>VYZX01005067.1:36477-62717 GCA_013401335.1 Brachypteracias leptosomus
GGCCAGCAGATCAAGAGAGGTGATTCGACCCCTCTACTCTGCCCTGGGGAGACCTCACCTGGAGTACTGCATCCAGTTCTGGAGCCCCCAGCACAAGAAGGATGTGGACATATTAGAGCATGTCCAGAGGAGGGCCACCAAAATGGTTAGGGGAATGGAGCATCTCTCATATGAAGACAGGCTAAGAGAGTTGGGGCTGTTCAGCCTGGAGAAGAGAAGGCTCCAGGGGGACCTTATAGTGACCTTCCAATACCTGGAGGGGGCCTATGTAAAGGCAGGGGAAGGTCTATTCAAAAGGATTTGTAATGATAGGACCAGGAGTAATGGTTTTAAGCTGGGAAAGGATAGATTTAGATTGGATATTTGAAAAAAGTTCTTTAATATGAGGGTAATAGGTCATTGGAATGGGCTGCCCAGAGAGGTGGTGGAGTCTCCATCCCTGGAGTCAGTCAAGGTCAGGCTTGATGGGGCTTTGAGCAGCCTGACCTAGGTAAAGATGTCCCTACCTGTGTAGGGAGGTTGGACAAGATGACCTCTAGAGGTCCCTTCCAGCCTAAAACTTTCTATGTTTCTATGATTCTATGATATAGGGTAATTCTAGCTTGTGCGCCTGCCTAAAAACTTTGGTTCCAGAAAGTAAGTTCCATTAATTGAAACAACATGGTTAAAGAATTAATGAAGACATTTTCATTTGTTCAAAAGGTCCAAAATACTATTTCCTCTTTAACTCTTTTTCTGGGCCATAACACGTCACAGGAACTGAGCAATTTACTGAGCACTTAATTATTGAATGCAAATTCTCTCAAGTACCTAGCTAATGAGGTTAGTGAAAACAAGCAAAGGAATAACCAGAAGGAGATTCAACACAGGCTGAGTTGTATGAAAATTAATGTCAGTGCCTTAGCCAATTTGCATGTGGGTAATACCTGTCTATATTGCTTTTGCAATTCCAACTGGAAAAGACATGCTTCCTTTTTCACCTTTGAACTTCTCTATTTAGTTGCTATGTGCCATTGATCTGCTCCTGCATTATAACTCTAAGCTTTTGGTTTTTTTGTGGCTTCAATTAATTCAGTGTTCATTAAATAAGGGGCTGATCCTTCATCTTCAATTCACATCTATACTCTATATAAATATATCGAATGCATCTATACTTGATTCACTTCTATATTCTTGACTTATCTGTGCTATCCAGTCATAAGAGTAACAATTTGCAAAAATGACCTTTATAACTCTAAAACACTTTCAGATGAAACAGAAATCACTGCAGATTCCTAGGCTTTCTACTGCAATTTGTTGCATCTTTTTATACCAATGATATAGTATTTAGAGAAAGATTTTAGAAACTCCCATTTTTTTTTTCCAAATACGTGTTTTCTTCAGTTAGATCTTTTCTCCATGTCTTACAGCTAGGGACTTGTTTAAACCTCAAAACATGAAGACTCGGGACTTTTCATAATACTTGTAAGTAGTAACTAGTAGTTATGGCAAATCTTGGTTTTTATTCGCTTTTTCTTGAATGTTACAAGATACAATGCAAACACAGTCATCTCAGAATTGTTTTCACTATATTACATCTTGTGTAACAACTCGCAACTCTGCTAAGCTGATGTAAAAACCTACAACATCAGAATTATGCTGGTCTATGTCCATTCTGGAATTACTTTGCACTGGTAAACACATGCACTGAAAAAGGTGAGTGAGGAGAGAAGATAGAGAATCAGACCTCAGTTTAGACAAAGTTTGATTTTCGACCATAACTGAATTCCTCTAAGTTATCATCCAAATAAGCTAAGTGCTCAAGATCCAGTGTGCCTACTAAATTCTGTTTCTTGGATGAACTGATTCCATTTTGCTTACAATATAAAATATATGTTTCTAACTCGATAGAAATAAGTTTCCTTTATAATGTGGATTATTGGAAATTACTTTAGACTTGTCAAGTAGACTCACTCAACTATTCAAAAAGCCTTGCAACTCTCAGTCTGTTTCAGGAGAAAAGTCTTGAACAGTGAAAAAGGTGGGTGGAGAGGGAAGCATATTAGTTGAACATGCCGAAGGGTAACCTACAGAAAAAGAAACCACTCACCCTTTAAAATTAAATCTCACTGTGTGTGCTGTGTATTCTACATCCAGGGCTGTTCTTTTTGCGGTTCTTGAGGTTCTTTTCCAGTCCAGAGTGAACAGTTATTAGTGTCTGATCTGGATTAATTTATACCATATTTCATAGAATATATTTTGACAAATAAGCTTTTCATTCAAATAATCTGTATCAGCATAAAATTATCAATCACAACTTTCTCCTGAAACATTACCATTAAATCTCAAATAAACTGGCTGCCTGCAAAATAAATATAATTTAAGATCTAAATAAATATAAAATAAGCTCCATTTCTGTAAAAGTTTGAGATCAATACTTCTGAGGCTGTGGAATATTCTAGTTGTGTGAATATGATGTAAATTAAATTACTGCCATGACTGATGGGCTAAAAAGCATTATTTATTATTTCATCCTGGACTTATTGAAATCTTTGGCCTGTTCTGGTATATAACTCAAATACTCCTCATTTTTCCCCAATTACTAACTGACACAGTCTACAGAACTGCTCTCTGGAGAGTTTAAGGGAAAACTTCATCTGCTTCAGTAATGCAGGGTAAATTCTACCAGTTTTAAAATAATAAATTTGTTTAAGAACATCCATTTCTGAACTGATCTCTTTCATGCTTACAATGTATTCTCTGTAAATGTGTACTGATAAAAGACATACATATGAAACCAAGGTATGTGTACTTATAAGTGTATTATGTGAAGATAGGATTGGAGTTTAAATGTGAGATACTAGGATGTGTCCATAGTTGTCTATTTCTGGGTATTTTCTGAAGCCTTCAGCCCTGTGTGAATATAAATTCCATGATCTTTGGATTGGGAAGTATCAGAACTAAAGCTGATGAAGATGTGAAAATTCATATGGTTTCTTTTCTATGCTAGTTATGTTATGCTACTCCTGACAAACCACATCTATTTACCAGGACTCCTAAATACACTACTTCTGTCTATAAAGAGACTTTAAAGGAACAAAGATTTCACCTTGGCTAGAAGGAGGTAGAATCCGGATCATGAAGGAAGAGCTGCTCCAAGGTGATAGTACCATTTACTTGGTGGAGATGATCCATAGTGAAAAACATGTACAAGTAGAACCAACCACAAGCTGGTTTCTTTCTAAGTCTCGTGGAAATGTAGGGAAGGAATGAGGAGAATCTTGTGAAGTGGAAGGGGAGAGGTATTCCTGAAGAATCACATTATGATTGCTGTTAGTAGGCAACCTGGGGAGTTTAAGTTCAGTTCTGAGGCACCTAGACTGGAACTACATGTAGACTGTAGATCGAGTAGATCCACTGTAGGTCTGCTCTAGATTTAAACTGTAAATTGACTTCATTACAAAGGATAGAGCTTGATTTAGAAACAACCTAGCACAGTTTTCGTGATGTCCAAACTACTTCTAACAAGACTTGAGTAGTAGAGTCTAATAAGTCTTTTAAGGCAAGAGGAAAGACCTAGTAGACAAAAGAAATGGAAGGGTAGAAATGAAAACTGCTGGAGGAGACATGAAATACTGGGTCATCTTACAAAAGAGACATTAGAAGAGATGTATGCGCTACTCTAGTTCTAGATGCTGTGTGTTGCTAATGCTAATCGGTAAGAATGTTCTTAGCTGTTAATGCAGCAATAGATATGTGTAGTGGAATGAGCTCTGACTTTAGTATAGCAGATTAATGGAAGTTGCTGATGGACTGGACTAGTATTTTCCATATTTCTTACATTAGAATCATATTTGGCTTGGTCATATTGGTTATGTAAACACATACCTTTAGCTTCACCAAACTGGGTCTTAAATTACGGTATGGTTGCGTTACAACTTTGAAAGCCAGCTTAGGACTGTTGGCTGTCTATAAATGCTCAATCATAAAATAGCATTAGTGAACACCTTATGTATTTTATTTCCTTTTTCAAAGTATTGAGCTGTGTCTAATTGATAATACTTAGAAATTGTGTAGTGCATGATTCAAAAATAGATACATAGTCTAAAATACATTTTCTCTTCCTGCACACAATAAAATTGGAGGAAATATGGACAGAGAAGGAAGAATCTATAACTCAAAGGTAATTAATGTATTACTCTTGAAACAAAACAGGAAGCTCTTTAAAGCAGATATGGATTCAATATTTTTCTACAAGAAAGTAATGAGTTGTCAGAATCAAAACTGTTTGGTGAAACAACATATTCAATTACATGGTTTTGGGGTTTTTTGTTGGGTTTTTTTTTTTAGGGAAGTGCTCTGCAATCTGGAATGAAACATCTGGTCAAAACCATGAGCATGACGAGATTTCTCCTTACTACATGATCTTTAGTCCAGGATGGGAGGATTATAGTCAGACATTGAAGATCCAATTCATAAACCTGATTCAGGAAAGACATCTCATGGCAATGAATCTAAGATCACATTCATAGAACAAAACCCAAGCCAGAGCCAGAGGATGGCTTATGCCCACATGGCTATTCACAAACCTATTTCTCCTGAAATGGGATAGATTTATCAATATGGTGTCTACATTTAGTCTGTATCCAGGGCTGAACTATAGTAGTTGCTCTATCACCTGATGACATCTCCACAGCCAAGAAGGAGGATGAGGAAGAGAAGAGACTCACAGGTTGAAATGAAAAACAATTTAATGAAACAGCCAAACTAATACCAATGCCAGTAGAAAGTAAACAAAGTTATACTCAGCCCAGCAAATGTATGATGGCTGCAACAAACAGAAAAGCAATCCTCAGGAAGAATAGCAAAACATCCCAAGCAAGAATTCACCCGTATCTTCAGCAAACTCTCCCTTTATACTAAGCATGACATTTATGGTACAGGATACACCTGTGAGCCAACTCTGATGAGCTGCCCTGGGTGACTCCTGACTGCTAATGGCCTGTAGACAGGCTAATGGCAGGCCTATGATTCTGTCCCAGTGAAGCCAGGACGTATGGCCAGCTGAACTGATTCTGTGTGTTTTGCCAGACTCTGACCCATGTTTTGGCATTTCTCAACAGTAGAGAAAATCAAGCCAGGGAACAAGCATCAAGAAGCTCAAGGTAATGCTAGTGACTTGCTTGTTTTACTAGTGCTGATGTACCTCAGTGTCCAGTGTTCCATTCTTCCCTTCATTTTCAGGGTTACTATTTTTCAAAGTTCAGCAAAATGTAAATATTCCCTCTCAGTAGAAAAGTGCACGAGAAGATCAGTTCAAGACACTTCAGTACAGCCACTTTTAAATCCCTGAGTAAAAAGGTATTGCCAATAAAGCATGTGAAGCAGGAGAGAAGAATGGTGTTAATTTTGACCAAAGTAAGGCCAGTACTGAGAAAGGCCTTAGCTGAGTTTTCAACAGCTGTTATAGAGAAATATATGTCAAGTCTCCAAACATCCATGTGATTCACATCTCTCCTTTATTTAGTGGCCTTACTATGATGCTTTCAATAGCAGAGAATGTTGCTAGACATTCTTACTCTTTTTTGGTCAGTTTTACTGATTTGCAGCGCTAGTTACTCAGGTAACTGAGTAACCACTCTGATACTTCCTTCTCTGGAGCTTGCTTGTTGGAGCTGGGAACCTCCCAGCAGTGAGCTGCAGACATACCCTTCCTAGTATTTGTTGAAATAACACTGTGACATGGGCGGCTACCCTACAGAGCTACATGGTGTATAAGGATGCATATGTTGTTTTCTCCTTTGAGTACCAGTGTCCATAACCAAAACACTCATGACTGAAAGCACTATAGTATGGTTTAAGCTGATACTACTGCTTGGGCTTATAGATAGACAATGTGTCTTTTAGGTACTACTTTTAGATGCATGACCATATCTGAAGCTGCCTTCTAAAAATGGGTATCATAACATATTCAAATTACTGACCACACACGTATTTTGACTGCACAAATTTGTAAGTATTTCCTTTCTACTAAGTAATCTCATCTGTGATGATGTTTTCTTAGATAATTTTATCTTTCAAGATGAATTTATGTTGATCTTTTTTACACATTTATCAGGTTTCACAGGGTTCAGGTTCTAAATTTCTCTCTTGATACCCTTGATAGCAACAACTATGAATATATCTTTTTGATTCTATTTATTTTTCCCCAATCATTATTACAGATGCCAAGTAAAGTTGCAGTTACCATCAAAACTTACAGAAAATACTGGATAACTCATTAGCACTTGTGCTTATTCTTTTAATTTAGTCTTTCAGAATTTAAACTATATGGGTTCATAATCTACCAGGAAAAAGACAACATTTTTATAAGCTTTTTACGTTTCTTTTCTTTTTTGCAATACATATTCTGGAAAGAAAAAGTTTTTAAGATTAAATGAAGGCAAAACAATTCTGCCCAACTTTTCACAGAGCTCTATGAATTCTTTTGATGTGAGATCAGGCAGATGAGCTACATCTTACTTTGTCAATTTAATGGCATGTTGCCCTAGGTAGGTAGTAACAGCATAAATTCATACAATACTTCATAATCCTTATAAGAAGACCTGCCATCTTGTACTATAGCAAAGTATATTATCAAGAATCATTTAATCTACACATCACTGATACAAAGCCATAGAATAAGATTGTAGCATTTTACTTGCACCTCTATACATCATGTTTGAATTGTCAGCTCTTTTAAGGCTGACAGGATTTTGGTGTGATTGCTATAATGGTACATCATGATAAGAATGTAATTTCAAGTAATTCCCACGCATATACAAGATCCTTTTATGCAGCTTCTTTGAAAATTTTTTTGTGAAGTGTAAAATATGAAAAGATATCAACTCAGAGGTGTAGCCCCTGTACTTAACTTTTGAAAGAGTTTTTGCATGATATTGGGCCAGAAACAGTCTTCCCCATCCAGCAACATGTTGTCATAGAGAGGTATGAGATATTCTTTTCATACTCCTGTCTCTTTCCCCTCAGGATCCTGGAATTATATATATATAAAAATAAAATTCATCATCCACTAACACCTTCTCACACTACTCTGCATTTAATAGAAGAAATTGATATTCATCAGGAAAACAAAATGAAAGTTCCTCATGAGTAGCATCCAGAATTTATTCATATTTTTAAAATATTCACTTTCCTTAAACTTCACGTAATAGATAGTTTTGATGAGAAAAATTGTTTTCAAGTAAATGTCTCAAAGGGAATTCAGTCATTTCTCACTACACAGCCTACGGTATGTATAATAGCTAAAGAAGACAAGAGAATTTATTAGTATTCTAGTGACCTTTTAAACAGACTGCATGGAAATCCTGAAGGCTAATTTACAGTTAAATTAATTAAGATAGCACATAATATACAAGGTCAGACTGTGGTCTTTCCAGAGTTTTTCGGTCTAAACAAGACTCTAATTCTTTATTTTATTCTTTTTTTTAAATGATGCTTCTCTGTGTCCAAAGACATGGGAAAGATTTAGGAATACAAATAATAATGAATCTCAAAAGCTCTTTAATTCCAACCTCAAAATAAAATAAAATAAAAACTTCTTTCATTTGTTTGAATTTGTTGGAGAATCTACTGATATTGTGTAGAGTGCAAAGGAGATCACACTGAACTCATGACTGTGAGAGTTGCTGAGTTCTGTTGTTCAATCATAAATCTTTTATTCTATTTTTTCAAACATCTTTTCATTAAATCGTAAATAAACACAATGTTTTTAATGATGCATTAGTCCAAAGGTTGGCAAGAGTGTGAGAAAAAATGAGAAATGGTATTCAGAGCGAAAAGGACAGATCAGAAAACAGGTAAAAGAGATCAGTGATCAGAAACTACAGGGATATATATATTAAAACACCAGTCCTATTTGAGTACTTGTGTCTATTTCCATGAAATGAAATCACATCTGAACTGAACCTATTATATTCTATGCAGGAGAATGAAAACGATAAAATACTGAATTTGAACCTAAAAGTGGGAAGCATAGGGTGGGTAGATGTGGTTGCTTTTTGCCTTATGAGTACTGGAAGTCTCCATAGGCTGATATTGATTGAATAGGCCTATCAGATCACATGGTGTCTCCTTTTCCTTTCAACCCTAAGTAATCATTACTTTTTTCCATGGTTGCAGTCCTGTAACAGTCATTGATCACTTCATAGATTTTAAGCTCAGAAGAGAACACTACAGGCTTTTAGTCTGACCTGCAGTGTGCAGTTAAGACCTCACCCAATAACATCTACATGAAGCCCGCTAATTTATGGTTGGATACAGTACACGTTTTAGGAAGAAACCAATACTGATTTTAAAACATTGTATGATGGACAGAAAATCTACTACTTTCCTTCCTAAATTGACCCAATGGTTATTTTCTGTCACTGATAGAAATATATTTCGTCTTTTCACTTTGAATGTACCTATCTATGAGCTGTAGGCAGTGGTTTCTTTGCAGTTGTAGATAACATTGTGTTCATTAACCATCTCCTATTGCATACTCCTATTTTATTACTATGTTATAAATCAGTTTCTTTCCTTTCCTGCGGATAGATAGATTACTTCCTCAAATATTTCCCTGTGAGGGAGGCTTTGAGCCCCATGATACATTATTTTGAGTAACAAAGCTAAAATTTTGAAGTTTCAGCCTACTTCTTGGAACTATGAACTAAAGAATATTAGCTTTTGAGTCTGGTTTGGTACTTATCTGTATATACACAAATAATTTAACCCAATATCTGTTATAAGAAGATGACTGTGGACCTTGCAAACGTTTGTCTTAGTAGGGAAACAGCACCTGCAGACTTGTAAATGGAATAGAATTCACAGATCACCGAGTATGAAGAAAACAAACGATATTAAAGTTATATAATCCAAAGACGTTTCCTTACCAGTCTGAGCTATCCAACAGGCTGCAGAAACAGAGATTCCTGGGAGGGGAGAGGTTAGAGAGTATCAAGTTATGTAATATTTTCTGGACCATAATGCCTATTGCATTGGCACTGGCAACATCATTCTAATTACAGCTTATCTTTGTCTGTATGTAACATTGTTAGAAATGCAAAATATACCTTTGAAACACTTTCAAATCTGTGGGGTTTTCTACTCCTCAGATAAATGCACTAGCTAATTTTCTGTCTTTATACTCCCTTCAATGTATTGTAGAGGTCCTATTTCACAAGGGCCAATAAATTCCCTATTCTAGATGTGGAAATTAGTTTCTAGATTTTGAACAGTCTTTCTGTGAGTAAAACTTTCTCTCTTCTTTCAGAACAACCCAATTTCCAGTTTAAGCCATTGTTCTCAAGCACCTCAAAACCAAATGAGACATGCTGGATTTTCTGAATTGTTCTAATGGCATAACCTAGTTTCCCCAAAAGGAATTGGGAGCTTTATCAATTGTTCTAGTGGAAGATAAAATGGCCAACGTGAAAAAATTCTAACCACAACTAATCAGCTTTTGTGTCTATGCTAGCTTTGCCAAGTTGAGTAGTACTGAGGAGCCAACCTAGAACTGGCAGGATACCTGATACTGCAATTACCATACAGTCTGTCCGAAGCCCTTCTCTTTTGAAAGTAATGTCACACTTTTATCACCTGAAACCTCTTTAGTTCATTGGCTGTAAGAGCTGATAGTGTTTGAACGCTTGCTGAGGAAAACAGTCCTATGTTTACAAAGGATCTGTTTGATCTTATTTTAGCAGTATAAAGGCATCTAATCCAAGCAGTAATTCATGTAAACTTTTATAGTCGATAGAGGGAGATGGTAAACCACATGTGACTAACCTGATTGCCTTCCATAGTAAAGTGAATGTATCTGTGGACAAGGTCAGAGCAGTGGGATGTCATTAGCGTGGGTTTTAACAAGGTTTTGGACTGTCTCTCACAGTGTTATTGTACCTAGTTTGGATATTACGGTCTATTTGGGTGGAATAATGTATGCATAGAAAGATGGCTGGAGGGTTAGACTCAGAGAATGGCATTTAATAGGTCATACTCTATTTGAAGGCCAGTAATAAGTAAGCATCATGGGGGTCTAAATGGGGACCTGTCCTCTTTAACATTTTTATCTGTGGAGGAGGTGATTGTGTGTAATCTCAATGAGTTTGCAGATGACAACAAACTGTGGGCACAAGTCAGTTTACTTAAAAGCAGGGCTGCTATCCAGAGGGACCTAGACAGGCTAGGGGAATAAGCCAACAGGAACCACTGAAATTCAATGAAAATGTTAAGTCCTGCACCTGGGAAGGAAGAATCTCTTATGATGATACAGGCTGGAGACTGACTGGCTGGGGAGCAGCTTTGTGAAAAAGGACCTGGGGATGCTGGAATGCAGCTGAACATGAGACAGAAGTGTGTCCTGAGAGCAAAGGCCAACAGCATCGGAGGCTATATTACCAGGAGATCAGCCAGAAGATCAAGGGAAGGGATTTCCCTTCTTTACTCAACATTTAATAGACAACATCTAGATATACAGTGCCCATTTTTGAGGCTTATCCATCTCTGTCCCTCATCCCCCACCCTTCCAGTCCAGGAAAGGCATCAATAACCTGGAGAGAGCCCAGCAGAGAGCTATGGGGATGTTATTGAGAAGGTGGAGAGCTAGTCTCTTCACAGTGATAAAAAGTGGAAGGACAAGATACAATGGGCATAGGTTGAAATAAGAGAGGTTCAGACTAGATATAAGGAGAAACGTTTTCTGCCGAGGACAGTAAGATAGTGGAATGGGTTGCCTGGAGAGGTTGTGCTGTCTCCATCCTTGGAGGTTTTCCAGGCCCAATAGGATAAAGCCCTGAGAAAGAGTAGATTGGACTGAAGATGTTCTGAAGCCCCTTCCATTCTGAATTACCCTGTGATTTTAATTTTTCATAAGAGCTAATTGCCCTCACAGAGTGCCTAAACTGTTATGGAAAGAGCTTTGCCTGGGTTAAGATGCCTCTTTTTAAGGTGCTGATGTTAAATAGGAATGTCATCCTATTAGGAAAGAAAAATGAAGATTACTGAGTGAGTGATAATACTAATCATAGAAACAAGCTCTTAAATGACAAGCCACTTCTCCAATCTCACCCTTATAATAGTGAACAAAAGTATTTTCTCTTGCAGAAGCCATTTTCTGCAAATTCCTATCATAGGTATTTATACATCTTCCCCCTTCACCCACACATTCACACATACACTAACAATGCAGCAGTATCAACACATCCCCCTAATTTCTGAACTGTATTTATGCATACTTTACTCACTTCAGTGAGCAGGCGGTTACTGTAACTCCCTGCTTATGGAGGGGGACATGAGATCCAAAAGGACTTTGCTCTACTTGTTTCTACACTACTTCTATAGACACTGGACTATCCTTTATCAGATGATCTTCCTTGAAAATTATGTTCCTAAATAACAGTCTATTCAGATGAAAAAGTCAAGGACCAAGGTGCTGCTGGTTATGCTTTATTCAAACTATGCCTATTTCTCCCACATCTTATATGCTAGGTTCCAAAGTAATACCTGGCTTCAGGTCCAATGCTGGCATCTCTGACTAGCATCTGGCTTTTGGTCTCTTACAACAATTCACTAATAGAAGAGTAGTTAAATTACAAATGCAGTGTCCTTTGATGTCAAGAAAGAAAAATGTTTTCAGTGACAGCAGAGTCAAGAATAGATTCAAGGAATATAAAGAATGTTAATGTCTGTAATATAGATGTGACATGAACACAATAAGGGGAACTGATAGTCTGAAGGGAAACCTGACAGACAAGGATAAATGATGCATATTTAATTCTTAGATGAGTATTTTCCTGTCTCTATTAAAATGTAGGATAAATAGATATAAGATGGAAATAGCTTTGAAGATCACTGTAAAGAGGCTAGCAGGAAGTGGCAGGAGCTGATACGCAGCCTGCCTGTTCTTCTTCAGACTCTGAAATGAGTAGAGGGAGCCTGGAGAGCTGGAGATGTCTACGAAAAATATGAAAATTTTGAAGAAAAATATATGGATTTTTTGTTCATAGGAACAGAAAAAAGTCGTGTGTCTTAAGCCTCTTATCTTCATTCTTTCCCTCAGCAATTAGGAAATTAGTAAATTTAATTTGTAAATAATCAGTGAACCTTTCATTTATATGATTCTACTATACATACATTAACAAATTAACACAACTTTGAAGAACTCTGTCCTTTCTTGTTTTTAACCTCCCAGTCATGCCATCTGGACCTGTGCAATGGCTGCTTAAATCATTAATTTCCTTTTTAAGCTGACCTCGGGTTGACTTCTTCACATTCCACATAACTGATTAAATTCAGTGGCAATTATTTTCAGATATTCTAACATATTCTCGATCTTTTTTCCTGTGCTTGCTGGAAATCTAATTCTAAAATAAATTTGCACATGTAACATTTTTGCTATTTGCTTTGTATATATAATTATACTTGCATCACTGTGCAGACACCTTCAGTATGTTCAAAATGGGTGTAAAGATCTGCCTGTAAATGTATTCACAAAGGTAATTTTGGCATCATCTTTCAAATGTACAGGTAATGATGGAACAAGAGTAAACGCACATCTTTTAAAATTAGGCCTGTAGTAATACATATGTTCTAATAGATCAATGTCTCAAGTAGTGTGATGTGTAAAATGCCACCTCAGTCATCTATTTTATGTTGGAAATTTCTTGAATCTTTGCCATATGCTGAAGCAATCCCAATTCAGTAGGCCTGTTGAATTACTGAATAAAATTCAAGTGGTATGCGGACGTTTTGTCTCAATAATTTGATTTTGTATTGTCGTTTATACTCAGAAGTTATTATAAATTAATTAAAAGACCATCTGAAACCCCTCAGGTAATTTTCAAACACAAGGGGAACCTCTCTCATAGTCATACTGCTGTCCCTGTCACTCTGTGAAGATATTTTAATCAGACACATTAATTCTACTCCACTAAAATGAAAGGGGGAAATATATGATTACGGTCTGTGCTTACTGTCAGTAATGCATAAATCTACTGGCATAAGTAGGATGCATAGGGTGTAAGTCAATGGCGCAAACCCAGTATATTATTTCACTTGAAGTAGAGCAGCCTATAACAAAGTAAAAACACATTCTGTGTAGGCTGTCATGTGTAAGAAAACCAAGATGCAGGATTTATTTGACACCTTTGGCAATTAATATACGTATGTGCTATGATAGCTCATGGAAGCAGTTGGCAACAGTACCCTCTAAAATAGCAGTTTAGCTGAGATGCTGAAGGAATTCAGGAAACCCACTGATGACAAAAGATGCCTGTCTGAAAGCGGCTTCCTTCTCCACATCTCTCTCTCAGTCTTACTCCTTGAGGTTCTTAACACAGAATATAGCTCATGAGCTGTCATACTGCTGGATGGACTGGAAGATGATTCTCCTTCTTCTGAAGTTTTCTATTGTTTTAGTTTTGGGAATGTGAGGCACCCAATGACTTCCTTCTCCAGGCAGTTTTGCTCCCAGATGCCCAGTATCTTCTGCTTAATGAAAATATCATTTATGGGATGGGTCTTCTACTGCTTTCCTGCTCATATTGACTTCTCTGTATTAATAATTAGCCATTTCAGTAGGAGTTTATTTTCATTTCATTATGTCAGTATAGAGTCAAGGCTCTAACTGATTAATCGCAGTTTTTAAAGATTTTTTAAGAATAGTTTCTATAAATACATTAACGATAAAAAAAAGACCAGGGAAAGCCTCCATCACCTACTAGATCCAGGAGGAAATATGGTAATAAAAGATGAGGAGAAGGCTGAGGTGCTTAATGCCATGTTTGCCTCAGTCTTTAATAATGAAAACACTTGTACTGGGGAAAGTCAGCCCCACAAGCCAAGAGACAGGGGCCAGGAACAAAACGTCCCCCCTACAATTCAGGAGGAGATGGTCCATGACCTGCTGCTCCACATCATGTGCATAAACCTATGGGGTCGTACAGTGTACATCCTAGAGCGCTGGAAGAACTGGCAGGGGTGCTCGCCAAGCCACTGTCCATCATTTATCAGCAGTCCTGGCTGACTGGGGAGGTACCAGCAGATTGGAGGTCAGCCAATATAACACCCATATATAAGAAAGGATGGAAGGATGATCTGGGAAATTACAGGCCCATCAGTTTGACTTCAGTACCAGGAAAGCTGATGGAGCAGGTCATCCTGACTTCCATTACGCAGCATGTGCAGGACAACCAGGTGATCAGGCCCAGTCAGCATGGGTTTATGAGGGGCAGGTTCTGTTTAACAAACCTGATCGCCTTCTATGACAGGGTGACCCGTTTGTTGGATGAAGGTAAGGCTGTGGATGTTGTCTATCTCGACTTTAGTAAGGCATTTGACACTGTTTCCCACAGTGTTCTCTTAGAGAAATTGACTGCTCTTGGCTTGGATAGGCATATGCTTTCCTGGGTGAAAAACTGGTTAGATGGTTGAGTCCAAAGAGTTGTGGTCAATGGAGTTAAATCCAGTTGGCAACCGGTCATGAGTGGTGTCCCCCAAGGCTCAGTACTGGAGCCACTCCTGTTTAACATCTTTATCAATGATTTGGATGAGGGGATAGAGTGCACCCTTAGTAAGTTTGCAGATGACATGCAGCTGGGTGGAAGTGTCGATCTGCTTGAAGGTAGGGAAGCTCTACAGACGCATCTAGATAGGCTGGATCTCTGGACCAAGGACAATTTCATGAGTTTCAATAAGGCCAAATGCTGGGTCCTGCACTTCCACAACAATCCCCAGCAGTGCTACAGGCTTGGGGAGGAGTGGCTGGAGAGCTGCCAGGCAGAGAGGGACCTGGGGGTGTTGATTGATAGCCGGCTGAACACGAGCCAGCATTGTGCCCAGGTGGCCAAGAAGGCCAATGGCATCCTGGCCTGTATCAGGAATAGCGTTGTCAGCAGGAGCAGGAAGGTGACCATTCCCCTTGTACTCGGCTTTGGTGAGGCCACACGTCGAATACTGTGTCCAGTTTTGGGCCCCTCTCCACAAGAAGGACATTGAGGTGCTGGAGAGGGTACAGAGGTGGGCTATAGTGAAGGATTTGGAGTATGTCCCATATGAAGAATGGTTGAGAGATCTGGGGCTGTTTAGCCTGGAGAAAAGAAGGCTGAGGGGAGACCTTATTGCTCTCTACAAATACCTGAAAGGAAGAGATAAAACAAGAGGAAATGGCCTGAAGTTGCACCAGGGGAGATTCAGGCTGGATATTAGGAAGAATTTCTTTACTGAAAGGGTTGTCAGGCACTGGAACAGGGAGGTGGTGGAGTCACCATCCCTGGAGGCATTTAAGAGATGGGTAGATGTTGTGCTTAGTGACATGGTTTAGTGGTGTTGATAGGGCTAGGACTAAGGTTGGACTCGATGATCTTGAAGGACTCTTTCAGCTGAAACTATTCCATGATTCTATGATTCTCAGATGTTATTGACTTCTTAGACATATTGACCTACTGCTGGCTGTTACTGCTAGTGAAAGTTAAAGTGCACTGTATTCTGAGTTGCCACAGTTCAAAACCTATGACATTAACATAAAAACATTCATTTCCATTTAGGATGATATGCTGAGCCACAGGGTGCCATGACCAAGAGGATAATATATATTTACTTCTGTTACTATGACAGAAAAAATCTGGAGCAAATAAATAAGGATGGTAATTTCTTAAAATATGCCACCAGGAATTAGGAGACCTCATTAGTCACAGACATCCAAATTTTTCCTTCTGAAACTATTCCTTTTCCACAAATTTGGCCAGAAGAATTAATTTTCTTGAGTGGTTCTAGAATGGAGAATGACAGGGAATCACTAGTACCTTGCAAACTAAGGTGGAAAGAAGAAAGATATGTTTCCAATACAGATGGTCTATGGTCTGGTGAAAGCTTTTCATATCTTTGCAGGAAGTCATATTTCTTTAGATATTCCTAATAAATTATGATTCTTATCACTGAATCCTGATTCCTTGCCATGGTTATTTGAATCTATAATCTTGGTAAGTGAGATAAAAGTAAAGTAAGAAGTGACAAAAATTCTCAGTTCACTTACATGTTTTGCTGTTTTGTATTCTTATCTTCATAATTTTTTTTTAAGGGCAAAAATCCCAATGTTACTTGCTACCCATGTGAAAATGAATATGACAGTAAGTGTTAGTGAACTGCTCTATAGAAGAGTCAGTACAAGCTTAGACTTTGGGGTTTTTTTAATGTTACTATACTGAAACTGTGCAGAAGCAGTGCAGAGAAGGGAGAGCAAAAGAGAGGGGTCCCACTTTTTGAAAGTTGATCAAATCAACTAATTCTAACAAAGTTCAGTGTTTGAAGGAAAGCATATGTCTTCCTGGCATGGCTACAATGACTGCATTTCTGGTCCTAGGTTCTGATACTATCTTTAAGGTCGATATAGATATTTCTAAAGTCAAAGTGTGGCAGATAGCAAGCAACTTTAGGGCTGTTTGTGAGGCTGAATTTCACACTCCTTCAAAATTGAAAATACTGTACTGTGTACTGGACATGCAGTGTCATGTCATTTTACCCTAATTAGCCTTTAACCATTGGTTTTTAAAATTAAAAATGTCATTATCCAACATAGGACTACAGCCATTTCACTGTAATATAAGTGTTTAAAACTCAGCTTGAGAGGAATATGGTAAGAGTCAAAAATAAAGTAAAATAAAATAAAGCAAATATCACATATCTAGACATCTACAAATTAAAACATCTGTAAATGCATTGTTTCTGATTTTTTTTCCTACTTACTTACTTTAAAAGTTTTTTAAAATTCTGCATACTATCTTGATTTGGGTCTCATAGGAAACATAAATCAGATCAGCCAAAAGAAATATCCAATTATGAAGAATGCTGGTGATAGTGCCTGTCTCAACATTCACTAGGAATCTTCTCAGAGTTCTATAACCAGATTTAAGACAGTAGTTTTTGCACTTACAGTTTTTGACTAGTCAAATAAAGCTGTAACTTCTGGAATATAAAGTTGTTTTACCCTTTATTAAAGACAAAGGGATGCCCTACAACATGCAACCAATCCACCGTAAATGGAAAAAAGCAGAAATAAATCTCTATTAATTATAATATATCAGACACAAGAGTACTGTAAGTTTGGGTGTGGGCTGTGAGAATCCCAAGCTTCTAATTAACTCTCATTTTGTTTCCCTCAAACAAACAGGAGATCAATATTTTAAAAACAACAGATAGAACCACAACAACAAAGATGATCATGCACAAGATCATCTGGGAAATAGCTGAGTAGGTCTGAATTATATTGCTAATAAATTTTTGCAAAGATACCCTGGAGAGAGACAAAGAAAATGAACAAAGGCAAAGGACAGAGAAAACAACATATGGAAAGAAAAGAAAAAAAATGAGGACATCTAAGAGCACAAAGGATAGAATTGGGGAAGGAAAGAGAGAAAGGAGGGAGATGAAGGGCGAATGAGTATGTGTTAAAAACGGAAGCTTTTAATAACACTACTCTCTGAGCTTGAATTTCTTCTTTCTTTTTACTGATAAGGAATTTAAAAGTATGACTAGCCTCACATGGAGAAGAATCATATTTTTTCAAGGACTTTTTTTAATTTTTAGCATAATTTGCACAATTCAATAGTTATATAGGACACTGTGTAAACCAAATTGATGTCAGATTTTAATTTTAGTATATATGGAATTGCAGATGAAAATACAGAGGACTAAGCTTAGCACAGTGTATCTAAGACCACACTTAACATCTTCCATGGAGTTATTTTTCTTTCAGTGGAGCTGAAGATGTTCATATGAGTCTATAATTTACCACTGCAAAGTCCCATAGTTCCAGATAAATGACCACACACAACATGTAAAGCCTAACTAATCATGCATGCTACTGCTCTCAATGAATTCTAGTAGCTTTGGAAGCAGCATCAAAGCAAGCATCATTGTGGGGCTCAAAAGGTACTTAGAGGGATACCAACCTACTGACAATGTTTAATTTTAAGAAAGGAAACTGCTCAAACTGCCCAATTGGGAATTCAGTTAGTTATATCTTGTGTAAGTCAAACAGATGAGAACACTTTTAAAAAGCTCAAATGCTTTTTCACTATTTGCTTACAAAACACAGCAGTGGAAGAAGGCAGTATTTCCAGGCTGAGTCAATTGAAGTATACTTTATTCTTTCAGGGACCAGTGATGCTCCCATTGTCAGTGAGAGAAATTCATTTTTTAAGAGGTAATTTAATAGCCTCAATTACTCAAAGGAACTGATAGTCTAATAAGATGTTGGTAGAACACCACTCCTGCTAAAGGAATGTTACTTTTAAAGGTTAACGGCGTATCATTTACAATAAATTTCTTTTCCTAACTGTAGCAAAATGTGCTGAACTCTCCCAATTCTTACACTAAAAAACACACCAATTCACAATTTTTTTCCCAGGTCTTGAAATTCCTTTACCACTTTAGTGTCCTAGAACTTCTGCACTAATGTGACATGCTGGGAAAGCTACATTAATGAATCATATTAGCTATAGCAGTACTTTGAATATAGTCTGAGGCTATAGTCTTAAGTAAGCAAGTATTGGGTCATTTAAAAGAATTCATTCTGTGGCTCTGCCACTTTTAAAATCATTTACTAAAAAAAAAAAAAAAAAGAAAAGCATTATACCTTTTCATTCTTAAAATGTACTTTCTGACAGTGAAAAAATCCAGTTGAAAAATAATTTCTTTTAATCTTGGGGCCAATTTAAGTGTCTGCACTTAAATTTAGTGAGTAGGTTAATGTCCCTCCAATTGAATCTCAATTACATACACTTCAGTTCTTGCATTTAGATCATTGTCCTCCTTAACAAATCAATAAATAATTCTTATCCCTAGGGAATAAACTATTAAACCAAAATCCATTGGACTTTAAGAGAGGTATGTTTGAACTTTCTAAATAATATTGGAAGTCTTTCAACAATTACTGTGCAAAGTTCATACAAAATCATGTTCTTAATGAGACCGCCTTGCCATTACATTGACATCACTTATTCATTTTGCCATTTCTCAAATGTTTATTTTGGTTAACAAAAAAGAAATGTTATTGCTCAATTTTCAATTTTTATTTCTCAGCTTGAGTTAAGGCTCTTTTACTTGCCTCAGCCAATTATTTACTCATGATACATCCTGAAGTGGGCTGGGATCCTTCTCAGAGAGTCCTTTTCAGAGCTGAAAGCATTGGTGGACCTGACTGTTCCTGTCCACCTACTCCAGAGCTAGCCCCACAAACTCGAACCTCATTTTAGCACCCTCTAGAGGTGCTGTAGGGTCTCTGGCCCTTTTCCTGAACAGTTATTTGGATCTCCTGGTTGGTCCTTGGCCTAGATTACTATCTTGGTTTTGGCTGATATTCATCAGCCTGTCAACAGAATCTATTGCCATCACCACCCTGGCTTGGCTCTGCTGCCTTTGCTGCTGTGGACTGCACCCCATCAGTGTGGGCACTGCCCCTCTGCACCACGTCTGCCCTCGGTCTCCAGCATCTCGGCCCTGAGGAAGCTGCTGGCCTGCACAACACCCTGGCAGTAAGCACACACCTTCTTGAGCCCTGAGTTAGGTACCATGGAGACTGGCCCCCATGGTGGTCCCATAGCTCCTGCTGTCCTCCAGAGTACACCCAAAGTTGCCTTTGCCCCAGATTGCCCTTAGCCCTTCCACACTGAGCAAGAGTATGAGGGTTTCTCCATCAGATGCGGTTAACGCTCTCTGCTTTACCCAGGGGACAGCAGCTAACAGCTCCCCAGCACCATTCACTCCTGGCTACCAGGAAAGGCCCTAAACTAGGCCACCTCCTGTATGAAGCCAAGGAAGAAGGCTCAGAAGAGATGGATATGGATGATGTTCTCACAATGCTCAGAGAAAAGAGTAGAAAGTTACAGTAAAGGAAGATGAACTTGAGCAGGGGAGTTGGACTAAGTATTCTCAAGAGGTGCCTTCCAATCTAAATAATTCAATGACTCCGTACAAGATAAAATTCAGAGGTGTGCTGTAAAGCCAAAGAGAGCAATAAAACCAAAATTGGCAAAGGAGCAAGAAAAAGTCCAAGGCTCTTTACTTTGGCCTACAGTTTTCTACTAAACCTCACTCTCAGAATTTGCACCTTTAATACAAATAATACATACAAATAAAAAGTGATATAACACTGATTGAAAGGTAAACTTAAGCCTAAATTTTGTGAATCAATTCATGCATTGCAAGTGAGATTTATAACATTTTACCCACTCAAAGCTTTCATTACCGCATTTTGAGGAGAAGCATTAATTCTGTGGTACTTGATTAAATCCTGAAACCACTGAACTCTGTGGAAGGTTTGCCACTGACTGTCAGTTTTGCATAATTTACTCTCTAGTAAGAGTCATTACACATGTTGAAATTTCTATAGTGCACCTGTAAATATTTTAATGAATTCATTCCTCCCATTCCCCTCTATTTTTAAGTTGTCTTACTAACGTGTGCATCTTTCCTGGTGATGAGTATATTTGCCGATATACTCTATCTCTTCCATAGCCTCAGGAAAACTCTGGTCTACTCTATACAAACTCCTATGTCTCCACAATAGCATTGTAAGCACCACACTACTGAGTAATTTACTGAACACATAGCCTATAAAACTCAGCACCGAAATGAAGCACTGCAGCTGCATGATACATCTGATTCTTTCTCATACCATGGCAACAACTCTGCCAGTCTGTGATTCTGTGAAGACTCCTCAACCACTCAACAAAGTCAAATGAGCAGAATCAAACGGGCATTGGAGGCCCCACATAAAATTCTGTAATTCTGATATATGAAATACAGATAGGCCCCTAAACTGTGCATACAAAAAAATTAGGTCTGTATCCCCAGGATGCTGCAGAGTGTTCAGGAACACTTAGAGAAACTGCAGATTTGGCCGCAGAGCCCTAGTGTCCAGTTCTGGGGACAGGTCATGTCTCTTTTTGTCCCTACACGTTATGGCAATAAGATACTGAACAACTTCCACTGACTGTAGTAGAACTCACGTCAGAAGTTAAATTCTATTAAAGATTACACCACATGAGTAAGTGTTAGGAAAAGCAGAAAGCTGACAGATTGGATTCACTCTCAGCAAGATGTGACATGCTTCACCTTTCACTGACTGGTCTACAGAAGGAATTGTGACAGAGCTGATTTCCATCTAATGCAGTTTGAAAATCCTGTGCCAGGGGGTAAGGAGCGATAAGAAATAGAGAAATATTCCACCTAGGCAAAACAAATAAGCAAACAAATGAACAAAAAAGCCAATACAAAATCAAAACATTTAGAAAGACTATATTATAAAATCTAGTTACTGCAAACCTGCTGTTTTCAGCACAAACTTTACCATTATCTCAGAAAGGAAGGTGCTGGTCTCTTCTCTCTGATATCCAGTGATAGGAGAAGTGGGAATGGTTCAAAGCTATGCCAGGGTAGGTTTAAACTGGACATTAGGAAGCTTTTCTTTACTGAGAGGGTGGTTAAACATTAGAATAGGCTTCCTAGAGAGATGGTTGATACTCCAAGACTGCCGTGTTTCAGACATTTGGACAATGCCCTTAACATGCTTTGGTCAGTCCTGGATTTGTCAGGCAGTCGGACAAGATGATGATGTTGTAGGTCCCTTTCAACTGAACTATTCTATTCTATTCCTATTCTATTCTATTTCATTCCATTCCATTCCATTCTAACAAAGTAGTGCTTACAAACTACAGACTACATGTGACTGACTGTAGATATGAACTTTCAAACAGAGATGGAAGTTTCACTGGTGTAGCAGCAAGTATTTCCAAGGCTTTCTGCTGAGCGCAGAAGTAACTTCTGTTTTCCTTCAGTTCAGCTTCCACTGGCTGCTCTCTGTCCCTATGTGGATTGTCTCTATGTGTTGCAGTAGTTAACTGCTCCTGCCTCAGTCCCTATGGAAATGAAAATAAAACTGAAATGATACTAAGAGGTTGCTAGGAAACAGCCAGATGATGATGAGGAGGAGGAGGAGAAGGAGGACAAGGAGAAGGACAGTACCTTTGGCCTCTCTTTTTCAGGATGTTTGTCAATCAAGATTGTCTTCAAGAATTTGCTAGTTACAGGTACCGATAAAGAATTCTATTTAAAAAATCAGATATGCTTTTTATACTTATGCTTAGACAAATGCAAAACTGTCTTTCTGACAAGATTTTGATGCCTTCCTCAACTGTACATGGAACTACTTTTAAAATTCATTCTAACTTGGGCTGCTTCAGAATGCAGTAGATTATTTGACAAGTTATATAGTACATTTATTATGCTCTATATATCTCTTTATAGCATACTTGCAATGAATATTTGAGTGTCTTCAGTAGTGCATTAAGCAATGTGACTAATGCTTGTTATATGTTATTCTTTCATTCTTCTCCCCAGGGGAAGATGTGTCTACTGTGCAATGTTTTGTTTTACAACATATAATGCTTGTCTGACTGTTTGTGTAGAAGGAAAGGTTAAGAAAATCCAATTTGCACTTGGAAAGGAAGGTGGAACTCAAACTTGTGCTGATCCTTGCCTCCTGGAGAAGTTGATTTCTCAGTCTTAGACTGGCCCCAGCAAAAGCTCTGTTTTCTATTTAATCAGATTTATTGTCCTTGCAAAGGTTTCCCTTTGCCAGTAGAACAAAATCGTCAATCACTGTTTTCATTCTGGGACGTCAGTTTAGATATTGTGGGCCCTGGCCACAAAAAGACTCAGAAAAACAGTACAACTTTAAATCCAATTCTGTAGCTGGTGAGACTGGAAATAACACTCTGTAAATTACAGCAGCTTCTTGTCAGCAGGAAGAGTTCAAAATTCCCCACAGCTCATGATTTTCCTACCAGAAAGATTATTCCTCTTGCCACACAATGTTGCTGTGACCAGCAACCAGGAAATTATTTTTATCAAAAGTGGGTTTCTGATTGCATATGCTTTGGCAGTAATGCTTATTTGTGCAGGAAGCTTCTGAATATAAAAAAAAATAAGGATTAGCAACATCTAGACCCCTCTAAGAAAACCAAATTCCTGGAGAAAATAATAGCTGGGAAGGAAAAGAAAGGATTTGTGGTCCTGTATGTTTTGATATATTGTTAAAGTAGAAAACTTTTGAAAGGCATACCTTTTCTAAATTATCTTTTTTATTAATTTCTCAATAAAAAGTAGAATTATTTAATAATGTCATGAACCAAAAGCCACTAGATTCTGATCATAAACCTCAGTTCTGCTAAGTTTGTAGTGAGCTGCAGACAATTTCGTAAAAGGAAAATATAAAAGAGATATTGATTTCAGTTTTAAGTTTATTTTACATGTACTCTATAAATAGTAGAATTTTGTCAGAAAATTCTTTATGCTTTATGGTATTTTTATACTTTAGTTGTATTACTGTCATTACTGTATATTTTATATTTCAGAGAATATAGTGTTTTTCAGAGCAATAGCAACGTCTTTCCCAGTAACAGGTAGCATTGTAAAGGCCCTTGAAGCTATGGCATAACTCCTGAAGATCAGCTTTGCAGCAATCAGGACCATATGCCCAGCCTAGAACATCTGGAATGGCCTCAAGGCTCAGGATTTGCATACTGATGAAACTGAAAATAAAGAGTTTGAGCAGATGTTAGAAAATCCAGAAAAAAAGGCTACCTGTTTGCAGCGATGAGTGGATTAGTGTTTCTTTGTTAATACACATCACTCTTGTTTGACTTCCTTTTCATATGGCAAACAGCTTCTCAAGTTTTTTCTTTGCAACTTGTAATAATCTTTAAAAAGCAAAAGAGCGTAATGGATCAAACCTATTTTTACAAGTATTTTAAAGGGAAAAAAATGACTATTACTCTAAGAGGCTAACATTTTTTCTTCTCTGTTCTCCCTTTATATTTTAAGAGACATTAATTATAGTTTGTCAAAACTATATCTAAAATACATGCTCTTCTGAAAGAATATAAAAATAAACCTTCTGTCTACTATACTCTACTACAGAAAAAAATGTGTTCTCTTTTTATGCCCTATGTTTAAAAACAAAACATCAATGGGATATATGTAGGCAGATTAAGATTCCTTTTTGCATCTTCTTATATCACAAAATATAACTTGACATTAATAAATGTAGTATCTAAGACTGCAGTTTTTGTGATCTCACCAATTAGTTGCAAGTAAATCAAACAAGGATAAGAAATTCTAGCCCTGATCCCATTGGTGACAGTGAGTGACCTATCATTTACTACAGTAAAGTAGATGGGTCCCATGGTTCAATTAAACAATGCTGCTGTGGGCCATAAGTTCAAACGCAAGTGTTGAAAAGAGTTTGTTGCAACTTCAGTGACACAGAATTTGCTGCCAAAAAGCAAATTGCAAAAATGGATACTTGGGAAAAAATGCAGGAGGAAAAGTAAAACTTATCCTGTACTTTACCTTAAAAAAAGAAATCTACCAGAAATATGGAAATCTACTGCTGTTCTTGTCCTCACCTTACTATTCTCTTTTCTGATATTCCTTCATACTTAAATACATTTTTAGCTGGATAAATGAAAATAAGTTTATTTCAGTTTTCTCCTACTTCTTAGCTGATTCATATCTATTGTAACAACATCAGTCTCAGAGGACTAAACCCAGAAAAAAACCCAAACATATCTTCACTGGGGTCTGTTTTATAACATGCACCTTCAAAAGCTTGCTTGTAATAGCAGCTTTTGTAACATCTATATAACATCCGACACTTCTTCATTTTCCCTTTCTAGGGACTTGAAAAACTGGAATTGACGATCACCTGAACCTCATGTGTTTACTTGTCTATCATCTTTGAGTTTGATTCTTTCCAGGGGAAAATTGCCATCAGATTTATCCCAGTTTGAAAAATAATTAATGACTCTTTTTGCCTGTTTATATCAGGCAATGTTTCTATCTCAGGAAATAAAATTCTCCCTGGTAAAGTCCCGTCCCTTCCCCCACCTTTTGAAATCTGTTAGAAATTCCCATCCCTCCCATTTAGGTAAAATTTATTCAGTCAGAAAAAGGATGTGAAAAGCCTTACTATGACTCTCTGAAGAAGAAAAGTTGAGGCCTAATAAAGATGAGAGAAGGCTTGTGGTTACTTTTTATAAATATATCAGAGTAAAAATGAGAGATAAAAGAAATACTTAAAGTAAAGGATGATAGACATATTGATAATTTAGTTAATGAATTCTACTAAGTACCTATCATATCCTTAATTGAAGCAGGAAAACTTCTACTTTTCTGTTAATTGAAGTTCCAAGCTTCTTCTCTGTTCGGCTGGGAACTGGGCTATAACTTCAGACTCGAGTCATGACCTCTTGCTGTAAAAAAGTTCTTGCGAGGACTCAATCAAATACTATTAATTTTAACATATTTGTGTTTTATTTTGTTATTAATTTTATCAATAAAAAGTTGTCCTATTATTCCTGCATATGTGTCTTGTTCCTTTCTCCTACACATTTCTCAACATTAAAATGAGATTCTATCTTTCTGAAAGAGGCTATGAATATATGTTATTCACTCAGAATATTTGAATGTATACCACAATCAAGTACTATGGAAGTATTTTTCAAATCAAATGAAAACCATATAGAAAGGTACAGCTATGATATGCTACAAGTAAAAAATTCCTACAAATACTTGCAGAGTGCAAACTCCTAGAATGACATCAGCTATGAAAAGTAGTAAGGTAAAATAACAGACATTCTGTTATTTTTCTAAGTTATCCACACACTTTAATGGCAATGCAACTATTTGTGCATACGACTATGTTCATGATCACATGTGGTGACAATTGATATAATTGAGATGTTAGTGAAACATTTAGTCATGAACTAATAATGTCTCAGTTTAAAACCTGCACATAAACTAAATGACACAATTACTGTCAAGAGTTATAGTGATGGGGACTAAATCTGTAACTGCTGCTACCTGTAAAAAAATAGTAATAAAAAGCAGTCATCAGCACTGCACCGTACATGTTGACTACATCATAATTTAGTATTCGCTCTGCAAATCTCCTACGGCGTGTATCAGCTTCAGTTTCAATAAGAAAGGGTGTAGACACAATTTTAGATTCCTGGCTAACAGCCTGACAACTCCTTTTTGGGTTCAGCTTTGTCAAAGCATTGCTGTTCCTTGCATGTGTTTCAAAGTGCTACAGAAAGCGATTTACCCTTGCAGCCCAGAAATGGCGCCAGACCTGCAGTCACTGCTTCAGAAATAATGTT
>VYZX01005067.1:71601-141112 GCA_013401335.1 Brachypteracias leptosomus
GTCCAGCTCAATCTTTTCAGGTACTTAGTATGTGACTACCCTCAGAAGGAGATTTTGGCTGGAATTTGGGGGACATTTGCATATATATATACTTCAGAAACCAGGACATATAAGCTAGGTATATGGCATCTATCTCTTTATAAACTATGTGTCCCTTAGTATTTATGATAACAGATTGATTTTTTAATAGAACTCCTTTCCTTTATTGCTAATTAAAAAGGTAATTTCTATTTCTCTAACTAGAAACACATTTTGAAGTTATTTTTGTAATTCAGCCATTGTGTTTTCAACAATTTATCTGCAGTGGCTGTTGCAGTCTTCAATATTTCTTATTCCTTCTCTCTCTTTGCTAAGTATAAAATGGTTTTGGGGGTTTTTTTCTGTCTTTAATCATTTTCTTTAAGACCCTTCTCTGGATGAACATTCTCACTCTGCTACATGCTGCCATTGTTTCTAGTCAGTAAAGAAAGTCTTTTTATCCCTACATCTTAGCGCAACATTGAAAGATCATTAAATCACCCACTTTGAATGATAAGTTCACGTAATTGCTTATTGATAAAAACCTCTAATCATAGAGACAAATCCTCTTGGACTTAAAGTTGTCATTCACTAACCAAGTTTCTCTCAATCTTCTTAAAAAACAGACAAACCAAACCTTCCTCGGCCTGGGTTCACAGGCAAATGCTATCTCCCTGAGAAAACAGCAGAGCAGCCATGTTCATAATCATTTAATCACAGTAAAATTGTAGGAGTACAGGTTAAACTACAGAGATCTGAAAAATGAAAAGTCACATCTTAAGCTTGTTATTTGGTACAAGTTCTGTTCCTTGCAAAACCAAAACAAAGCAAAAAAAAAAACCACCAAGAAAAAGGCCTACACAAAATCTATAGGACAGATGAAGAGCAAGAAAACTATTCTTTTAATCATGAAAGCTGTACTTGCTTTTCATCTATGTCAGTCAGTGAAGTATAAAGGTCTTGGAAAACAGCCTGTGTGAATGGCACATAAACTATCTCCATTCAAAATGAACTCTGTAAGAAACTGTTTTTATTTAATGAGATGCTCTTTGTATAAATAAGTTCTAAAGTTAGAGTTAAAAAATGGATTCTTAATCATTAGTGCAATAATTTCACCCAGAAAACAGACATCTTGCATTTAGTATCACAGCAAGAGCTTTTTATACTAGCTTCAAAAATATGTGTTCAACTGAGTTTAATTACTTTCTTAAATAAATAAAAATTATTGTTGCTGTAAAGAGACAGTAAGAATCAAAGCCAGAATAAATTTGAAGTGCTGATAAAAAATAGATTATGCTGACCATATCCAAGCAATTTTCTAAAATTAGCATTAAAGATCTAATTATATGCATGCATCATTTCACATTATTTAAAGTAAATTTATGTATGTTCAGTGTAATTCAGTTTCATTACTACTCGCTATGCATCTATATAAAGAAAAACTACTTTTTCTTATCCAATGAACACATCTTGACGCAGTCATAAAAATAATCCTAATTTCCAAGAACTGAAATTTATTGCTTTTACTAAGACTTGGTAAGTTCTGGAGAATGGACTGATAATTATACTATGGGTGTAATACACAGAAATCAAATGATGTTGAATGTAACAGTTAAGTCCCCTTAAACAATGTGTAACACAGATGACAATTACCAGTTGTGGAATATTTTGGCTAGGAATTTGGGGATGGGGTTACTTTTGTTTGGGGTAAAAAAAATACATTTCCTTAATTAGAAAATAGTTTAGAAAGCAATTTTATTCAACAGATGTGAATAATACATATATATAATGTATAATCAGCTTTTCTTGAAGAACAGGTGTTACAGGGGCCTTTTCACTCTCTTTGAAAACAGGTATATATACCAGGGCTGGTTCTGCAGTCCCTGTAAAGAAGCAGTTCTATTATCTCAGACCTCCCAAGACTGTTTTGGGAGTATGGCATGGCATTAGTGAAGGACTGTGTGTGGTGAGTTCCTCATGACAGCCCTCCAGCTGATGGGTGTCTGCATAGAAACCCCAAGGGCACCCAGGGAAGATGTGCTGGCTTCTGCTGGCCTCTGTGACCCAGCATTACTAGCTTCAAAGCAGCAGGAAGTAGCAAATCTTCAGGACATCAAGGATTATTTCTTTCTCTGGATGGTCCAACACATATGTGATGCTCTGGCCTTCCACAAGGCAACTGGGTTGCACAGAGGCAATGAGAGTGATGTCGTGAAGGTGTTTTCTAGAGGCCTGGAACTTATACTGTGCTTGCAAGGCTCCCTAATGGAAGACTACTAAACTGAAGTAACAGAAAAAGTATGAAGCAAAATATGCTTCCTTTGATACTATTTGACAATGTCTGAAGCAAACTTATGTTAACTGTAAACCACAACTAGCATTCAAGAATATAAAATCTTTAAAAATACATACTGAAACTGAATAATGTCTCAGTTACTCTGAGTCTTCTAAATCTCAGTCAGGGGCATCTTATAAGAATTGGCTCACAAAGGGCTGGTAACTCAATGCTCAAAATTTTTCAAGGACTCTCTCAGTTTTGTAGCAGAAGTAAAAGGGTGAAATCTACCTAAAAATTTCTATTTGTCTGCATAGTCAGTTGGTGATGCTTTAATAGATAAAATAGGGCAAGAACACTGTGATCCTTGAGTCGTGGAGGATATGTTTTTGGGCTACAAAGTAATTCGGTATCACGTTAAATGAACTGACGTTTTTCTATTTTCAAAATCAGTTTGTCAAAAGAAAAAAAAAAAAGAAACAACCTGTGAATCAGACCCCATTTTAATGAGACAAAACAAAAACATAAAAAAATCAAACCCAGTGCAACCTACAATTCAATAATCTGAATAAAATACAACAAATCAAAATTTTTCCTGAAAATATTAGAAAGAAACAAATTCCAGTATTTCATATTGTCAAGAAATCACTGATTTTATAAGTCTTTGAAACACCATGGTCTGGAATGTAGTATGAGAATAAAATTCAAAATGAAAATGATTATTGCTTGTGGGTATTATTACCAGGAGAAATAAGAAAATGTCATTAATTTCTAAAAATATTAAGTAGATAATATATTTCATCTGTTACAGCACAGTGTTGATAATAAATTAAGGATATACAGATGCTTGAGGAATGACAAATTCCTAAACCAGTAAAAAACACATAAAGCTATAACTCAGATACAATCCATTGTGAATAATGATAAAAGAAATTACTTAGCAAACATGAAGTGTAAATGACAGAAATGCTACTATCTTTGTTTCTTGGGCAAAACTCAGAAAAGAACCTCTCCTATGAAAGTGGGAAATCATCAGATACACAAGATATTAAACACTATCTTTTCTGTCCATATGGAGGGCTCAGAATGCATGTTGGCAGTATACTGCCAAGGACTTTAGTATTTTCCAAGTGAAAGTGATAGTCAAGAGGAACAATTTCCACTAAGTGACGTGTGCTCATGTGCAGACCTTCAGCTCTTCATAATACTGATTTAGCTCTCAAAACTGCAGTAGAAAAGTGTATATCTCTAGTATTCTGCTTTCTCCCCCTATTTTTGTTACAGTTGAGCACCCAGTGATTCAGATCCCTTTCTCCCATTATTTTCTTAAATTATAATTTAAACCTGCACCCACTCATGCTTGTCAAAACTTTCAGCAACTTCTGCAGAAGCAAAATAGAAAATACAGATGAAAATACTTGGCCATCTGGGAACATACAGTACAGTAAGTACAATGAATGAAGTAGCAATATACAAAGAGCAAGACCTAATAAGCAAGTAAAATATGCAGAAAATCAAAGGCCTAGTGTCAACCATTATGTTTGTCAGAAAGAGCAGCTGCTCTGAGAAAACTGCATCTCATGGCAGCACATCATAATAAGTCAGCACCACCAATTCCCAAACACCCTATACCATAATGGAAAGACACACAGACTATCCAAAGATTCAAGTATAAGTCTTGTGTGAAGCAGGATGAGCAGTTAAGGGGAGCACTACTTCGCAAAAGATTGTAATTATAGCATTAGAGGTTTCCATGCTGATTACTCACCCTGATTTATATTCTTACTGGTGAGTAGGCACACTGATGTCAATAGTACTACCTGCCTAAGCATATAAACACCAAAGTAGGGGAGTTAACTTGAAATTAAGATTCACCAAGGTTAAGACAGTTCAAGTTATATCTCAAAAAGATAATTTCTTAAGCTCATCCATGAAAACTATTCTGTGTAGAAGTGGAGTGATTCTATTCCTACTGGCCTTTCATTACTATCACAAAAAGCAGAACTTCTATAAGCCAAAAGATACCTGTATTTCTGCATAACTTCATAGTTCTCAAAAGGCGTGAGAAGCAAAATTTACTTGGAGATGTGTCAAATTATATAAAGAGTATGTGTAAAGTAGAAAAGTCTTGTCCCATTTTTGAAACAGAAATTTGTCCAACTTCATTGGATTAACACAAAATCATTGTCACTCTCCAGGCTCCACCTTAACTGCCCCAGCAGTACAGATTGTTTTGTAGAACTGCCAAAAGAGCTCAAAAATGGTCACTCAAGCCATATGAGACTATGAGATATGATCCAAAATTACACGATGAAAAAAGAAAGATATGTAGTTGCTTTAAAAATATGCTTTGCTTTTCTGGTTTAATTTTTTGTTGTTGTTATGGGATGTATTTTGAAGCTATAGTCTACCCTCATGATATCTAGAGGGTAGGATTTGGAAATTCATCATTCTGTAGCATCCTCTGGTTACAGATATGATTAACTTGATTACTTCCATCTACCCTCATCATGCTGTCAGATTCTGTGATCCAGTAGTTCAATTGCTCACATTAGTATATGCTCATATAACTTGCTCGTAATTTGTTTCAGGCTAAAACATCTAGTCTAAGCTAAATACTTTAAATAGTATCTGTTTGCTAACAGAACTGAGAAAACAATAATACTTAGTAGGCTTAGAAGCTGGAACTAATTTTGCATAGAAAGTGCATTGTGTATGTTCCTAGCTTTTGCTTTTTTCTGTCTAATGGCATTCAAGATTTTCATGCAATGCTCTAGTTTTTGAACTTGGAGCATTAAGAGAAAAAACTCATAGCACGTATCATAAAATAATGAGATTAAATATTGTCCGCCCTTTCATGTGCCCATAAACAGCAGGTTAATTATGCAGTGAATTTGTAAGAGTAAAGTGAATGTAAAGATATTGCTGCTATAAAACCCATTTTACTTCCCTTTTTTGGGTATCCTGTCACATTTAACCCAAAAGTCCAGTAAGACACTTGTGTATATATAAAAGAACTAAAGTAAACTTTCTGCTCCAAGAAGACAGAGCTGGATCTGAAACCTGCTGTCTCCACACTGCTCTTCTGGAGCAAAGGCAAGTTATATAAGTATTAAAAGCTCCAATACTCATGCTGTCCTGTCAAGGGAAGGGGCACTCACAATTCCCTCTCAGCAAATCCACTCCCAGCTCATCTCCACTGATAATAACAGTGATAAAATTAGTTGAGCCCTATGTTTAATTGGTTATATTTTAATTTCCAAAAATAGGACTTTTAGATGAAACAATGTAAAGCAATCCTTGAGAAAAAGAGTAGTAAACCAAAATGGGGAGTACTCTCCACCTCAATGTAAAAGGCATTTCCTTTAGCAAAGACAAATTTGATTCTACCCAGTCAAAATACTTCCTCTTACAAAACAGTATGTAGCACCAATATTGAAGGGATTAATTTAAATTACATCCATTCAGCTGACATAATGATAATAACTGCACAGAAAGTCAGACTTGCTTTGCAAGCTTTCAGAGAAGACTGGAGTTTTATCCTCCATTGGATAGTCCTGTGTAGCCTTGCAGTTCTAGAAAGCAGTATTGATATGTCAGGAAAAGCTTCAGAAAATTTTATTTCCTATGAGCATGGATTGCAAAATTTAGGTTGTGTATCTTTTTTTTTCCAGTAATTAATGTTATACACTCATGTATTAGCATTCAGCTTGTATTCATTCACAGAAATTAATGAAAAGGTTTTTCTGTAATTAAATTTAGTTCCATTACTATCACTCCTCCAGAACTGAGTATCAGGATGTTCTCATTTGTTCCCTGATCAGTATATTCCTTAATATAGATGTGCATACATACAGAAATGGCAGGACAAAAGGAATGATTGCACTGCTTCTCAGGAAAACACATACTCTGTAACAGAAGATGGCTTGCGGAAGATGTCTCTAAGCTTGCTGAACTTTTGCAATGATTTGTTCAAAACCAAATAAGAAACTTGAAGAAAGTGGTTAACTCGAAGAAACTTGCTAAATATATTGACTGTTCTATTGATCTATTTGCTGTAAACAAAATCCATATAAATTCAGGTATTGTGCCAGTGAATTAAGATGGTTTCAGCACTGTTTCTTAACTGGGTGTGCAGTGTTGCATGAACACAGCTGTGCTGCTTCTGGCCCCACAATAGCTTCTCTGCTGCCGGCTCAAATACCCCTGGACCATACTCCTCTGCTTTCCCAAATGCAGGGGTAGCACAGCAAGCTCATCTGGCTCCTTTCCTGCTCTCTACACATAGCCCAAACCACCCATAAGTACATTTTTAACCTCTCCAGGCTCACAACTTTGTATCGATTATAGTATTACAAGTAGGATCATGACCCTGAGTGATAAAATACTGCTAAAAAAGATGGGAAAATACAGGAGAGGCAAAGGTGCACGTTATTAATGACCAAAAAAAGAGAAAAAAATACAGAAATCAAAATATATTGCCATACCTATACTTAAACCAAAATTTTAGATGGCTTCACATGGAAGGTTAGGCTGTCTTTTAAATTAGTTGAATACTTCATAGGCAGAGGCACATCTCTAGCTTCACTCACTGCCTTTAAAGAAAACTCAGGGAATTTAAAATGAAAAAAAATAACTTGGCTTTCTGAGGCGTATTAATGCACAATGGATCAGTAGCTGAGGATTTGACTCTAACAGGAAACAATGACCACTCTGGCATATCTATGCTTCAGAAAGAAAAGCTAGCCTTTCCAGAACTCAGAAAAAGACATAAACCCAAAAATAATTTGTAAGATTAACATATTGTGGAGTAGATACATTCTAGTCACTGGACTATAAGCTTAGGAAGAATCAAAGTCAAAATTGGTCTATCAAGGAACTGCAGGCTACTTATCCAGAAGGAATTATATATGCAACAATGAAACTACATATAATAATTAGAAAAATAATCTTTTCCAACTTGTTACAATTTAGATAAAATTTTTGCATGAAAACACTCTTCTTTGGGTTGGAGAAAGCCATATAATGTTAACAGCAAAAGGCAGCTTACTGCCTGCCTACCACCAACAGATTTGCAGCAGCAAAATAATTATCTGGGAAATTCTAATGCTCTCATCAACTTCTGCTTCAGAAAGGTTTCAGCCTAAACAGGGAGTAATACATTTCAAAGGTTTGTTCTCTTACGTTATCTGTACCAGAGAAGACTTAACACAAACATCAGGGCTTTCATTGAAATCGTATCTACAATTTGATAATGGCTCAATGAGCATTAGGAAGTATGAACACCTAATTCAACTTGCATAAATCAGATTTTTAAGAACCTCAGCAAAGCTTTTTTAGTGCTACAGAAACCTATGTAAGTATTTGCTTTGCAAAATAAGATGTAAAAGATAGATTAGATTAAGTTTAATTATCATGTTAGTACGTAGTTGCTTTCAAGGATACAGGAGAAAACACGATGAAAGTTTCTGCCACAAAGACTTAAAAATCATAAATAGGAAGAGCAACAAAGGACTAGTAAAGATCTTTTTGAGTAAATAGTGTGCCAGAAATGAGTACCTATGGGAAAGTGATAGCTATTTATTTTCAACCAAAGTCTAATTCCCTGAACTAATGCATTCTTCTGCTTCCTTAAACATTAATTTATACTATATCTTTGCCACAGACTCGAATACCTTCTAACAACAAATGGAAGCAAACTGGCAGACTAGTGTGGGAAAGCTATATTATCGCTCTATATCTATCATGTGAAAGGAGGGAGATCTTCAGTTTCCCAAACTGGATACTAAGCATTTTCTAGAAAACATTAAATTGGCTGAAGGTTTCCACTATAAGTATTTTTAAAGGCTCCAAAGCATCGCTTTTTAATGCTGTAAAATAAAGTATCAAGTCTATAAAGACATTTAGTTGCCACTTTGGACATGCTAAGTTGAAGTTCGGACACCACTAACACTTTCCAGGCCTCATGCAACTGCAGCCCACTATGTCTAAGCTCCTGGTGCTTACATACCAGGTCCCTCAAGCACTGACCCTGCCAAGGTTCTCTGAGTGCAAACTTGCAAGAGGCAACATTCTCACCCTGGAAAAAGCACCAATATTTTTTTTGAGGACATGCTTGCCAGAGCAGACATCACAGGCATGGAGGAAAAAAAGAGGGGGGGAGGGGAAGTCAGGAAGCAAGACTTTCTGAAATCACAGTAAATGAAATTCTCTCTTGGGAGACAGACAACCAATCCCCCTTCATCTGATCTATAGAGAGCATTAGATTTGAGACTGTCTGCCTCTCGGGAGGTTCCCATTAACCAGAAAGTACTTGTTATTTGGCAAGACAACTTTTTCATTTTCCCCTCTTGGAACTATTCAGTTTGCTTTTAAATATTTGTTCAGCCAAATAGCAAGCAATTGACTCCACAGAGCAATGTTAGTCCACTCTTCTGTGAAGAAAGGGGGTCAGGTTTAAGTTCCTCCTCCATTAGCTATTTAATCAATTATCCAAATTGGCAAAGTTTCAAGAGGAGAAAGCCACTAACTTCATCCCAAAATAACCATTCAGTCAGCAGTTAGGACACATTTCTGACCTGAAAGTGCCTCTGAGTGAATTTTTTTCTCCAACTCAGAAGTATGGGCATGTTTCTAAAAGGTCACCAATCTAAATGGTAAGTGCTTTAATTACTGGATATTTGGGCATCAATTAGCAGCATGTTCTAATTATTTTGGAGAAAAGGCAGGTCTAGTTTATATGATTACTTTCAGGGGACAGTAGACATTTCCCCAGTGCTGAAAATAGACGCCTTTAAGGTGTAGGTTGTATGTGAATTACTGTCCCACCATATTTCCTTGAAGGTATCCCTCCTTCTGCTTGCTGATTTCTCTGGATCACACTCTTATTCATTTATCTGCTATGCTTTACATAGGAAGCTTAACTCAGGGTAGGGAACAAATCTTTATAAATAGTACCTGTCAGTTAGACATTGCAATACTTGACGGTTGCATCCAAAAAGAAGTTTGGGTACTAAAAGGCAGAGCAATTCGTTACATCACTTTTGGTGTCTTGTCTCCACATTAGATGAAGCATCCAAATTTAAGTGTTTATGAGCTGGTCATCATCCCCCAGGAAGGTAAGCGGTACAGACCGGGTAGTGGGCAACCTGCACACAGAGCAGAGAGCTATGTAAAGTCATAATATTGAACAGGCAGTTTGATACAGAGGGGAATGCTAATCATAAAGTCTGTTTTAAATTTCATCCAGTTAGAAGTTAAGCACCCTGCTTAGGATTTGAAGGATGTGCATCTATCTGTCCAGGCTTCAGATTTTGTTAGCAGAGTAGACATAACTTTATTTTTCTTTTTAGAAACTGGAGGGAAGACAAAAAGAAAGGGAATAAAGGGATTTTTTTTACTTTAAAATAAAAAGTAAAGAGATGTGCTGGTGCTCCCCTAATAATGCTGTGATGAGATTCGCTATCCAAAATGTTAGCAGCCTGGGTTCAGTTTCACTGATCCCCTGCTCTGGCTGTAATGATGCAACCTGCTACACACAGAGACTGTTCTGAGATAAAACACTGGCCACACCTGCAGGAACCATGTCACCACATGGTCAGAACGGGGGAATTAAATAGTTATTTGCCCACACAGAAGAGGTGAGTAACTCTCTAGCCTAGTGCCTGACAGAGCTGCCAAAGGACTGGGTACCTGGTTACAGTACTTAGTCCGCAGGCTGACACGATGAAAGATTTACACAGTCCTTGAATTGGTTCAGTCTTCAGAAAATTTAAGGTTCTTCTAGAGACATATACAAATTAAAAATTTAAGACTAAAAACTGAGTTAGGAATGGGCAACTCCAGGGCAAGGTGTGGTGGTCGTGGAGTCTGCTGTTCAGAATCTAGGAGAATGCCATTTGACTGGCAGTAGCGTGGGTTTGCAGTGAATCCCAGTTACCATAGGTTGATTTGGCTTGCAAAGCAGTCTTGGTGTGCATGGATACGATTTGTTTTGGAGCAAAGTAAATTGGAAGCTCTGCTTACAGTCTGTACTAAATGTACTATAACCTGCAGTGGGGACAAAAGGATCTGAACTAGTCCTTTGAACAGCCTCTGATTACATGTAGGGTAATAACATCTGGTCCAAGACACCAAACTAAATCTAGTCCATGGTAAAACACATTGATCTCATACCTTAAATACAAGGACCTCAGCTGCTTTATCTATTGGTCTGCTCCTATTGTGCTGAATTACTTGCTAATATAGACAAATACATCCAAGTCACATTTCTGCTGCATAAAACCCTTAATGTATTTAGCTGTAAGTCTTTGTGTGGATTTTATCCTCAATCATCACAGATAATTGTTAGTGAAAATTTCAAATTCCCTCCTTTTTTCCTGGGGCAAATAAAATAACTTCAATAATGAAGAAAGAAGTGACAATATGGGAAATGATGCAAAGGAAAAGATGGAAATTAAGAATCGAAATAAAACTAATCTGAAGAATAAAAGAAACAAAGGCAGGAAGAAAGTGTCACACAACTTAAGGTAAGATTAGTAATGACTAAGAGAGAATAGACTAGAAAGGAAAATTGGTGGCAATAAAGTAGGAGGAAATATATTTTGAAGCTATATTTTGTAGAAAGCTTAAAATGCATACATATCAGTAGATAGCATAGTTTACTATCTAGACTGATCAGTGACTATTCTCTCAAGTCTACACCAGCCTTTTCTCACTGCTGCTGAAATAGTCTGTGATTATCATATATTACCTTCCCTTCATGGCATCAAAATTGTTCTTCATATTTTGGGGAAAATCTGTGCTAAAACAATTTTGTAGTGTAGGAGGAAGCATGGCTGGAGCCAGGGACTGGGAACCTCATGTCTTGGCTTCCATATCTCTGTGCATCTCTGACCTTCAGAAAGGCATAATTCTAGAGTAATTTTTTCTATTTACCTGAAAACTACAGATAATCCATAACCATTAGACAACATTAAGCACTTACAAAAATGGGGCACAAACATCAAAATTACTTTTTCTATAACAAGCCAGTGAAAGGAACAAATATTATCTGCATAATAATGCAAGCAAAAAGAATTACAAACTAGGCCAATCCAACAAAGTTCAAGAAAAGAGACAAATTCACAAATCCATCACAGGAAATTGCTCTATTGGGGGATGGGGAGAAGATGACTTTCAGGGAGGGGGATTTTAACCAGGTAGGGTGCCTGAGGAGCTCAGCTGCTACGGTGGACCAGGAGGAACAGGAGCATATATTTATATATCTGTACCTCTCTCTCTCTGTATATTTCTATGTAAATATATATAAACTTAGAAGTTATATACTTAAAAGTTATATCTCACTTTTGAAAAAGTAAGAAAGGTATATTTTTCAAGTTCCTGTTCTGAAATAGCTTTCCACTGCACTGTTTTTTTATCATACAAAATAATAAATTATTTTGGTTTTATCATAATCAATGTTCTAAATTTAGGTACAACTATATTGTTCTACAAGCAGAATTATTAACTAAAAAAAATAACTTTCTAATCTGTAGAAATGTTCAACTTATGTTTTTATTCTTTTTAGAATAGAATACTGGTGAAACTGTAAAACTTCCCATAAATAAAATAATATTTTCATATGGCTGAGTGCTTCATTACTAACTATGCAACAGACTCATAACATTTTTTTTCCCCTGTGTATCCCACATGTTAAAGAAAACAGAATTTTTTCCTCAGCAATGAACACGGTGCATAATATGGTCACAAAATCATGATATGTGAAAGTGAGTTGTCTCCACAGCTAGTCCAGTTTGCCTCATAACATGATTGAGAGGAATGTGGTGACGTGGAAGCTAATTAAATTTAGGCTTATTTGAAAGTATCAAGATGATGTGGGATGAAGCAACCTATTTTAATAACAGGTAGTCTCCCAGTTTCAAGTTCTACTTCTGAGACTGGCATTTGTCTCCACATTTTGTAATCATATATTATAAATGTGAAAAAAAAAAAAAGTGACTGTTGGTATCTTCTTTGGTTACCCACTGCTGTAGTTCACAGGTTTTAGTCAAGTACTTCTTTCCTCTTACTGAATTAACTCATCCGTACTGCTGTTTATATGTACACACATGCTCCCCCACCATTTTCCTACTTATTTCATTGATGGCATGACATTAAATTACTCTCAAGCTCATGCTGGGTATTATCAACTGTGTAAAAAATCCCAGCCTTGAGTTTCATGGCAGTGCTGCTGTGTTTCACTCCAATGTGCAATCGGTTTGGAATTCCTTCCCATCAACTATTGGTACAACTAGTCATACAAAAATTAAACTTCTCTTGTCTGGAAAGATCTAAAACCAGATGCAATTATTGTTGTCGATGTCTTTTTTTGTTATGATTACTTTAACAATACGGATGCTCTCAGCTGCTTGCACTTACCTGCCCTGGGATACCAGTGGAAAGAAGGCTCTTCATCTCAACTGGGCCTTGAGGAAACATATTTTATCAAGTTATGTGCATTCTAACTGCCAACATATTTAAAATTATTTTTGAAACCTTCTCATTGCTTTCTCCTTAAATATCCTTTAGTTAAAATCTCAAATACTATCAGCTTGCTGCAACCAAGTATGCAGGCCAGTGCTGGAAGTGCAGCACATCAGGAAGACATGTACAAAGCATCCAGGCTCAGCAAGGTCAAGTGATGGGGAATTTTGGCTGTTTCCCCCAGGAAGCTTTGCAGGGGAAGCAGCTGGTCATTCCTGTGCTCCCCACTCATGCTGTGCAGCAAGGGTGGCTGGTAAGCAGCTGTAGGAAAGACACAGAGATCATCCAGGATGTGAAGTTTGATTCCTTCCCTGGCCTCCTCCCTTACAACTCTAATATCAGTGCTAATACGTAACGTAGGACATCAATTGTCTCTTAGCATAGGCGTTTGAGGCAAGCATTCTCACTTAAAATTCTCCTAACTATTGAAAGTTCTAGAATTAGCAAGTTTGCTATGCTTCACAATGGCATTTGTTGGATATTATTGCATTTTCTTGCTCCATTCAGCTAAATAGCATTCTTAAAAACTCTTAAGTCTGGTAGTTGCAAGAAACTAATTAACATTTGTGTCAGAGCAAGCTTATGTTGTTATACTTAAACATTAGCCTCTAAACTATGGGTGCTTAGAGCTGCTGAATAATAGTTTTAAGTAGTTAGTTTGTGAAAATTGTGTATTACCAGCTTAAATAAATCGTAAAATTGGTATAGCCTATGTTGATAGTCTTGGCTGTTTAGGTGATAAATTTTATTCCAAACATAACAATACAGGCAATAATAATAGCTTGTTTGCTTTCTAAGTGTAGTTGGATGTCCTCCCATTCCATTTAAATGCAATACTCAGCAGTAGTGACAGTAAAATATTTCCCATTTCAAATCCTTAATTTCAAACGTTTATGGGTTTCCATTTTTCAAATTAAATTAGGGATCTTCTACTATTGACTCATACCAATGCCACTTCTAATTTCAAACCATGAATTATTTCTACTGAAAAATATTTTTGATGGAGAATTCCAAACCAAGCTTTACCATCAGTTCTACACTCTCCCTCTTAAGGCAAGACTTCCACTGCTTTGCCGAAAAATAGTGAGGACTCCATTCTGATAAAGACAGAGTACTTAACACATGAGTAACTTGATGTACACAATCAGCCAATTTATTGGAATAAGCACATTCGTAAAGCTGTGCATATACACAAATTATTTCAGGACTGATGCATTCATTCAGCATAGCCTTAATTTGGAGGAAGGTCTTTCTTCTTCTGTACTTCAACCCACTCAAGAAACTTCACTGAAATACTATTCTATGAGAATATGCAGTTACACTGAAATTACAACACTTCCCAAAATTGAACTAGTTTTGCTGAAGTCTTGGTTTGAATGAAAAACCTCAGAAAAAAAAATAAATATTTGTATTGTTTCTGATACGTTGTGAAGTGTATTACAATAATTTACATTTCAGTCTATCCAAATCGATTTGTGAAATAAACTTTTGGTTTTGAGGACTGCTAAATCTGTCTCTTTCATTTCAAAAGGAGACATTTGTAATTTCAAAAAACCTCTGAAATGTCACCCTGATAAGTAGAGAAAACTGGTTTTGTTGTTTTATGAGCCTGCTTCACCCTGTGGTATCTGGCATGGTCTACTTGCCACCTGCATCCATCTGTCCTTGGTTAGTAATCTGCTCTGGGTACTGCTGTTGGTACCTGACTTCCTAAAATGTGGTGACTCATCTGAACAAAGTCTTTGAACATACAGGGAGCTAATGCTGTTAATTATTTAGAAGCTATGTAAAAATATTTTAAACTCCTACCCAGTGTCTCCATCTAGGCTGAAAAAACCTTCAGGAAGAACCATGAGGAAATATAAAGACAAAAATGTAAACAAGATGCTTTATTGTAAGTACGGGCAGTTTTCAATCAAAGTAGTTTTAAACTCCAACTTGAATTGTGGTTCAAATCATTAAGAAAGACACCATGTATTAAATGGCTCTATTTAATCATGGACTATATTTATGCTTTTTAGTTATTTTCTTAAAGAATATTTGAGCATCACTCTTAACCAGTAAAACACACTAATCAACAGTTAACTATAAGCATTATACAAAATTTGATACAATTTTTTGCTAATTGCAAAGAAGTCTGCATCTGTCATTTGTTCATATTTTTAATTTATGCATTTTAATATGAAAAATGATGATTAATGTTGTAATGCTAGCCAGATGCCCTGGGATAGAAGTTGATATGCAACTGAAGTCCAGAAAATATTTTCTAGTATTGTTTTATTAGGTAAATAAAACAATAATAAAGGTGCTAGATAAATATAGAAATACATTCCATATGTAAAAAACCAACTCATTTCCTAAATGAAAAAATAAAATTTTTGAAGGAGTATATGTTTTACAACATTGTGTCCTTTGAAGTTTACACCTTATAGATCACTGTCTCTCATTCTGACACTGAAATGAGAAAACGGGTTTTCCTGCAGTTTCAGTTCTAACATATTTTCTCAGTTTGAAACTGCTGTAACTGCTGTCCTGGATAAACTAAAAGGAAGGAGACATCTGCAGAAAAGACAAGAGACCTTTGAACAGCTTGATTAGAACTTTAAATTTAATTTTCAGTGTTCAGTTGGTGGATTCCCTTAGTTTAGTAGCTTTACTTACATAGTAATTTTAGGTTGAAATATAAAACAATTATAATAGTTTTGGATTGATTTTTTTTCCCCAAAAAGAGCAGTAGGCTTAATTTATACAAAATAAACCATCATACATAAAAATCCATTATTTATTTTTATTTGTTATTTATTTAATTTGTTTTCTGATATTTTCTGCTACTGAGTGGCAGACATCAGGGGGAAAAAAACAACACCCCAAACATTAGTATTAAAATGTTTTAATTTAGCTAGATATGAGAGTGCGTGGTTAAATCATTGTCTACTGTTAGATCAAAAATGTAGCATTATGTGGTAGTGAAATATGAACAAGTATAAAGCTGTTTGGTAATGGATTATATATTATATATGCATTCTGACAACATGGAATTAGCAGTCTTTCTGCAAAATTAAAAATTAAAAAAAAGTGTGAAAGCTTTTTTAAAACAAAAGTATTTGTATGTTCTCTCTGCTCCAGTTTGTGAAATACAAGCACATATTTCCAGTAAGATATCCTTGGAGAACTAAATATCTCAAGAGGACTGGTAATCCCATTTTTGGAGCTTTTCACCTCTAGTTCACTGATTCAAATACAGCCAACATGCAGTAGTGATGGAAAATCATTGAATTTTGAAAGCTGGTTTGTGGCCTGTGTGAAATGAACTTGTTATTTCACTCCATTTCTTAAAGGATCTTGAAAACACACTTGGCACTTCCCAAAGTACCAGGCGATGAGAATAGCAAGCTCATCGCTGGATCCAGCCACATCCCTGCACAGCCACAACCAGGGCTGGTTTCTTTGAGGATGGCAGAGGCTGAGGCTAACAAAATCCCATTCCAGGCAAATTTCCCCAGTATGTTGACCACTTGGAGCAAAGAGGTCCTTAGACACCTGGAAGAGCTTGGTGGGTGAAGATTTTCTCCATGTTGAGTACCCAGGCAAGCTGGGCCGAGATGGCAGCTCAGTGTGGGGTCACCCCGTTGCACTGCTGATTTCTGTGCTCCACAAATGCTGGGTAAAAACAGAGTTTCATTTTCCATTTCTGCCAGTCTGGTACTTTTGATTAGCACTAAATATACTTAATTTAGGAGCAAAACCAGCAGAAAGACACCACAGAAATGACTATGTTGTTTGAGGGCGAAAGTGCATTAGTCCCTTTTTTCACACAGAGTTACATACCTAGTTACCAGCAGTCAATAAATTGTCCTCTGTCAAGATCATACCTACCATATTCTAGAAAAATCTATGTGACAATTGTTTTCCCTTAGCTACAAATTATCTCAGTTCTACATTTCACAGTGAAGGCATTAAATTGTCTCATTTATTATTTTATTTCCTTTATGTTAGGGACTTTTCTTCACAGGAGGTATTTCTCTTTTTAAGAAAATATACTCACCATTTTTTCTGAACATTTAATGTTGTATTAGGAGCTTCCTTGGAGGAAAGAAAGAAAAATCTATCTTCATTAACCACTAAATATAAAGTGGGGAAATTAAAACATTAGGATGTCATGTCAACTATATACATTGTCTTCTGTGATGTCACATTTGATTTTCTTTTTTTATGACTTTGACAGCATCATATTAAAAATTTGATTGCACAGTGACAGTACAGGCTTTGAATTATTCAGCTTATGAATGCACTCTTACAGGAAGACTATTTTGTATTTTTTGCCACTTCTGAAAAAATGACATTGAAAAAATGTAAAAAGAAAGGGAAAATGATTACTAATAACTAATTAATAAATCAAGCTTGGCAAAGGTAACCTCATTTTAATAGAATATCATACAAATTAAAAGCAGATTAAATATAACATGGAGCTTATTTCAAAAGTCACTTGAAACATAACTCTTAGAGTGACATTTTGGCCCCAGTGAAATCAATGGCAAGACTCCAATTCCATTTCAGTGGAGCCAGGACTTCCTTCTAATTGAAGAAAACCTGTACATTTCCAAACTGGTTTTAGTAACTATCTGTCAGAATTCTTGTGATAATTAAATTAGCTTTACCCAACCCTTCTCTTAAAAGCTATTAATGCTTACTGAAGTCAACAGGGCTTTTTCCATTTGACTCCCATAAGGGAGCAAGATCCTTAAAGTTGGAACCTCTTGGGTAATTTTTGCCATAGTCATTCAGGCTCTATACTGTGTATTTTCCTATGACAACCAGGTTCTGCCAGCTTCCAGGTTTTTTGTTCCATTTTACCTCTATCTAATGTTAAATGAGTGCAATCTGTTGGTTCATTTGTATCAAATAACTTCAGCTGTAACCCTTTTCAGGGTGACTAAATTTGTCTTTTCTTCATTACAATTTAAGGTTATTTTTAAATCACTAAGGATATTTTTAAATCACTAATGTTGCAAACATCTGCTCTCCAGCTTGATTAAATTCAGCTAGTCCTTTCAGACCAGAACCATAAAACAAATAATGCCATTTTAAGAAACGTTATTCCCACCTCCTAAAATGAAATTTTAGTGGTACCAGATATGAAAATATCATTCGAAGACAAACCCTTTTTCCAGTAAACATGACTATTATTTAAACAGTTGGTCCCAATAAAACTGCCCCTAGCTATAAATACATTATTCTTTCTCACAGGAATTATCTAAGTTGAGCTGTAAGGGCAGGTAAGAACTACAGGCTCAAGCCCAGCTCAGAAGGGTAAAACGTGGAATATTCAATACAAGATATGAAATAAATCTTCCAGCTATGGCAATGGGGAAAAATACAAATGATCTTTTCACATCACTTTTTGGCTCCTCAAAAATGATTAGCAAAGATGTCTTTGATTCTGCTCACAGCAGTGCCTGAGGAAAATCTCATACTTATTTAGCTAGAATCAGAATCATGACCACAGTTATACCAAGAAATATCTGAGGTTTATTCAAGAGTTCAGTTTGTCATTAAAAATACATATTTTGCTGTTCTTCATCTCTCTTCCAACATGTCTCTATTCCAATTCAAAGATGACAGGAGTGCCTGTTTTCATTATAAACAATGAAAATTAGTTATGGATCACTTACACTACATTCTTTTAGTTCACCTATTCAACCTGAATTTAGTCTGTTTCAACACATGAATCACGCTGGGACAGTATTTTTTCATTCTTAAATGAACAGTTACACATTCATGTTGCTTTCCTACTGATAAGCCAAACTTGTTTCAAAAGGTACAACTGGAAACGAGATATTGCAATTCAATAACATTTCATCCTGCAATATCAGTATCAGTCTGCAAATATTCTGCAAGAAATACAAATCTGGGAGCTTCCAGGAAAAAATCCTTCTGTCCTTATCATTTACTTCTCAACCTAACTCAAGTAAACTCCAGTTGAAGACAACAAATCTATACAAGCACAGAGTAAAAACTGCAAAATAATACAGCCTTCTACCAATTTTATGTGGTTTTAACATCCGTCCTCATCAAAGGCTTCATAGTTTAAATACTGCTTCCCAAAAACACTACTGACTAAACTGAAATCAGAATCAGAATGTTTCCCCTAGAACTATTTGTGGTGTGACTGAAAACAGGTGACAGAGAACTTGCTTCCATAATAACCTCTAAATCTTATTGTTTCAGACTGCCACCAGCCATGGCAGTTAAGATGTGATGAAACATTTCTGATGAGTCTCACACAGATTTCTCTCTATCACAAGGACAAAACTTATCATCCTGTAAATTGTACGGAAAAGCTGAATCTACAGAATTACAAGCTTTCCCTTGCCACAAATGTTGCATGTTACTTGTGTGTAGAAAAGCTTGAATTCCTTTACCCAGGACTAATGTAATGCAGGACTAAATAGTCCTCTGTGAAAAAGAATACTAGGAAAAAGTATGTGTGAAACACATGAAAAAAACACAATGCAAAACTAAGAAAAAACTCCAAGAAAATTTAACAAAAAGCAGGAATTGTGGAAAGAAAAAAAAAAAAGACGTTTTTCCCCAGCCTTCTTCAGTCTTAAGTGTTATCACAGCACCAGCTTCTGGAGAAGTGACTGAAGATTTAATGTGAATCTTATATTCGTGTTTGTTGGCTATTTGGCAAAGAGGCAAGAGGTTGCTCATTTTTCTTTTCTTTTTTTTTTTTTTTTTTAAATGCAGTTTCCAGGTCTTTAACATTGTCTGAGCCAGAGATGTTAAATAAAAGGGGGAAGTGCTGCTGCCATAACAACCCTTCGACAGGGAACTATTGGGATACAGACAGTTACTACACTACCTACAACCAACCGTGCGCATCATAACACAGAAAATCCAGAAAAACCCTTTTCAGCCACAGCATCTCATCATTTGCACTCTCGGCTGTGGGCAGCGAAAGCAAAACAAGCACAGACTTCTTCCCCACCACCACCACCCCCCGAGCTTTAATTAATTCATTATTTCTTTGAGGTTTAGGGGGAGAGTGTCAGGAAAGTCCACCTGAGCGCTGCACGAAGCCGTCCCCCCGCGGGAAGGGCCGCGCTCCGCTGCATCCGGCGGCCCCGGGAGGGGGATCGGGACCCTCCCCCCAGCCTCCCGCGGGATGGCTCCCGGGAAGCAGCCAACTCTGCTAAGCCGGGTCCGCCTCACCTTCAAATGGTCCCTTACAAAAGTTAAGGCGCTGCCCCCTCCCCTGAGCCGCCACGGGGGGAAGGGGTGGGGGAGGCTGCGGATAGCGAGGATGGTCGGGGGGCTCCTGCGGGTGCAAGCCCCCAGTGGGAACGGGCAGCGCTGCCCGGGAAGGGCAGTAGGGCGGGAGCCCCGTCCCTCGCGGCCCCCTCCAGAAGCCCCGGGGACACCCCTGCTGCCCCATGGACCTTCCGCCCTACCGGGGATGGCGCAAGCCCGGGTCAGGACTCCCCGTTCCCCCGGGGGCGGGGGCAGGCGGGAGAGCGGTGCCTCCCCCCGCGACCTCCCCACTCCTCCAGCGCTCATCCTCGGGGCCGCTCCGGGATGGGAGACGCGGGGGAAGGAAGGGGAGGATGCACGGCAGGTGCTTCTTGGGGTGGGGGGGCAGGGCCCGGTGACTCACCCGTCCGAGGCGGGGGCTGCGGGTATGGCGGCGGCGGCGCTGCCCGCGGGGCGCGGCGGGGCAGGAGCAGCAGCGGGAGCGGGAGCAGGGGGGAGCAGCGGGGCCCGGGCTACTCCTGGGCGCGCTCTCGCTGCCCATCCCCGGCGCTGCCGCCGCCGCCGCCGGAGGAGGATGCGAGGGAGAGTCAGCCCCGGGCGCGGGCACGAGCAGCGGCAGAGCGGGGGGGACACGGGGAGCGTCGCGGAGGCGCGCAGCGGAGGGGGAGCAGCTGGGAAGCGCGGGCGCCCGCTTCTGCAGCCCTCCGTCCCTCGGCCCTTCATCCTTGCGTCCCTCAGCCCTCATTTCCTCATTCTTTCACCTCTTCTCCCTCCATCCCTCATTCCTCTATCCTACATCCTTCCATCCCTCCATCCTTCACCCTCCATCTTTCCATCCGTTCATCCCTCACCCCTCCGCCCCTCCACCCGTTATCCCTCCATCCCTCATTCATCCCTCCCGCCATTCTTCTGTCCCTCCCTTCCTCCGGCCGGCAGCCACGGTCCTCTCCGCGGTCAGCCCCCCGCCCTCCGCTGCAGGCTGGCCCCGGAGCTCTCCAGGGCCGCGGCGGGAGCGTAGGCAGCGCTGATGGGCGCGGGCGCGCTGCTGCCCCCCCAGCGCGTCCCCGCGGCTCCCACCCCCCACACCCCTCCCTTCCCTTTCCCCGGGGAAGGGCGACCTGCTCCTCTGAAGGGCAGGAGGTCCCCAGCTCCGCTTCCTCGCTCCTCCCGAACCCCGAGGGGGAAAGCGGTGCTAGGCTTGCCTGTCCTACTCTTCCTTTTTTTCATCTTTTTTTTTTTAGGAAACAGAACCGTGCTGTGGTACGGAAAAAAGGCGGTAAACGTGAGGAAAACATATAGAAGATGATAAGCAGTGACTGTATGAGGAAAAAAACATACACTGGAGTAGTTCTTAAAAGCAGTCTTTCAAGGCAGGTCCTGGAAACTAAAGGACTTCTCGTATGCTTATTTAAGATCAAGAGTAATTATTTTAACATTAAAAATAAAAGAACAGCTCAAAGTACATTGTGTAAACAGGAGACCTGTAAATCAAGTATGTCAAATAAACAGGCACACCAAAAGCTGGCTCTCAACTCTGTATCCTTGCTCTGAACTCTCCCTGCATTATATAATGTTGATAAACTGCTGCAAGTATGTTTGGAGAAAAGATAGAGCAATGATGAGAACATAGCACTATTTACTAGAGTACATTAGTAGTCTTACCTGCCAAGTGTTTGTTTCAGAGGTTCATCTGTGCACTTCTTATCAGCCCTCCAAGTAAACAATTTACCAGGTGCTCAATGCAGACATATGATTCTCTGGTGTCAGTGTCTCTGTCCTAGAGGGTTCTGAATGGCTTGTGGATTATTAATTTACTATGCTCTTCAGCTCTGCCTTGTACCAAGAGCAGTGCAGGTATCAACAGCTCCCACTGGTGAAGCCAGGGAAGAGAGAGATTGGGTGGATTTCCACATAGCTCCACATTTCAAACTGATTTGCTGTAAGGGCTACAGTCACTTAGAGAATTGGTGTCATCTTCTAACAGGTTTGTTCCAAAAGAGAGGCCTGACCCAAAGTTCACTGAAGATAACACAGATATTTATATAACCATGATGGGAATTGTTTCGAACCACTGTGAGCTCACTGTTGGCATGAAGGTATTTTTGAGTGCCACTATTCTAGTAAGAGGTAGTACATACATATACCCTGGGGAAAAGAAAAAATACTAAGATGTGCATCTTTTTCATAAAATTGTTGAGAGAAGTTCAGGGACCTGCTTCTGCTCCCCTGTAGCTATTGGCAAAAATATGTACTAGAAGGCAGGTTACAGCCCCTGGCTAGACAATGTCCTCTGATCATTATGCTCAACCAAGCCACCAAAGGCAAGGGGAGGGATAGAGAGACACTGTAAAATTATTAGGTCCAATTTTGGGCATCTATAAAGTCAGTAGGAGCTGGACTCAATGTTTCATTTTGGGCCAATTGCTTCTTGCCAGAAAATTCTGAACAAATTAATCTTGCGGTGTTTTTCTCTTCTCTGTTCTCAGTCCTGGGATTAGACCTGAGTGCCCCTTTAACTTGCAGATTTCTGTTATCTCCCCGAAGAGAGGTGGAAGTAGTCAAGGAGGGAAAGGGAAACTGGGAAGTGGGAAAGATTTGGACTCTGCCTAGATAATGACCTCTTTGAGCAAGCATGAGTGGCACAAACTCACTCATATTTTCCAACGTTGTTGATGCAGGGGTTTAGTATATTTAATGTAGTTTTTAATAGAGTTAACTTATTTTTTTGGTCCTCTCTTGCTCCAAAGTTGCTGATGAACAGCTCCAGTTAGGGACAACTGAGCCCAGTGTAATAGTGGCCTGGCAGGTAGAGTGATTCCTGAGAAATGGGAGACTGAGTGTTAACATTTTCTTTCTCTGAGATTCCGAATAGGAAATGAACCGCTGAAGTCCTGTCTGTTCTCAGATGAATGACTTTAGCTCTCTCCTAGCTTTGACTACAAATTTAGTGTGCATCAAAGCAAGCACATATATGCCTACAGAAAATTTTTTTCAACAAAATTATTTTGTTGGAAAATTTTTCAGGAAATTACAGGGCTCACTTCAGATTCTTACATGCTCTTTATGTATATGTTAAAGGATTTCTGTTTATGTACAAGGATTTATCAAGATTTTCTGTTTTTAAATTAGAGCAACATTTTGTTTAATGAAGAATACAAACATTAACCCTTACATTTCAGAGCCATTGTAGTGAACTGTTTATTCTTAGATATGAGTTTGCATCTCTTCTATAAAATCTTTGTGTCAGAGCAGTAAACATTTTTTTCTCATTGGAGAGAAAATGTAAGCCTTTTGTGATTATACAATTGCTATATAAATTGCCTTTGCAAAAGCTGGTTGCTGAGTTTGCCACCTTAGACTAGAAATACACTTACATTGTTTTCTGAAGGTTCCAAAATATTTTCTGAGAGCACAGTTTGACAAAAAGTTTCATTCACATAATGAAAAACATATGGATATTAATAGATGTTTTAAAAGTAAAAAAAATGTAGATAAAGACTGATTTTTTTTTAAGCAGGATATTGTAAAGGTCAAAAGAAACAGATTAAAATTACAAAAATAAACCAAGATGAGACAATCCCCTCCCCAGCCCCAAAGTAGATATTTTTCAAAATCATGTAAAAATAAAGTGAGGATTTATTTTTTACCTAAATGGTCTGAACATTTATATGAGGCACATTTTTAAGGTAAGAACATTTAAGAACTTACATGCAGTACTCAAACGTGTGCTCTTCCACTGATGTTGTTTTCATAAAGTTAGTCCCACCAGTGTTTGCAGGGGCAGGGCTTCTCTTTTCAACCACATTAATTTTGGAGCATCCCAGAACTCGTGCTCATGGGAGTCCTGTGAGCATATTCCTATTTGTAATTGATTGTTGACTTGGGGGTTAACTGCATCATTTAAAAATCTATCATCCTTTGGTTTACTGTTCTTGATGTTCATTAGTTGTGGCTTGCCTCAAACTTGGCCCTGATTCTACAGCTGGATTGACTAATGCCAGTACCTGGTCCTGTGCAATCAGCCTAATGACCTTGAGGAGCACAGTGGCCCATTGCAGTCTGAAGGGTTGTGGGACAAGCAATAAGATCTTAGATCCAGACAGAAACTGTAATGCATAGTGAGATCTGAACCCAGACTGAGTCTTTGGATATGACTAAGATAAAAAATAACACAAAATATTACTAATAGTTGAATCTGAGTGAGAACTATATGTTGAACATACAGGTTGAACATGTTTAACTCATATCTGAGTGGTTTAAGTCTCCATTCTTAGGCTTATTTATAGAATCTGCTAATGCCTTTATCATAGCAAAATTAAAACCAGTTATTAAAATATCTTCTATATGGAGTTGTAGCTAGTGCTTTTTATTATAGCTTTCATTTATCCACAGAATAATTAGTTTGCTCCATACCATGGGAAAAAAAAAAAGTGATATTAAGTAATCTATGGTAAACTAGGGTGGGGTTTGTTATGGGTTTTGGTGTGTGTGTGATCATAGTGCCATTTTTACTGAGTAAGGCTCTTTGCTAAACAGCAGTTTCACATTATACAGAACAATCAGATTTAAAATTTAAACTTAAATGCCTTTGCACTATGGCTCATAGGACTAACTCTGTGAAAAAGTGTTTTGCTCTAACAGGCCAAGATAAAGGGAGGACTTCACTCATGAATCCAAACTGGTCTGGGGTACCACTATCTATAAAGAAATGGGGTTTGCTGCATCCAAGCCTCAATCTCCAGTGAGGCTGTAAGACTTTCTGTCATGAATCTCTTAAAAAAATATATTGTCTTCTTATACCAAATAGAAAGAACTTTAAAGGTAAGCTTATACCTGCTGGTGAAAAAAGAAACAAAGTGTGGGAAAAGAAATTAAACACAGTTATCTCATTTCCATCACAGGAACAATTTAGGAGAGGGAAGATATCATCATCAAACAAACACATAGGTACTGATATAACTTTCTTCCTGATTTAATCAAATGTAAAAGGGACAGATGATCATGCAACCATAGAATAGTTTGGGTTGGAAGGTACCTTAAAGATGATCTATTTCCAAGCCCTCTGCCATGGGCAGGGACACCTTGTACTAGCTCAGGTTGCTCAAAGGCCCACCCAACCTAGCCTTGAACACTTTCAGGTATAGGGTATCCACAACTTCTCTGGGCAAATAATTGAACTAGAGAACTTCAATATACTTACAGATTCTCATAATACGCAGTAAATCTTTACAGTTCTACTCTCCAAGGAGATTCTTGAGTAAATAATAATGACTTTGGCCTCTTGCATAAATGAAGATGGATGTACTGAGAAAAATCTAATTATAGATTTTTCATGCCTTCAGTCCTATCTTGTGCACCAGTATTATATTATTCATATACTTCATATATATTTTCCAGCAGTGGTGTACTAAAATGAAGCTTAATGCAGGATACAAGGAATATAAACACATCAACAGATTTGCTTCTTTAATAATTCAATATTAAATCTGGTGGTTTTGGAAACAAATAATGTACCAATTTCTTTGAATGTTAGGTAGTGTTACCAAGTCAATACAGCTACACTGCAAACTCTAGTCTGTAATGCAAGTAGGCTTGTAACAGTAGCTTCTGAAAGACATTTTCATATCAGTGGCTCACAAAACTCTTCCAGCAGAACTCTACAATTTAGGCACAGCTTAAGTTCAGATTGATACAGATGATAGAATATTGGAAATGTTATTGAGTGCACTAATGGAGGAAAATATCTGATGTCCCAGCTTGGCTGGCAATTTTTGCTGCTAACAATGAGGAGAATTGAAGTACACCATTTTCATGTCAGAGTCCACTCTGGTTGGGCAGTGCCTAGAGTTAGAAAAATGAACATGTTTTCTATTTGAAACATGGTTCTGTGTATACGAGATCAAACTAATGGAGACAAGCAAAGCTTTAGACTCCATAGTAACCCTTTTCACAGTGTCCTTGCAAGGACACTTTAAAAGTCTTTTCACCCATGTGAGAGTCAATCCTCTGTTCTCTCTGAGAGTTTTTCTTTGGTATCCCTTACAACTCTTAATGATTAATTATAGATCTGTCTCTTTGTTTGGAGCTCTCTAACATTCCTAGCTTCGTTCATTTGTCTGGAAGGACCATAAGCTATTTGGAGTCAGAAAACATCTCTTTGTTCTCACATTTTACAGTATTTAGGACAACAGAGTCATGGTTCACCAGTATGGTTCCAAATAACAGCTAGTAATAATGATAATGTATCATCTCTGAATCCTTTATTCATATAGACTAGACAGCTGGGAGATGTGAAAAGCCTCAAGCTGCTTTGATATTTGAAAAATATTCAACAGAGTGAGAAGCAGTCATGAAAAGTTTGTGTATGCAGACAAGCCAAAGTTAGTAGTCCACAGATGGATTTGAGAAGCTGCCTTTGTGCTGACTGCAGGAGATGTGGTGAAAAAGTTGCTTAGTGCTTTGGAAGCTTCTACCTCAATGGTGTATACAGTCAAAGGTTTTCATTCCAGTTAATGATAGGTTAATGTTCAAAACTTCTATGTAAATCTGCAGAGCAAGTAGGAGAATACTTCAAATTGTTTATGTTCATTGAAATTAGAGACATAAAATCATTCATATACTTTATGAACCATTAGAGAAACAGTAGTCACAAAATCCACTTGCGTCTATCAGATTGAAACTTCTAAGAAAGTACATTTAGAAAAGTATCGGCATTTTGTTGATGACATAAGATTGAAGAACAAGTTGGACAGTGATTACAAATTTTGCCACAAAGTTCTACTTAAACAAAATCCACACAGTAATTAACATATTTTGAGCACAGACAAACTCCAGAATGCCATGGGTGCATTCAGAACATGATCACAGTGGATGTCAATCCACAAAGTCCAGTTTAATTCATTTTTCTGAGAAAACACTTTCCAGAAACCTAGCAGCTCTTATTAAACCCCAAACCAGAAGATTAATCAGAATATTAAAATAAAAACATTGTGTAATTACTGTTTGTAGCTGTGGTGGTCTAGGGACATATGAGAGGCAAGATCTGTGGAGACAGGAAGTCTTTCTTGCAAAACTAGCTGATGGATTTGGAGAAGAAACAGTACTCTCATCCCACCTCCAGTTTATTATCTCCTCTTTATTTGAATAATATAGAATATATAAATACTATGTCTGATGAATCTGAATTATATGACTGTAACAGGACTATCTGCAGCACTAATAACAAGCAGCAAGATTAGGTCTTGTCATGTTCATTCTAAACGTCTAACTGAATAGCCTATTTCAAATAAGAGCCTAGATAGCACTGCCTGAATTTATATGAACTTTAAATCTCCCTCTGGAATGTTATTCATGGGAAAACCAATGGATATAGGAATTTTTGAAATGCAAGAGTTTCAAAGTGGTTAGCACAAGAAATGTTTCTTCCCCCCCTTTTTTTTTTTTTCCAGTTGCTATCATCTTAATTATGATCACTCTAAATTTGCTAAAATGTCCCAGATGGAGTGTCCAATATAAGGTGGCTTGTTATCTGTTAAGGTTTTCTATCTTTTAAGATGCATGAATTATAGGAACATAGAAATTAGGATATAAATTCATGGTTGAACCAGAGGGATACAATGCCTCCAAAACTATACATTTGTTTATATATTTATTTATGTTTAATGCTGGAAAAAAAAACCAGTTTCAAAATCTATTCTTCTCATCAATATTACCCTTAATGAGAATATAATCTCTGTAACATCAAAAGCCTTCGTGTATTTTGAAATAATGACATTGAAAACAAATATAGGTAAATGACAACAAAATAAAAAAAAGAGAAATGCCATTGCATGTGCCTGAATGTAAAGAATTTTCACACTATAATGTAGTTTACTCTTTCCTTTTCTTTGATCTGTTTAATTTATAATAGAGTAGAAGTCCAGGACAGTGTTTTAATTTATATTCATTAAGGAACAGTGCAGATATATGATGCTAAAAAAGCTATGCATAATAATTGCCTGTAATTAATTTTCCTGAAAAAAAAGGCACACTACATGCCCCAAAGATAGCTGCTGCATGTTTAGTTCAGTTAGTGTGTACTGTACATCTTATGATATGTGCTCGTCTTTGGTTCATCATGAAGGGCAGCCAAGTATAGGTACATTCATTTTAAGCCCAGGGGAGATGACGCTGGCTTAGTTTGGATGCCTGCATATTGCAGGACAGACAGTGTTCCTCTGCAGGTAGGAAATATCCTTCCCTTTTTGCTACCTAGTATCAAAATTTATTGTTTTCATCCCATCCTTGGAAAGTCATTCAATGTTGAATTAAAGACTTAGTTATGACAAATTTGCCACTTCCCTTGGTAAGCTGCACCAATGATTAATTACTCTCCTTGCTAAAATTTGTTTCTTCTTCCTAATTTGTACTTTTTTGTCTCAGCTTATCCCCAAACCAAATCTTGTTGTGTTGTTGTCTGTCAGATTAAAGTGTCTTAAATATCAGAAGTCTTCTCGGGGTCTTATGAATCATGATCAAGTTGCCTTTTTGCTTGATACACTAAGTAGGTTGTGAATCAGGATAACAAACCTGATAATGATCTCAAGGTTCTGAAGTCACTCTGGCACAGATAATGGTGTGACATTTGGAAGAATATCTTAAGGATGTCTGTGTATTTGTTGTAATTGTAATCATACATTCTTAGCAAAAATAAAAATGAAAAGAAAAACACAGATCCAATCCCTCAAAATCCTCTTCACAGGCCTGATTCTCCTGACTAGCTATAGCTTGAGCTGTATTTTGTCTATATTATCGAAACACTGCACTGTGGGTTAAATTGCACATGATCAGATGCTAAGATGTTTCAATAGCTTGCTCAGTCTTGTTCCTGAATGCTTCAAAGCCTTTAGTTCAATGTATCTTCCTGACAGCCCTGTGACACAAGATAGTATTATTATCCTTTTTAAACAAAAGGAACTGAGGCACAGAGTGACTTAGACAAGCTCTGTCAAAAATATCAATTCATTTAGGCTGCCAACTTTCATATATTCAATGACAGATTTTTTTAAACCTTAAAAGTGCATGTAGGCAAATTAGTTCAAGGAGATCATTAACCTAAGCAGATGCTAACCCCTTCTCATGGGTATTAGGCATCTAACTTCTCAGGTCCTTTTGAAAATCCCTATAGACATGATTTTTGGTGCCTAAATATATTGAAAAATATGGCCCTTGGCAGCCTTATTTTCAGAATGCTTAGGATTACTATAGCAGTTTGTATATCCAGAACATAGCTCAAGTACACTTCACTTGCAGACACGAGCATGCACCACTTTTATAAATCAGTCCCCATATGTCTTGAATATTCTGAATATTTACAAAAATCCTTTCTTCTTACTTATCTTTCACTCGTTAACTCATTTTTTCTCCAGTTACTGTATACCATTCTTTACTTCTACCCTTTACTTCCCTTACTTCAGTATTCAACATCTCAAGTCCTTTGTCAGGAGGAGAGTGACGTTGATGGTTTCTTCCTCCTCAACTGAGTATAAATTTGGGGCTATTTTGGCTTTCTAACAAAGCCTACATCTAGCTCTTTCTTCATTGACTTGCAGTTTCAAATTACTTCTGAATTTATTCTATTTCTGTACATTACATATGTCAGATACTTGTTTCCGTGTTCTCTTGGTAACTCCTAAAATCAGTTTCACCAAGTTCCAGGAGCTGCATTCCTTTAGCACTCAGTAGTTGAGAATAGGCAAGTTGTGTACAGCCCTGAAGCCGCTGGGCTGGGACCCACACTTCCATGGCCCCTGCTAGCATCCTGCACTTTTATTGCACTACACCACATTGTTATTCTGGAGTTATAGATAATTCATTCTACACAGGTTAATTTCCAGAAGAGCTACCTGTAACCAGTATCTACAACTTACAGGAAATATATCAACATTGTAACAGCAATAGGTGCTGCAGCACAAAATTATACAAAGCTAAGCAAGGCTAAAATAAAGTAATGTCCACCTGGCCATTAGGCAATTGCAGTTTCAACTAAGCAAGCTGAAACAGACCTTGTAACTGACAAAGGCAAGACCAGACAAGGAGAGTCTGAAAAGCCTCATCCTGAGTCCTTTCAGGTATTGAAAAGCCTGTCACCTCTTATTAGCCATGGTGATACTGCATTTACTTGGCTACAGGGACACTCTAGTTGCCTCATTTGTGAATCTAAAATTAGATGAAGTGAATCTAGTCTTTGGAGACCAAGCTGCAACTGGGCTACTACCAAAAAAAAGGTGCAAAAAAGTGTGTTCCTCAGTCTGGTGTAATAATCATGGTAAAGAGACAGCTTCAGAGCATTTTGGGTTGTACCAGTCATCAAATCCAATATAGTTTGAAATCCTAAAAGTATAATGAGCTTTCCAACATTTTAATTTCTAAAGTTGTATAATTTCCTACAAATTTCAGAGTCAAATTCCTACTATAGAATTTGCAAGGTGGAATTGATTTCTCACCAACTATACAATTGTTTTTCAGTCTTAGTCTAAATTAACTTCTCAAAGGAAGTTGATTGGCTAATGAAGGCCCAAGCTCTAATATAAGTTAATAGATAAATGCATGTTGGACAGTGAGGCTGAGAGAAGTAAGGTCTTTGCTAGGCAACTTGTGGGGGGGATGGTAAACCATGCCAGTACATCTGTGTGGTTCCCTGTTTGGCATGGTGTGGGCAGACTCTGGCTCTACATTTGCATGTGGACCATAGTAATAGTGTGTCGTAGTAATAGTGACCTCTGCCAGCACTGATGAATTTTAGAAAAGGAAAACCAAGCAACATGTGCAGTGTTCTGGGATATTGCCTCTACCTTGCAGACCATGATTTGATGGACCTGCAGCATCAATGTTTCCAGGTGTAGTCTTGTCTAGCCTGGATGTGGAATGGAGTTGCTTTTTTTTTATATTCACCTCTGGTATGCTGAGAGTGCCCCAGTACCAGAAAATGTCTGCATTTGGGAGATAACCCCATGAGGATGCTGATAGAGCATTTTGATAAAGCAGTTTTGCTGCAGCCAGAGAAAGATACCTGGAAGCACAATCTAAGTCTCTGGAATTCCAGCCAAACCATTAAGCAAGAGAGTAAAACTGAACTGCTTAGAATTAGATTCTAGGCTCAGGCTCACATCAGTATCTCTTTTTAAAGTCACTGGCAGTTACTTATCTATATCCGGAGGCAGAAAGTGGTCCTTAATAGTAATTAAATGACTCTTGTTTATTGCCATCAGTTGATTAGTGTGGTGAATTGATGCAACCGGCAGGAAAGCACTCAGCAGGCACCCACAAAGCACTCTGTAAAATGTCTATGTATTTCAAATCTTGTGAGCCTGCAAGACCTGAGGATCACACAATCCCCAGCAATTCATTGAGTTGGGATCAAACATTTTCTGGCCGATGACATTGACTGTAAACCATCTTCTGCTGTAACAGCATAAAATGCATGTAATGTGTGTTGCTCTTGAGTAAGCAACAGATACTGCAGAAGGCACACAGGAATCACACACAGACACACAGAATCACACACAGAATGTCAGGGATTGGAAGGGACCTCAAAAGATCATCTAGTCCAATCCCCCTGCCGGAGCAGGANCCAGGTCTCGCTGGATGGCAGCACAGCCCTCTGGTGTGTCAGCCACTCCTCCCAGCTTGGTGTCATCAGCAAATTTGCTGATAGTACACTCAACTCCCTCATCTAAGTCATTGATGAATATATTGAATAATACTGGCCCCAGTACTGACCCTTGGGGCACTCCACTAGTTACAGGCCTCCAACTGGACTCTGCCCAGTTGACCACGATGAATGTTCAGAAGTATTTATTTTTCACTCTTCCCACCTGAATAACAGAAGGCTATCTTTAAAGACATACAGCTGTAAAAGAATATTTGACTATACATGATAGTAATAAAATATGATTTAAAGTAAGCAGTGATTATTAATAAATTATTTTATTTTAATTTCTGATGAATAGGTTGCAAAACTAAGAACAGATTTGGAAGTCTGAGACAACTATTCAGCACACATCTCTTAAATCTGTCATAGGAGGAGCTTGAGACATATTTAGAATTTCTTGTTGTCTTTTGAGAATTGAAAAGAACATTTTCTTATCTTCATTTAGCATATTTTAACAAAAAATATTCATACCACAAGTTAAGCCTTAATGAAAACAGCCTAGGTACCTGGCTGACGATAGTGGAAGAATGATTTCTGGAACATTTAAGAAATGCAAACCAGTGTTTTTGTCAAAGAAAGAAGGCTATTATCTACATTCATCTAACATTATCTGTTCTTTGTGAGCTCTCCTCTGGATCTTCTGCTCATTGTACTGTTTTTTGTTACCAATCAAATCCCTTTACTCAGCAGAAGATCATAATTTTACCACAGAACAATGATGTACTAAATGAAGGTTCACTGTACTCAGAACTACATTCCTCCACACTGAAACAATTTAGATCTGCTCTACTCTGCTTAACAGCCAAACCATGAAGCATTTCTAATACAAAATATTGTCAGGCTTAAATTTTTTTAAGCTTGTCTGAGGTTTGATGCTCTCTTCTTAGCATTTTTTACTAGTCGACTGGATGTCTCTCAACTCAGGATATAGCCAGGCAAATGACTTTTTGCTTAGTTTGAAATTACCATAGATATTCTCCATGACAGCTTTTGAGCTACCATTACCAATTATGACCTATCAAAAGCCAAGGGTGATGATGAGGGAAGGTGGAATTTTTACTGACCAGGGAGACTAGAGATTATTTTGAAGCTTGAACATTTGTAATTTAGTTCCTAAACCACTCCATGGAGGACGTAATCAAGGGTAGATGGCCCTGTGCCCAATATAAATTATTTTTCCTTCTATATTGGATTAATCATGCTGAACTGAAACTAAAGTGACAGAGGAGTCACTCGATAGAAGTTTCCTTCTATCCTACCACTGATCATTGATGAGGGAAGTTGCATAGAGGTCCAATAAGGTAGTTGAGAATTGAGCCTTAAACTTTGGTAACAGAGAGTTCAGCAGTTTCTTGAGTGTAATTAGATTTTGTTAGGCTATCTCCAAGCTTTTGATACTCTGTTTATTCTGAGCTTATTGGAACAAATTCCAGGAGGGAGTCAAATGACCTTGTCAATTTTCTCTAATAGTTATTTTTGATCATTTGGACATGTAACTTCACATGACATCATTTCAACAGACCAAATTCTCCTCTAAAACAGTCTCAGGACTGTCTCTTTGGGACAGTGACCTATCTACTCTATCTTCTTAGAGATACTGGAGTACTAATATAATATGCACTCTATTATTAGTTAAAATTCAGCTACTGTATTACATATATATTTACAATATGATTTTGATCCATTTTATGATCAGACTTTGATTATCTTAGAGTTTCTTTTCTTTATCTATTACTTTCGGTATAATAAGCAGCAGAAGGAAGCTTCTTTTTGCAAAGTTAGGCACCATTACTAACATTAAGATTTTCTCCTTTATTTTTTGTAGGATATAGGTTGAGTTTCAGGATTCTGCTTCAATAGTCAGTTTTTGGTAAGTGCAAAATCAATCATAAAGAGTTCATCTTGTAGCCCATTGTGGGTCAATATTTTAAAGCATGTTTTTTCAGACATTGAGTTGGCTACAAGGTTTGTCTAAAACAATGAAAGATTTCTGTTAGTTGCAGTGGTTTTGGAATACGTCCAAAGCTATATTGACCAGAATCACTAGGAAAACCCTTTCAGCCTCCAGAATTAACCTACTCTGAAACCTTGGTGATGTACAGAAGAATAAAGGAAATAAACAAAGACATACATCTTTGGCTGTCACTGGACTTATAGAGCTTCTTTTGCAACTCATAATTTTGTAATTCAGAAAAATACTGTCCTCACTCTTTCTTTACCTCCCAACAAGTAGTAATGTGGAGACCTGGTTTTCTTTGCACTTTCTTTGTTGTTTTTTTTTCTTCATATCTGGAAGAGGGTTTATTAAAACTTGAAGTGTTTAAAACAAAGCTGGATGTCTTCTTAAGGCCTACATTCTTCCTCAGCTACAAGCTAAGGGACTGAGTAATGCTAACTTGCACTGTAGGGAAGAATATTTCTGTTCATTGCAGGAACTATTAGATGAAATTGTTTGGCCTGCACTGGGCAGCAGGTCAGAAAAGATAAGATTAGTGGTCCCTAGTGGACCTAAATAGGAATCTGTAGCTTGCTTCTAGTTGCCACTTAAGTCCTTATCATCATTACGTTGAGTAATATATAATTCTCAGAATTAGTTCCATCAGTCTGAAACTACTGCATGAAATACTATTTTAAAGACAATTTTTCTCTACTTAATGATAATCTCAAAGGCCTGGACTCACACTGGGAATTTTGGCTCAGTGCAGCATGAGCCAAACTACCCTTTCAGTTTTACTTAGTAGCATCCCCAGCCACAAGTTAGGTAAGTACATTTTCCACAGAATGATTAGAGAAAAGCTTTAATGACTGGGAAGGTACCTCAGAAGAAGATTCACAAAACCCAGTATACAGAACTTCTAAGGCAATTAGAAGGAGTTGCTGAACTGAAGAATTTGGCTTAAAGCCTCCTTCTTTGTGAGACGAAGATGCCTAAATCCAAGCTGGGTAGACACACCTTTGTGTAATCATTAGCTCTTTCCTGGATTTAGGTTCTGAAGTCAGCACCTCATTGTGAAGGGCTAAACCAACTCATAGAGCATGTGGAAGTTTCAGTTCCCCATTTGCCATCCCATCTTTGCTATCAAGCTCTAGGATGTGATGTGACATACTAATGTAAGTCTCTGATGATTATGTCATTCTTATTCATATAAATACTTTGAATATTTATTCCAAGCCAATGCTCAAATTTATGGTTTACTAATTCATGTGTAGTGTCCCTGGCTCAAAGTCAGTGCAAAGTGAATGTTTTGACCCTTGAGTGGTCAGGGATATCTCCTCCTGTGGAGTTATGTCCTGTGGTTAGAGTATATGCTCTAAATCAGAACTGCACAGCTAAGCAAGAGTAAAGTACTTGTGTGTCTCATTGCGTTTTAGGCACAAAACAGACACAAAACTATTCATTGTGTACAAGAATTAAGTACTTAACTGCCTTAGGAGTTTTGCTGACAAAAAGGAGAGTGTTTAAGTGACGTCCCCATGAGGCAATTTTGAAATTAAGTGCCTGAAGAGTCAGTGGTTAGACCAAAAACCCTGTTCTTGAATCTTGATTTTTTTTTTTTCCTCAGGAAGTCTCTTTTAAGCTCAGCATTTAAAACTTGAGATAAATGCTGTACCTGTACTGTCTAAGTTCTGATGAGAGGCCAATGCACTGCAGGTACAAGGTGGCATTGCACTAGAAACAATTCCTAGACACATCCTTCCAGAGGACAGAAGTAAGAGAAAGGGCTCTGGAGTTACATGCAGAGAAATGATTCATGAGCCTCATTATTTGAGCTATAACATGCTCTCTCTCTCCAGTGGCCAGTTTGAAACATTGTCTGGCAGTACAAAAGGCTTCCTGCAGTTGGTGCAACCAGCCATGCCTTTTGGGAATGCTTAGTGATGCTAGTAGTGGGCCGAATCCCTCTCACTTGAGAACAGATATCATTCTGTCTGCTTTTATATACATATTTTCAAAATAGGAAAGTATATCTATAAGTTCTGATTCTTTGAGAGCACCATGGGAAACTAAACTCTCGTCCATCAAGTAGAATTTGGTGGCTTATTCACATCTCAATGACATCCATCTTGGGACCTTTACTGCAGAATTTAGTATAATTGAATAATAAAGAGTGTGAACTTGAAAACTTTCCTGTTTCTATTCCATGGCAGAAAATGGAAACCTGTATTCTAGACTGACATGGAAAAAAACTACAAGGAAAAAAAAAATAAGTTAAAGTTAAGAACTTACTCTTTTTTTTGACAGAATTATGAGAAACACTGGCCCTACTCTCACTCAGCCTATACTGGCACTACTCTGTTGCTATGATGAGCAGCAGTGAAAATAGACTGACTTTTAGCAACAGAAACTCTGATTTGTTGGGCTTCCTTTCAATCAGAATTCTGACTGTGGCAAATACAGATGACACATTTACTATAAAAGGAGTTTATGCATATACATATGTGTGTGTATCTGATGAACAGAAAACTGAAAATCTTTTAAGGACCAATTATTTCTAAACTAAACAGAATATGCTTCTAGCTCTTTTTCTGGCACTGACATCCATCAAACAATAACAGGGCATCTGTTGAATAGACATGCACGTGCAGTTGAAGCAGGCTTAATTTTCATTTGTTGCTCATAAAAGATGTTGCCACAGTTTTATATATTCAATTTCATATAAACATTTAAGTGAATAAATGAATAAAGTACAGTTACAATGAATAAACACTAATATAGATTGTGATTAAATACAAAGCAAAACAGCAGGAATTTCAATAGGTTGAAACTGCAGTTACATCTACTCAAAAGGGTGTTAACAGTATGTTTCAGACTCCCTGCCGTCGTTCTGAAGCAGCAAGAATGCCTGTTGCCCAAATGCTTCCCAAAACAAATAACTTTATAGATTGAATTTCTTCCTGAGGGAAATTCAGGTATTGGTTATTGTCGTTAACATAGAGTTCTGCTGCATGGCTTATTTGAATGTTTTATTCATTATTTGTCTTTTAACAGTTTGTAGGGGAAAATTTTTGATGCATTAATAAAGAATACATGTAGAAGAGAGAGAAGTATGGTTTTACTAATGTGTTGGGCATTACAATGGTTTTGATTACAGATTTATTGAGCATAAGACCACAAACTGGTCCTAATCCTAAACTTATGCGAGAAATTACTGCCTATATTGATGTTGAAACACCATGTTCTTTAGGAAAATATAGCATGATTTTTTAGATTAAAAATATTTAACAATCTAAGTGGTTTTGTCATATTTTTATTTAATTATTCCAAGAATTATTCTGTATACATTTTATTATTTAAGAATTATTAGTTAATTTTTCAGTTTATTTCAACATTTAATATATAACAAAACATTCATAACTGAATCCTGCCTGTCTGCTATCTCCTGCAAGCATCCTAGCTCTCCCAACATAGGGAAAGAAACAGGCTGTGGACCATACCAGAGCATTGTATAGCATACTAGGGTTCCTCTGAACTCATACAGAAAAAGATGCATTTGGTGTCTTTGTTGTGTTAGTATACTCCTAAATCTTATGTCCTATTTGGCAACTACATGCTACTTTGACTTTAAGCTGCTGGTCTTCAGTTATTTTAATCAGCTGCAGCCAGATGCTCAAAGAAAAATGCCTGATAAGTGTTGGCAAATACTCACTAAAATGCTTACATACTAAAAAGTATAGCTCAGCAAGCCAGTCTGCAAGACTATCTCCTATGCAGAGTAAACTGGGTGAGTGGCAGCCACATAATTTAGTTTACTACAGGTTTAAACATTTCCTTGGCAAATTCTTTCCATGTTCCCATTGCTTCTGCTGACATGCCTCAATGGTCAATTCTAATGGTTTTTTGTGTTAAATGTCCTATGAACCCTTTCCCATCAATCGGGTCAATTACAGGACAACTCATCTGTTCTTTGCAAGACTTATGGGATGTTTCTTGAGAAGTAATGACAGCTGATTGATTTTCTCCGTGTCCTCAGTTCATAGTAAATGTGCTTCTGTCAGAGCATAACTCAGGAGCCTTCCCATCACAGTCTTTCTAGGTAGTCAGAGCCCCAGTTAGCACAGGTTTAAATCACTTCTAAAAGCAGATTAAAGGTTATTATTTGTTGACGGGAAATGTAGTAGTACTGACTGTCAAAAGCCCCAGTTAACTCTTTAGTGAAGGAATCACTAAGTGTGGACAGAACAATAAATACCAAGCAATGTTTGCGTAAATGACACATTTATCTCGCCTGAAAAGTGCAACTGGGAGGGAAAAAAAAGCCATCATTAAAGCAGTTATACATCCCACCTGTGATATTAAAAGGAATTTCTACTAAGTTCATAACCTAAGTGTGCAAAGTGCAAATGATACTGTCCCTTGTCCAAAAAAAGTTTACAATTTGAAGAACTGTTTTTGCTACTAGGGAAGTCACAGCATTCTGTATTTTTTTTAACCATCAAATCCTAGGAACCTTTGCCAACACAAATAAAATTGTTTTCCTTAAAACCTGTATCTCTAATAACCAAAGTGTCAAGATTACACTCAAAGTTTTTCACAACTTGCAGCAGTACAATGTATAGCTTCTTTCATTATGACAGCATAAGATGTTTAGTACTGCTTCATAATTATTAAAATTAACATCTTTTAAAGCCTTAGCTGAGCATAAGGACAAATCCTATTGAAGTTAATAGAATAAATGCTAATGGAGCACTTCCTAAACTTTTGTTTCATCTCATGTTATTTTGATTACTTAAGGACAATCTGCCCATATCTCTTTGTTGCGCTACTGCACAATGTTCTTTGGAATGAAAATCTCTGTGTACATTTGACACAAAACAGCAGAAGACTCCCCGAACAAGGAACTGGTGATTGAGAACCAGGAAATAGAAAGAGAAATACAAACTCAGATCCTGACATTTAGCCTAGCAGAGTTCTCAAGGGAGCTCCTCAGTAGTACCTATAGGACTGCATATCTCAAGTGAAACTTTCTCTGCATGGTTATGAGAAAGACCTGTATGTGGTATGAAAAACGACCTAGACAGATATTGAACTGAAGGGACGACCTTGTACATAGGAATTCCTTCCCTGAAATCCACAATTAAAGTTGTTGCATTTACTTTTAGTGTTACTGGAAGCTGACAATCTGTGTGTGCTTGTTGGAATTTGTTTTGAAATGAAGCTCTGAGGATACTCTTAAGTCAACAGTGAAGCTGAAAGGAAAAGGTCCTATTAGTTCTGGAGCAGAGATGCCTATAAAATCTTCTAAATGCAGTTCAGAGATCTCAATGCCATTGAGAGCCATCAGAAAAGAATTTTTTTTTAAAGTCACGTACTTATTATCTCCCCTAGTCCTTTTTGTCAAAATGCACGGTTATTAGTCCTTGCATTTGAATTTCACATGCATTGTATAGCAACAATAACATACAGTGAAAGCAACATAAGACTAAATTTTTGCAAGACCTCATAAATGAAAGTGAAAAATATGTCACCGAAGAAAAAAACTTCAGGAAGGCAATGAAAGATTCAGCACAGAAAAATAGGTGAGGGATACCAGCAGAGCAGGACATCATGTATAAACCCTTTGCAGGGTAAAAAGAGACTTGGTCTACAATCAGTTAAGAGTTGAAGCAACATCAGGGTAGTGGAAATTGTGAAAATAAATTGCCTTTATCCTTCCAGAATGAGCTATGAGGGGAGATGAGAGAAAAGCAGTATATTATATCTTGGCTATTCACAGAGGAGACATCACCCTGCCTGTTTCCTCTACATGTTTATTCCAAATTTAAGTATGAATTGTTTCTAATAGGAGTAAAAGCCCAGAAGACCAATTTGACACAGCTCAATTAATTTATTGATCAGAGCTATGAGACCACAGCTAATCAAAACCCTAACATACATGTTACCATCCTCTGCTGGGTGTTCCAGCAGTTTGGGTGAACCAAAGTATATTTGTCTTGTTTTGAGTAATATTCATATCTATCTTGCTATGACACAAATCTGCAGAAGAAAAAAATTATCATCCTTATAAAAAAAAGAGAGTGTTGTCTGCAAATATTGTACACAATTTAAAGATACATTGATATTTTATCATTTGTACTTTTTTCATCATTTTAACCATACAAAGCTCTACTACATCTTTTTTGTGTTAGAGCCTGGGAATCATCAGAGCATAATTGACAATTTAGCATCAACAGCAGAAAGTTCTTAATCAATATTTATAAATAGCTTAGCTAACAAAAGACCTTGTTTTGTACTTGTACAGATGCAGGTTAGACATTGTCTTGCAGGATCCGCAGGACAGGCAGAAACTACAGATACAGTTTTTGCAATTTTTGTGATGGATCATTTTCCCCTTCAGTACTGTCGACAAGGTTATACACCTGCTAATGATAAAAGTTTACCGGTAATTTCTGGCCTAGGACTCCTTCTATTTTCTGAAAATATCACCAAACCTTTGTGTTCATCCTATAGGCTGTCTGGTTTTGTATGTTTCTTTATTTAGGATAGCTTCAGCTGAAATAGTTTGTAGTTTTTCAGAAAACAAGACTAATATTTTGCAAATTTTAAAAGTCTTATTAAGTTGTCTCCTTAGGTCTCTGTGCTATGGAGCAAGGACTTGGTATTTGACAGGGTGATTTCTGAGGTAATAAGAATATGATTTTTTTTGCTCATTTCAAGAAAACTTCTCCAAATTTGAATAAACTATAAAGCTTTTGAAATATTACTAACTTAATTATGTATGACTTGACAAAACTCATTGTTTCTGTCCTTTCAAGATGATCTTACCTCAGTCTGCTTTAATTGCCTCCTGAGCTATGACCTTGTCCCTGCTACCTCAAACATCTTGGTGTGGCCAGGCCTGGGGACCTAGGTGTTTAGGAGAATATTCCTTTTTACAAGAATATTCCTGTTGCTCCTGCCTTTTCAGCAGTTCTGTGCTCCAGGGTCTGCAACTGAGTTCCCAAGTTATGATCAAGTCTGAGTAATGAGGAAAAAATGTAGAAAAGAGGTTTAAAAAGGAAAGGAGGAGATTAGAAAAGGAGAAGGAAAGGAAGAGACAGAAGAAGCAGGGGAGGGGAATAAAGATAAGCTAAAGAGAAGATGAGTTCAGAATAGCTCAAAACCACTCTCCTTCAGAAGCTGAGCAGTTCTTTGATCACACCACTGGATATTCCTTCACCATGTAACAAATTGCTGCGGCACTGCCAACTGCATGCTTCCGTTCTCTCTGCATGGTGGCCCATATAGAAGAGAATCTTCTGCAGTGACTGCCTCATTTTTTCTTTTAAGTGTTACAAGTGCACTGTGATGCATATCTGTATCCCTGCTTGACCCTATGAAGAGGAGGCTCATGACACAGGGTCCTTCTGGAAAACCTTTTGAATAATATATACACAAGCTTCCCCAGAAAACCTGATTTCAGTCACTTCCTAGCTTTTGAGCCACTCTGATTTGCAATTTTAATATTTTTTTAGCAGAGAATTTTGGTCAGAATGTATGTATATCTGTGAAACTATCTGCATTCTCTTTGAAACTACCCTTAGCTTGCTCTCTCAATTAAGCTAATTCTGTGTGCTTTTAGAATTTCTCCACCCACCTCCCCCCCCAGCAAAATACCTTGAGAAAAGATGTTTTTCACTGACTTAGTTTGTGATTGAAATACTATTCTTTGCCAGTATGCCTGAAACTTCCCATAGCATTCAGTTCTAATAAACATAGCCTCCAAAATCCATAATTTCTATACTGGGCTGCTTTCAGTTTCTTGTGTGAATGCACAAGCAGCAGTCTTGCTGTACCAGTTAGATACACATTTTTCCAGGGATCTGACACTGAAGAGAGATAATTGTATATAATTTCAGCTTAGGAAAGTCTATTGTATAAAATGGAATACAATCAAGCCACAATTAGAAAAGCAACTGGCTAAATTTCTTCTGTTAAAAAAGCACTAAGGAAGCATCACATGGAAATCCATTATTAATGCACTAATACATACAGTACAGACATTTGTAAATCATTTTTAAAATTGAAATAAAATTATTTATGGGACAGCATACAGATAACTTTTTAAAATAAATACTTTAAAATTTAAAAAAATGCAAGGAAAAAAATGAATTTTCTTTACAAGAGGTCATGTCAGCTAACAGGATTTTTCAGTATCCAGTATATTTTCAAGGATGCATTAGACAAATATTGAAGGCAGAGTGATTTAGAAAACATAATAGTCAAGTACACATCTCTTCTGTATTATTAAATACTGTTATTATTTGCAGTGGAATAGTAATAGACAAGGAAGAAAGAATGGTGGAATATCAAAAATTCTAGGGACAGAGTAGATCATTCAATTATCCCTCTAAGGCCCACGGGATTGTCTTTTCCCTGTTTTGTTGTTGATGTCTGGTCCCTCCAGCTGTTTCTTTACAACTTTGCTTCACTGTAGCACTCTTAGATATTTTCCTGCATGCCTCTCCTAGGGATCAGGAGTCTCAGAACAATCATAATCCCTGGCATAATGCAGGAGCTTCAGAATGAGGACAGAATCGTTGCATACAAATTAGGATGGCTGGTAAGCCTGTACAGCATCCCTCTATCACACTGTGCTTTCACAGGACTGCACCATGTATCTCACACTAACCATATTAAAAAAAACTTTGTCAGCAGTCATGTTAAAAATATTTTGTCTATGATTCTGAAAGCTGGCTATTTGTCTGAATTGCAAAACTTGTCAAGAAAGTAGATTAAATAGACTAACTAGGGAAAAAGCCCTTATTTCTCAGCAGTTCTAGGCAGCAAAACATGTGGTATGACTTCTGAAGCAACGATGATACAGCCAAGTTTCTATAATGTTGCATGATTTCCTTATCCTGTGTTTATGAGAAAGGGTCCTTCTTTTTAGCTAGACAGTATGAGAAGGAAGCATTTTGCGATACTTGAAATTTTTCCGTTGGCTCCTATTTTTCTTTATCATTCCTTGATGTCTTGAATATGGACCTTCTAGACAGAGAATGAGGAAGTTCTCCAGTATGAAAATCCACCAACCTTCATGAAGATTGCAGAAAGATGGAGAGGTGAATTAGAGCACATTAACTTCACTGCCACCTGCTGGGAGGCAGTCACTTTGATTGTGCTGGTTTTGTTGACTGATAACGTTACAGTTAAGTGTTTAATGCATTTCTATCCTACTCACACTCAATTTTTCCCTGATTGGCCAGAAAGCTTACTAGTCTCCACATTCCTTCAGATATATTCTTTATGCTTGATAAAATACAGTATATCATCTTTAGATCCAAATGCCATGTTTGCTCATTATTTTGAATTTTTCTTCCTCACTGATTTAGTCAGTCTAGTGGTTTTATTTTTAGACATGTTTATATGCATTTTTCTTGCTTTGTTTGATACATGCCATTGTTATAAAATGCTTTTAATGAGCCATAATAATCCATTGTGTATATTTACCCTGCTTAGTCTGTGTGGAAAACACAATGTATAATTCCCTTTTCATGTTTTGTTTGGTTTTCTGTTTTCCCCTAAATGTCTTCATTTCTTTTCTCATTTTTTTTCTGTAGGTCATAGTTCTTGTAATTTCCCTATGTGAAACATGCTTTTGGCACCTTTTGGATAGCAAAACATTGAATTAGACATGAGAGAGACATACGTCTTCCTTAATAGTCTCTGAATGCTACAATATCATTAACTACTATGATATACCACACTATAAGGAGAAATCATTTTTGTGCATATGGTATCCTGTGGAAGTGCTAACTTACATTACAGTGGAAAAATAGACACCATTGTCAAAGTACAAAGGGAAAGTTAACGAATGGTACTGGATACACCAGGAACCTGGAAAAAACTACAGCAATTCATCATACTGTTCAAAGAGTCTGAAATCACATCTGAATTTGGCACAGAAGTAGTTTCCAAAACTACTGTCCCATATCTCTAGTCCTAGTCACTGTTTCTCAGCTGTAATAGTAAGGTCTGCCAGCATGGCATGGCAGAGCTCAGTGGATTGGGAAATCAATCACAAAACAAGCTGTCTTAGAGACTGGACTTGTATGATCGTTTTAGCAATACTGAAGACTCAGGTCAGTTGAGTCCAGGCAGAACACATTGTAGCCCAGCTGTATTGCTTTAGTACCTGCTTTGCCTTAAAACGTGGTTTAAGAGAGAGCATAATCAGAAACAGTGAAATAGAACAACAAAGGGAAGATTTTTCAGTTGAATACATACCCCAATGATTGCTGTGGTACTATGATAGCAGACATCTGCTGACGATCTGCTGTCAGCCACTGATTACTGTGTTTTTTCATCCTCAGTGACAGTGAGATTCCTCATATCTTTAAAAGGAAGCAATTAAACTTCAGGTGTGATTAGTACAAACAATATCTTACAAGCACGCCATCATCATATCACCGTGCTGTTCTCTTGGTTATTTTAGTACACAATTCTTCCCAGGGAAAGATTATTCATTTTATTGTTGATCACATCTGAAATCATATACTCAAGGTGGAGTGGCTATGCCCATAGAGGTTGTTATATTCTTTTCTTATTAATGAGAAGATTTATGACATATCTGAAAATGAGAAAGGAGTGTTCCTGTGATTTGGTTAAGCCACTATGTTTATTCTTATTACTGAAGGAAATCTGCATATAATCACATGCCATTTTTCAAGTAAGTCCTTTGATACTCTGTCCATCAGCCATTGACCCTTAGACTTGCAAATAAACATTACTTAACCAGAGGAGATAATGGTGGTTTTATATTTGAAATGCTAATTGAATATTCTCATATATGAGAATATTTTAAAGTTACATAAGGTATTTCAGAATTTGAAGAGTATTTTCTGGCATGCTATTAAAAACAGGGATCCAATATTTCCTGCTTGCTAACAGCTTTGGGGACACCAAGCACAATCTTTTCTACATTCCTCTAAGTGACTAGTGTATAAACTGGATGAATCTAGTGACACAGCAATTTGTGACAGATGACTGACCTAAAGAAAGAAGGTTGAAAATAGATAGTTTCTGCAAATATTATCAATCTGAAATGTACTCTTTTCCAAAGCCACTTCCACAATTCCTGACTCTCTATAAATTTCTAAGATTTATCATTCTCTTCTTCTCATTGTACATAAAGTCAAGCTGTTGTGGATTTACACCACTTTCTAGCTTTGCACTAGAGTAACAAGGATGGAAATGTTTCATACTAAAGGGCAAATCTTGTATCTCAGGCACCTGGGGTCAATTACATTGAACAATCACAGCTTACTGTGATTTAAATAGGAATCAAAGTCACTGAACATTTTATGGGATCGGGCTCTTTGCTGATAACTCATTCAGTCAGAGGTATTTTCTCCTCCACTGGATCTTCAGAGCCTGAATTTGGGAGACCTGAGTTGGCTCTAAATTCAGTTAAAATGGTTTCAATAATGTGCTACTATCTCTCTTCTTCCTCAGACCAACACCCAACTCAGCAACACCCCCTTAACATACCTTCATCTTTTATTCTTTGTCTGTTTGGTCTTCCCCATCTCAAATCAGCCAAGTGGGAACACATTTCCCAAGTGGGAAAGAGAGTTTAGCAAGCCACCACCAACAGGAAGCTCCTCCAACTGCCTCCACCAGGAACTCCCTTCAAATTGATCAGAACCTCACTTCTTCTCTCAAACTGACTTGTCCCTGGTTGATATAGCTCTAGCCTCACCCACCACCCCAACCATGATCACCTGGGGGCAGGCAGGGCCTCACACAGGTGGGCCAGGTTCTGTCTGTGGGGCCTGAAACCAGCTGGGGAACAAGACATACTGCTGGGTTGTGACTCATCCATAGGTCAACTCCAACTTGGGGCCTACAGCCCAGGCCCCAGCACTTCAAAGAAATGTAATGATGATCATTTGCCCTGATTGTTCAGAAAATGAAAGCACTAAAAGTTTCACTTGAATACCTTTAATATTGGCTTCTCTCAGAATTTTGTATTGGTCAAGAAACCTAACTTTCAATAGCGCAAAGGGGAACAACCTGAAAATCTCTCTGAATGCAAGAGAAACCAGCTAACTATTTTTCATATATTATATTCTAGCAGTATTTGGATGAGATGATATATTTTTGCTATTAGAAATTATGCTTGTCTGATAAGATGTAATACAATTCGGGAAAAAGTTGCAACCACAGTTTACAATGCCACCATAATTTTCTTACTGTTATTTAGTCATCTTGTGGTGTGCATTTTCTCTATACATCAGAGAAAATCCTTTTATTATAGGTTATGCAGCTGCTTGTACACAGATACCCTAATACCTGACTGAGAGCTCTAAAGCTACCACAGTACACTTTGAAATAATAGTTTAAAAAAGTTAAACTTCTGGTGTTTTAAATAATTGCCAGTGACACTGTATGCTGAACANCCTTAAAACGTGGTTTAAGAGAGAGCATAATCAGAAACAGTGAAATAGAACAACAAAGGGAAGATTTTTCAGTTGAATACATACCCCAATGATTGCTGTGGTACTATGATAGCAGACATCTGCTGACGATCTGCTGTCAGCCACTGATTACTGTGTTTTTTCATCCTCAGTGACAGTGAGATTCCTCATATCTTTAAAAGGAAGCAATTAAACTTCAGGTGTGATTAGTACAAACAATATCTTACAAGCACGCCATCATCATATCACCGTGCTGTTCTCTTGGTTATTTTAGTACACAATTCTTCCCAGGGAAAGATTATTCATTTTATTGTTGATCACATCTGAAATCATATACTCAAGGTGGAGTGGCTATGCCCATAGAGGTTGTTATATTCTTTTCTTATTAATGAGAAGATTTATGACATATCTGAAAATGAGAAAGGAGTGTTCCTGTGATTTGGTTAAGCCACTATGTTTATTCTTATTACTGAAGGAAATCTGCATATAATCACATGCCATTTTTCAAGTAAGTCCTTTGATACTCTGTCCATCAGCCATTGACCCTTAGACTTGCAAATAAACATTACTTAACCAGAGGAGATAATGGTGGTTTTATATTTGAAATGCTAATTGAATATTCTCATATATGAGAATATTTTAAAGTTACATAAGGTATTTCAGAATTTGAAGAGTATTTTCTGGCATGCTATTAAAAACAGGGATCCAATATTTCCTGCTTGCTAACAGCTTTGGGGACACCAAGCACAATCTTTTCTACATTCCTCTAAGTGACTAGTGTATAAACTGGATGAATCTAGTGACACAGCAATTTGTGACAGATGACTGACCTAAAGAAAGAAGGTTGAAAATAGATAGTTTCTGCAAATATTATCAATCTGAAATGTACTCTTTTCCAAAGCCACTTCCACAATTCCTGACTCTCTATAAATTTCTAAGATTTATCATTCTCTTCTTCTCATTGTACATAAAGTCAAGCTGTTGTGGATTTACACCACTTTCTAGCTTTGCACTAGAGTAACAAGGATGGAAATGTTTCATACTAAAGGGCAAATCTTGTATCTCAGGCACCTGGGGTCAATTACATTGAACAATCACAGCTTACTGTGATTTAAATAGGAATCAAAGTCACTGAACATTTTATGGGATCGGGCTCTTTGCTGATAACTCATTCAGTCAGAGGTATTTTCTCCTCCACTGGATCTTCAGAGCCTGAATTTGGGAGACCTGAGTTGGCTCTAAATTCAGTTAAAATGGTTTCAATAATGTGCTACTATCTCTCTTCTTCCTCAGACCAACACCCAACTCAGCAACACCCCCTTAACATACCTTCATCTTTTATTCTTTGTCTGTTTGGTCTTCCCCATCTCAAATCAGCCAAGTGGGAACACATTTCCCAAGTGGGAAAGAGAGTTTAGCAAGCCACCACCAACAGGAAGCTCCTCCAACTGCCTCCACCAGGAACTCCCTTCAAATTGATCAGAACCTCACTTCTTCTCTCAAACTGACTTGTCCCTGGTTGATATAGCTCTAGCCTCACCCACCACCCCAACCATGATCACCTGGGGGCAGGCAGGGCCTCACACAGGTGGGCCAGGTTCTGTCTGTGGGGCCTGAAACCAGTTGGGGAACAAGACATACTGCTGGGTTGTGACTCATCCATAGGTCAACTCCAACTTGGGGCCTACAGCCCAGGCCCCAGCACTTCAAAGAAATGTAATGATGATCATTTGCCCTGATTGTTCAGAAAATGAAAGCACTAAAAGTTTCACTTGAATACCTTTAATATTGGCTTCTCTCAGAATTTTGTATTGGTCAAGAAACCTAACTTTCAATAGCGCAAAGGGGAACAACCTGAAAATCTCTCTGAATGCAAGAGAAACCAGCTAACTATTTTTCATATATTATATTCTAGCAGTATTTGGATGAGATGATATATTTTTGCTATTAGAAATTATGCTTGTCTGATAAGATGTAATACAATTCGGGAAAAAGTTGCAACCACAGTTTACAATGCCACCATAATTTTCTTACTGTTATTTAGTCATCTTGTGGTGTGCATTTTCTCTATACATCAGAGAAAATCCTTTTATTATAGGTTATGCAGCTGCTTGTACACAGATACCCTAATACCTGACTGAGAGCTCTAAAGCTACCACAGTACACTTTGAAATAATAGTTTAAAAAAGTTAAACTTCTGGTGTTTTAAATAATTGCCAGTGACACTGTATGCTGAACATTAGTAATGATCTTTGCTGAATGCTAGTCACATTTCTCCGTCCCTTTGCCATTTTCTATTAAAACTGGTCTAACTCAGCAGTACAAACCTCAGTGGACTACCAAAGATCAGGTTCAGGTGTGAACTGTGACACTCGGCCGGTTTTGCATTAATCCCTTGGATATGCTTGGTATTCATCTCAGGCTGCTGTCTCCGTACTTTCAATATGTGCTTGGAAACATTAGTTAGATTTGTGACAGAGTGGGTAACTGTGGCTTCAGGCCAGTTTCTTTTTAAGTTTTAAGCCCTTTTTTATTTTGAATGAAGGAAGTGACAAGGACAAGTATTTGTTTTCACAGACTGAGGCTTAGATATACTGTCTCTATCTTTTTTGTTAACTCTTAATATCTTAATTTTTGCTGACCTAGAGAATCTTAAAATCTGAAGGTTAAAAAAATAAATAAAAATTTAAAATTTTGCCAAAACCTCTTTTTGACACTAGAGGAAAAATCCTGAGATATTCCCATCAGGCAAAACACTTGGCATCACCAATAAATAAAAACGGGGCATAATACAGCTTGTCTATTGGTGGACACTGGACTTGGAGCTGGAGGGCATAGTCTAAAACCCTTTGAGCAGCTTCTTCCAGCAGATTTCCACTTGTAACCAAGTCATCTAAGTAACCGTGTAGCATCACATCTCCAGCCCAGATGTACGTGCTCAGAGGTATTTGGGTGGGACAGATGATAGGATTACTGCTCCCCACTTCGGCTCTCCTGAAAAAGCTGTGCCTCCCTTCTAACAGCGTAACTAAGTAGGAGGAATATCTACCTTTTAGCTCTTGCAATTTTCAGCCTTTGATTTTGGTGTGAACAGCAATTGACAGGAGCAGGGAATAATGAGGCTGTTTGCCCACTGGAGCAGTGGAAGCACACCCTGTGCAGTTCTGCTTTGCATCTTTCCAGGAGCAGGGCCGAACAGAGCCCTGATGTGACTCAGAGCCCTAATTAAAACACTGCTACCAGCAGCAGCTTGAAATATAGTTGCTATGACTTAAAAATACTTACTGTCAAAAGGATTTGATTACAGTTTTACTAATGACAGAGGGTGAGGCCAGATCATTTTCTGACCATTCTTGAAAGCAAGCGTGAGAGGGACTCAGTTCTGCAATGAGCTGACCCAGTGATGGGGGTAAAAAGCAGCTCCTGTGTCCACTCTTTGAATCGATCATATTTCTAAGTAAAGGAGGAGCTCCAAGATGACAAAGTAGGTTGATTTTTTAAAAAATTTTTCTATCTGGCAAAACTGCTTCCAATTTACAGTGTTTTACAGTTAGTCTAATTCTAGTTATGATTGATCTTTTATAAATTGGTGTTTAGCAGAGCTGAAAAATGTTTTCAGACTCACTGAGCACATTAAAGACCCTGTTTTGGGTGGCAGCTGCAAAACAAACAATTGCATTTTATAATAATAATTACTCCAATTTGGTTCTACCAGCCTATCAGCCTACTTGGAGAACCTTTGAATGCCTCTATCTGCTATTTGATCAAGACATTATTTGACTGAGGTCATGAACCCTTTCATCCACAGTGGTTGCTCTTCTGCATTGCCTGACCAAAAGAACAAAAGCCACTAGAAATCCTGGCTTGAGGCAGACATAGCAGCTTATCAGTGCCTGTGTTTGACTTTTTGGTTTATCCAAAGTGTTCAGGTTGATAAGTTTTCAGGAAAGTTTGCACTGCCAAACCTCATTGCAAATATTTAACATTTCATTGCATATTCATGAAACACTAAATATATTTTAGGTTCTGATGCTTCATTAAAAAAACAAGAAAACAGGCTGCATAATTCACCCAATATTTAAAATAAACCCGCCAGGGTATTTAAATAGAGGTTTTTTCCTTAGCCATTATTTTAAAAATAGTATCTTCTAATGTTTGCATATAATTGTGATTTTTTACTATTTTGTATATTTTTAGCTTGTTTTGAATTTCTGAGTGAACTCCTTCTTTCTGGCAAGAAGCAACTTAAAAATAATCAGTTAAAAATACGTTGAGAACTCTGTGCTTAAATACCCTCATTACCAATATCAAAGCTCATGTTTTTTCCCAGAATTGGTAGTCATCTGAAAATCTTTTATAATCCTTGAAAAGATGGGTTTCAACTAAAAAAGGGAAACTAACCTTTTTTGCCATCTCAGTTAAAGTTTCAGGAGCTCAGAGCATCTGGCTCTTCTGTCTGCTAACAGAGGAACTTTTCCTTCTTTGTGGATAACAGGGTCCTTTTTCTGTAACCCTCACTCATGCTGAAATTAATAAGCTACCTTTTAAGCATGACCAACCATATCAGCTCTCACCAAAGAGACTGAAGACATTTGTTTCAGAATGATTTAGCGGTAGTTATGCATTCCTCTCCTCTTGGCTGTATCAAGACAGTATAGGAGTATTTGGGTACAAGATATGAAGTCTTCAGTGCTAATCGCAGGTGTTATGAAATACTGCAGATTATTCTCTGTACTACTAAAGGCCTCTGTGAGCAGCTTATAGCTGTTGTGTGGGCTATACAGTATTTATTTGATGCTAGATCTCTGTCTATATCTTCAAGAATTTGGTGCCAAATTCTTTTGTTGCCAAAGAACCTAAATGGCTATCACAGAATATTAGGATAAGACCTATTCAAAGTGTGCATCTTCAACACTTTGCGTTAGGGACAAAACTTTCCTACATGAAGAACAAAACATAGTGGTTGATCTGAGCCTTTGGATTTAAATGCTGAGGAACTAGCAATGATCACTGATGTCATCACCTTTTCATTCAAATGGAAAAACTAAGACAGCAATTATAAAAACATGCAGTGACACGTAACATAGAACAAAAGGTGAAACAAAAAATGAAAGTGCCACTAAAGCCTGACACATCCCTGGACATGCTTCTTCTCCTGGGAAAAGGCTCAGAGAATGAATAAACAACACATGACAGATGTATAATACACTGAGTGTATTAGTAATCACAAGATGACTATGAGTCATTAATGTGATGTGCTCATGAAAAAAAAAAAGACAACCAAAGTTGTAAGATGCAGTAGGTCAGGACAGGCAAGTAAGACACAAATGGAGACAGCAGTAAGACTTCCTCTGACATAGCACACAATTCTGCTCCCCATATGTCATGGTTTAGGTCCAGCTGGCAACTGAGCACCATGAGCCACCCACTCACTGCCCTCCCTTCCTGGTGGGATGGGAAGGATAATCAGGAGAAAAAGGCAACGACCTGTGGGTTGAGATAAGGAGATTTTAGTAAAACAATGCAAGGAGAGAAGAAACAACAGTAACAACAATAATACTAATGAGATAATGTATATAACATGAGTGACATAAACCACAGTGCTCAATGAACCTGCCTGACTCTATTGCTCCACACAAAACCCAAGCCCTCTTCTATGATTGCTCTCTCTAAATACATAAGAAGGTCAGCCATCAGCTTGAAGAAGGTAAAAGCATTTTAGACTATACTAGTACAAGACAAACGAGTAAAAAATGGTCAATCAATCAATTTGTGGTAGAATTTAGGTGCAAGCTTCAAGGTAGTGACTTTCTAAAACACTTTTTTGTGATAGGAAAACAGGAAGCAAGAAGCATAATAATTTTTAAGCAGGATGCATTTAAGAAAGGTGTTAGCTGACAAGTTGATTACTGGACTTGGTAACCTGGACCGATCTAGTTCCATGTCTCTAGTTTGTAACCATATTTCTTGACAAACTAAAACCAGGCTCTTTTATATCACAAAGACGAGTACAGTGTAAGGAAGCAGAATAGACAAGGACAAACTATCGATAGATGAACTCATGTTGGTATTTCCTTTTTCCCCCCCTGTATTTCTTAAGCATTGTTCTTATATTTATTGTTTTGTTTTTTTCTTCTTTTTTTGTTACATTCTGAGCCCCAAATGTGTCCCTTTTCTTCACCATTGCATGAATTAGTGTGGTAGAAAGTGCCACCTCTCCTAATAAACCTTGTCTCTCATACCCTTAGACTGCTATAAAAGCACTACTACTCATTAACTTAAGAGCATAATTCAGTTTTCAAGAGATCAAATCTCTTAGGCTATGTCTGTGCTAGTGAGGCTTGCTGAGTAGCTCAGAGGCTACTTGTGAGAGGCCAGCAACCTCACTACCGAAACAAAACAAATGGTCTCTGGACTCTGCTTACTCTAAGTTATGTCTAAGGGCTGCTTAGGACTATTATAGTTGATCTGAGCCAAAACTGTGCTAGGAACTATTTTAATAACTGAACAGTACAGAGGATTATTTTTTATTGCCCTGGTACATTACCTTGTACTGCTGAACTTTCATAAAGATATGTCATTCTAAGCTGCTAATGCAAAGTTACTGGCAGAAGATACTTTTTGTGTGCCTTATCTTCTAAACAGTTGTATTTCTTTGCACTTTACATAAAACATAGGAAATCTTTATAGTCATAATGAAAGTGGTAGTAAATGAAAATTACCATCTTCACAATATGCTTCTCAATATTCCAAAAATGTGCCAGAGGGATGTCCTTTTGTCACAGAAAAATTAAAACACTCTAACAAGGATAAACTTCGTGTCAGCAAAACCACACATCATACCGTCCTCTAACAAGAGTCATGAAGTTCTGGAAAGTCAGTGATTATTATTACTGAAAAGAGGATGCTGAAATGCACCTTATAATTTGACTGAAATACAAATGCTCAGTATGAAATGCTTTACAAGAAGCTTATCCATAAGGCAGGAATTCTCACACTCACAAATGGGATGAAAATTTGATCAGGTTGTTTCAAATGAATGCAACCAAACATATCCCAAATTCCAAATTAGCCCTGGATTTTAATGAAAGAAGCTAAGTTTCCTGCTTCCTTCAGCAAAGCACAAAGGCATCTCTGTTAATCCTTTCTTTTCACACTTGTTGTTTTTGCAGTTCCTGGTGAAGACAATCTTTTCTGAATAGAAATTCAAGTAATTCTGCATGAGGATGAAAACCATTTTTTCACCTCACCCACTTCTGCATTTTAGCATCCATGTCATTGGTCTTTGTGTGAGACTTAAACTTGCCGTATAGACATATTGAATACTGAAAAGTCAGTGACCTAGCAGCCACATGTTTAAGCCTAGCCCAAGCCCATCAACATCTTCTGCAATGGATTAAACACAAGTATAGCTCTTCTACAACTCAGCAACAGGTTAGTTCCCTAAAACTGAACCTATGTTCTCATCATGCATCTTTCACGTGACGTAATCTCAATTGCTTTTACAAAGTCAAACTTTGCATCAAAGCCTTCCATTTATTAGCTACTATTTCTCCAAATGTGCTAATCCATCCACAGATTTGTTAAAAAATTTTGTGTTATTTACTTGTACAGTGAATTGTATGCAGTTACAGCATAAGTGCTAAATGCAATAATAATATGACATGAAATTTCACAATGTTACATCATTATTAGAATTTCCTTAGATTGATGTATTTTATTGTCATCTTTATTATAAATAGTTATTTTAGGTCCTGATTTTTAGGTGGCTTATATGAGTAATTTCATATGAAACAGGCAAGTGTAGTCACATGTCCAATTTCCATGTGAAATTACCACTGTGGTCTGTGAAACCTTCACCTGCAGATGGTATATGCAGAATGGATAATTGCACATGCAAATAGATGATGATCATTTTCACATTCAGAAACACAGCATGCACATCAGTAATTGTAACTGCATGCTTAACTTGTTTAAAATCAAGGATGTGTTATTTCATACAGACCTGAACTTATTGCACAGAAATTATAAGCAGCAGATGAATGAAGACAAAAATGGACTTTTAAAAATTAATTAGACTCCTGTGCAACAAATGAGGGGTGGTGTAGGTAAATGTCAGACAAGAAAACAAAAGGTAAATGCATTACAAAGGTTATTGCAGCACAGTAATCATAAGTAAAGATGAAAATGGCAAGTCTTCTATCTGGCAGGCCACTGCAGTGAAAAATGACAGGGTGCTCAGGTCAATAGGAAAAATGAAGAAATAAAAAAGAGAGTTTTGAATAAAAAGCCACAACAAATTATGGGATGTTAAAGTTCTCTTGAATTTAAAGGCTAGTACCCAACTACTGTCTCAAACAACGTGTATTGAGCATGCTTTGCATACAGTGAGAGGCTCTAAACTTTTTGCAGTCAGTTCTTAGGTGCCTGGGAAGAGTTGAGTCTTGTTATCTGCTGGTAGAGACAGCCAGAAGCAGCATTTATCAGTCTGAGATACTGACCAGGAAGTTTTTTAATATTGCTGTATACCTTTAAAACTATGGGGAAAACATAAAAATGAAAAAAAAAAAACCCAACCCAACCTCATGTCCAGCAAAAGTATTCAAATCTTTGTTGATAAGCAAGATAATGATATTAAACCTATAAGGATATCCATAGAGTAGAATAATGAATAGCTGAAGAAGTAAAAGGAAAAGCTTATGGCTCCCAATAAATAAGGCAATTTGGATTGGGCAAAATATAAGTATATGAAATAGATATATGTTGGAGACTACCAATGCTATCTAAGGAACTGATGTATGAAAGCTTTAGTTTAAAAGAAAGTAAAAGATGTTACATTAAAAAATTATGTTGAATTTTATTAAATTCTCAGTGAAAGAATAGAAAAGATGAAGACTTCTGGGCACATACTGGAAAGCTGTTTTTTCACTCTTCAAACAGGAGGAGTAACAGATGCCCACCTTATGGCAATATTTGTAATTTTTTTTTTCTTTTGTTCTGAATCTACCAAAACAGTATTATTAGCTGTTGGGGCCGGGTTGGCCAGAGAAGAATGGGCTTCTTAATGAGCGTATTTTCAGAATTTATACCTTTGCACAGCTCCCTCTTGTGTTAGGAATTAAGTCTGGCAAGACACAGCATTGCAACTCTGCAAACTTCTTGGTTTTAAACAGACAATTTGCTTCCTTTTTCATCTTCACTGGTGGTTGTTTGTGGTGTAAAGTCCTACTGTCAGAGAAATGAAGATGATTTTTCATATCAAATTAATATTCCAGACCTCAATTTTTTACAGAGAGTTAATGGAATCATAAAGAAGTGGAAAAGACTGTTGGCAACAGGAACGTATTGTGGAGACTGGAACTGTAAAGCACTGACAGCTTGTTTGAGGTGAATTAGTCACAAAGTGTTAGATGTCAAAACCTAAGCAAATCACAATTCAAAATACTAGACGTGAAAACTGTGATCGTCAAATGCTCCACACAAACTGCTGCCTACAGAGAATTGTCATAAAATCTGCCCAGATAGTTTGTGTAAAGTACCTTGATGCCTGAGCTGAGCTTCTGGCCATTCTCAAAGTACTTAGTTTTGACAGCACTGGACCTAGCTGTCTCCAACTGACCAGATTCCATATAACCTGCAGAAGTGCTTTCCCCTCACTCTTGCCAGGTGAGAAGCCTGATTTGGCAGCAGAGGGGATGGATGTGCTACCTCACTTTTTTCCAACAAGTCAACTAGCTGAACTTGTGTCATGTCTGGATTTTAATTCCTTACAATGCTCTCAAAAGAAAACTTTAATTAGTAGAGGGTAATCTGTCTGGAGCTGGTAGTAGTGGTCAGCATGCTCATTAACCCTTTTGTTGAATCTGCTCCAGGTTTAATACCATGCTACCATGGGATGATCCTCTCTTCCACTGGATATTTATATGTAAACACTGAAGTATTCAGGAAATTCAGCCTGAAACAGTCCCACCAGCAGGTAGGTGCTCAAATCTTTTGGGTAGTGATTAATTCAGACAACATTGAAACTTATCCAAAGGCACTGAAGTCACTCTCTGTGCCCCAAAAGTGTCCTATGGCTTAAGGAACTCACCTCGAGGAGAGGTGAGAAAAGGGCTCAGTCCAGTTGGAGTAGCATCCAGGGCTGTCCCTGAACGCTACCCCAACAGACAGGAGGGGGTGACAGCGGCCAGCATCTTCCCTGTGGTTATGCCAGCTAGGTGTTGCAAGACATGCCTGTAGGTACTCCCACATCATGCGCCTGGAGCTTGGAAGCCCAGCAAAGTATCAGGAGTCATCCTCGGACTGGAGGCAACCATCCCCATTTCTTGCAGGTCTGGTCTGAAACAGGATTTAATGCTACAGTGAGTTCTGCTCAAAGATTTCAGTCACATGCTTTCTTGTTCTTTGAAAATGATTTTATAAAGAGAGTACTGTCTCATATGACCTCCTCATCACAGTTTTAAAAGTTAAAATAATGGGACTGCAAAATCTCTTGCTCTTGATATAAATAGACTCATAAATCCATTCTTCCTTTCACTCCTTTTGATGTGCCTGTGAGTCTATAACCCACATATCACAAGCTGGTTTTGAGCTGTAAAAAAGACCTGTCCTCAAAGGTGAAAGGGTAACAAAAAATACACCGTGTTAGTAAAACTCCATTACAATTGTATTTGCCCATGCTCCCAGACAAAATGCAGAGGTACAGTTTTAATTATTGAGTAGGAGGGAAACATAATTTTAAGGATGTGGAGAGAAATAGAGCTGCAAAGAGAAGGTGCTTCTGTTTCAATTCTCTCTGTCTTAGCCAGGAGTGATTCAGATTTTTAGAAGGATGACTGCAATCTCTGATGGTACAGATATGAAGGGTTTTTTCTATTCTGAAACAGGTGTTAGCAGGGTAAGATTTCTAATAGATGAGTGAGAGTAAAATGTGAGATAAAAAAAGTGAAAAGCTGAATTGCAAAGGTGAAATACTAGAGTGTTGGAGTCAGATGATAAATGAAGTGGCTGGGTGAGTTGTGGAAATGTGAAAAGAAGGATGTTGTAGACATGGAATAATGAAAGGACACATAAGAAGAAACTATTGCTTACTTTTATTATGCTCTTTGAAATTAATTATTTCAGTTTTCATCATGAGGTGGAGAGAGGGATATTTCTTCTTTTCATTTTTCTGAAAACGTCCTTCAAAACACTTTCAGTAACAAAACCTCAGGTTTCTACCTTTCCATTTCAAAAAAATGTGATTAGTCAGGAGGCAACCTGTGGATCTTTGGAGAAGAATTAAGAGAAACTTGTGATTGTCTGCTCTCCTATTTAACTTGCCCATCAGACATCCCAGGATAGCGGTTAATGAGGGAGAGGCATGGCAATTATCATTAACGGTACTGGTAGTGAGGTACGTGAGTGGCACGTAAGTATAGTCATATTTTACAGTTCCCAACTCATATTGACTACTGTATCAAAATATAGTACTCATAATGAATAAGGGTATCAGAATGTGAACTTAAAGGAAGGATGGCAGGAGTCACAGAATAATTCATGTACAACTAACTCATGTGAGTCCCAGATTTCATCTCCTTAAAATAGTGACTCTCAGAAAAATCACTTAAAATGCATTCCTGTTGCTGAAAATTTTCCTTTGGTATACAACTGTAAGTAATGTTTTTAAAAGGTGCTGCCTGCTATGAAATTTTAAAGTACAAAATAACCCTACTCAGTCAAAATCAATTACTTCAGAGAATAGAGGTAGACTGTTATTCACTGAGGATATTTCCAGCTACTTTGGAATTTTAACTCAACTCATTTTTGTCACCAAGAGTAGAATTTTCTGTAGGGGTTTTTTTCATTCATATTTTTTCAAAATGGCAAAAAAAATGATAAGGGAAGGGACAGGTTTTTTCCCAGTTAAACATGAATATTCTATTTCTGTTCAAAATTACATAATGAAAACACCTTGGAAGAAAAACAACAACAAAAAAACCACCACCTAAAACCCAAGCAAAAATAATATGTTTGAAATCTGCAAGTTTTAAAGAGCTCTGAATGAGTTACAACAAATAAAACCATGTATAAAAATTTGACAGTAGCAGATTTCAACCAAAGACTGCATGGTAATTTAGTGGTTCTATCTCCACTGTTTAAAGAAAACAAACACAAAACCCAACTTGCCAAGAGTAATAGTTTCAATGGTAGCTGTCAGTATCAACTCACTTTCTAATTTGAGATAAAGAAATAATTTTGTACTTTCTGCGCTTTTAAGATTTCCTTCTACTTCCTTCTTTAAAGAAGTTTTGTCTATGACATCACATTAATCAATAAATATGCGTGTATGAAGATGTAATGCATATATATTAAACTTACACATTTTTAATAAAGGGCTTTGAAGAGTATTTTGTAACACATTAATTTATCAGATTTAAGACATAATTCTCTCTATTTTTATGACAACTAGCTGACTACAAGCTGGAGGCTTGAAATACGCCTTTAGTTTCTTTTAAATGCTATTCTAAACCATAATTATCTAACAGAGGTTTGTTTAAAACTTGGGGGACTTTTATTTTCTATTTAACTTTTGCAGAAGTCCAGCATTCTCTTTTCTATTCCTGTCTTGAGCTGTAATATTCATTGTATCGATCATGATACCTGATAATGTCTGCATTGCTTGAGCTGCTTTTACCGTTATTGATTCCTCAGTAAAAATTACTTACATATTTGCACAGATTATTTGTTCATGTTCTGCGACAGAGACATAGTCAGCCAATGAAGGAAAATGGGAAAGCTAGGTATAATGTGATTTCAGTTGCTTTACATCCTGGCCCTGATGGCAGCCACTGTCCTTTTCACTTATGAGTGAGATTGAAGAGGAAGAAGCAGGGCTTGTGTCTTAATACTGTTACACTAATCCCTCCCTGTCATTTCTTTTCTGGCGTTGTGAGGGCCTGGGAAAACTGGCAGGGAAGCAGAGGAGAGTTCTCTACAGTACTGACAAAATTGAGGTGAATTACTTTCCACCCTCCTGGAGTCAGCGAGCAAATGCGGCTGCATGCATGCAGCTCAGAGGGGTGGGAATGATGCAGTTAAGAGTCGCAGCTTCTCCCAGAGCTGTTCATTACTAGGAGGTTAGGAGGAAGATTCTAGTGGTGGATGCAGGGGCAACCTTACCCATGGCTCTGACAAAAGCAACAATCTGGTCCCTCAGATACTTTGGTATCTGGTATGGTCATGGTGAGAATATATATTGAGTTGAAATTTTCCACTTTTATTCAAACCAATAAAAGAAGAACATGAGCTTTGGGGCTTTAAGATTACAGCTTGCAGAGTGTTGCCTTACCCAGGTTAGTCAGGGTTACGTTGTCCTCCACTACTGCGTTAGGTTCCCATGAGCAAAATACAGCCCTATGGCTGTTATTTCATATATATGGCCTGTCCAGTTTGTTGAAGGGAACCCTGTGGTATTTCTTTTTTCATTCAACTGTGCCCTGCCACATCTATTCCTTGGTGACTTGAAAAATAAACATTATAAATCAAATATGTTGAACAGTAATGCAGAGCTGAAGACAGAGATATAACATGCTTGAGTAAGAGTGAAAATAAAGTTGCCTTTCCTGATGAATAAGACAAGTAGTGCAACAACAGGCCACTATTCTGCCTTCTCCCCATCCCCACCCACACCACCAAGCCCTGTGATCTTGGCATATTGGGATATGGAGCAAAATTTGTCCTTATAGAAAATAACAGCAGATCTGGCTAAAAGCCAACTTACAGTGTAAACAATTTCCTGTGGTTCCCAGGGAGTATTCAGAGAGCAGGGGACAAAAAGACTACAAACTGCAGAACATAAACATTGAAGACATTAGATTATTTTATGATCTCTAAGTAATCATGAAGTTCTAAAGCCCTGTTTGAAGAAACTTCTAGATGCCTTGAGGCCTTTGGTAAACAGAACTGATAAAGAATTGTACAAAGAACTGCAGTCTTTATAAAGAAAGATAGTATGAAGAAAATGGCTGCAGTAATGAGGATGAATTAATAATAAAGGTTTAAGATTGCAAGTGATGGTTTTGATTCTGTAATGAAAGATTAGCAGATCCTTCAATTCCTACAGAGTCATTATTTTGAGCAATGAGCCACAAGAATCAAAGTATTCAAGTCTGTTGCAAAGTCTAGATTTTAGACTAATTTTTCTCAGCATAAATATCTTTTTTTCAGTAAGTATAAATACATACTTAATCCTGTTTGTGTAACTGTATGTATGTGTATTTAAGTGAAATAAACAGCCACAAGTTTCTGAATATTAATTTCAGATTATAAAGGTATTCCTTTCAGCATAATTGAAAGGCTTTGACCATATTTTGACTTTTAAACTTTTTTGCAAGGGAAAATTGAAAATCGAAACTTTTCATTGCAATTGTTAACATTTGAAAGTGAAATTAATTTAAGTGTTGTATTAATACTCACTTCTTGGTATTTTAAAGAAAAATGAATATTTTGCATATTGATGGCTTATAATTAAGTGCAACCTCCAGTTAAAACAGGTATAGATAAGACATACATTTATTTTAGTGAGAACAGCCAACTTCTATCTCTTTCAATATGATATTTTCTGATGAGTTTTAGATTAGACTAAACTGAACAGGAAGTGTACCTCACTCACCCCTGTCTTTCAAAAAGTGTATTTAAAAAGGTGGATTTGGTCAGTTCATACCATATATTACAGGAAAATTATGAAATACAGAGGAAAACTGGGAGAAGCTGGAGGACGAAAAGAGTCTGGGAAATGTCAATACAATAAGAAATATGTTTTGATGCAGATTATGATAAAAGATTTCTGATCTAGTACTCATCTTAAGCCAGGAGGAAATAGGAACATTTCAATCATAACAGAGACAAAATATTTATTAAATAAAATACTACAGTTGCTGCTTTATGAAAAAGGCAAATGATACAGCATATCAGAGCACACTGATGGCTGCAAGAAGGGGTATTTGCCCTTCAGGACCACATCTGGGACATCTTCTTTACCTTGTGATAAGGAAGAGGTTGCACTACCATACAGTCTCATATCAACACTGCAGTTGTTTGTAGCCTTGAATCTAGTACGGTATAAGGACAAAAATATTTCAGTTCAAAAAATATAGGTATATGCTAAGAAAAGATGAATAAAAGCAAACATTTTGCAATAAGCAAGTCCAGACAACTTGTATCCAAGACTTTTAACAGAGCTGGCTGATGATCTCCTTGAATTGTTAGGCTTGGTTTTCAACACTGTTTCAACACTTGAAGTGTTTTGGTAATCCCAGAAGGAAATTGGAGATCCAATTCTGTACCAATATAAACAACAACAATGTGTAGTTACGGATTTGTCAGCCTGATAATGATCTCAGGCAAAATAATGAAACAGATGATATAGAAATGCTGTTTTCTTTATAAAGGTAATAAAATTGATGGAACACAGTCTACTATAAGGCATTTCATTTGGTAGCACATGACATGTTGATTAAGAAATAAAATCAGCATGGCACATGCTGAATTGATTAAAACCTGGGCAACTGAAAGGTCTTAAAATATTAGTGTAAATGAAGAATCATCATTCTTCAGATGTTTGTCTATGAGCTCTACAGGGATCAGTATTTGACTCTATTATATTTAATACTTTTTTTCAATGCTTGGAAGAAAATACAAAATGATACTGATAAAGTTGCAGATGGAAAATGTGAGTGTAGTGAATAATAAAAAGTGAAGTGTTTGTTGCAAGGTGATTAAGACTGTCTGGCAAGCTAGGAGCAAACAAACAGCTGAATTTACATATGGCTAAGTATAAAGTCATATGCCTAGCATGAAAGGATGTTCTTTCCAATAAAGGAGGCAAACTTTTCTATTACAAGTGTCTCCGTTTAAGGCTCANGCCTTGACTGTAAAGCTTAGATGAGCGTGATATTATTGTTAGGAGTATTTGTATAGAAACAAGGAAGTTATGCCACCTTTGAATTTTACTGCTTTAGAGTATCATGCTCGGAATGTTACTACAGAAATGTGAATAGTTTAGAGAGATTACATGACAATCCTTGGGATTATCCTATACAATGCATAACTGTAGTAGCTTAATCTCATTTAATCTAGTTAAATTTATTAAGTAATTAATTGTTTATCAAGATTAAAAGGTGACTTGTTCTCAATCTAAAGGCACTTACATGGAAAGTAAACGTTTGAAACTAAACCAAAATTTTTGGCAAGGTCTGAGGGCAAGATGTTAAAATGAAAGAAACTCTGATCAGATGAAATCTATGGATGTTTTCCAAGCAGGAAAAATTTGAAAAGGTTATTACCGGATTCTCTATGGCTGGGATTATTGAACAGGTTGGACTGCATCCAGGACATTCTATGTCTTGTGTTCAACAGGAGGCTGTTCCTGACCTTGAAATTGATGAATTTATACACAGCGGCAGACATTGGATGACCCCATGTCTTTGGGTTAAACCACCACTGTGATGATGCTCTGCTGTAAAATATGGTGTAAGTGCTGTAATAGGTCTTCTCTTTCCTCAGACACCTGTCCTCTTTTAGTTGAAAAATTCTTAAGTGTTTATCAATTTTTGCAGTGTATCTGGGAAACCATCCAAAACTTTATAATATTAGATTTTCTTCCACATGGTGGTCTCCTAAGAACAAAAGATCTTACTAATACTTTCTGCCATGTTCAGCTGCTAACTCTAAAGACTCATAATTGCATTTGGTCTTACATACTGCATGTAGTGTGGTGCCACACAGAAAAGGTAGTGAAGATGAAATCAATGTAGCTGTGTCATACTCTTGTTCTGTAATACTGCTTCACAATATGGAACATCTGTTAGTTCTAGTGTGGCACTAATTGAAGTAGCCCAGTATAAATTAGTTTTGAACCAATATCACTGTATTACTGCTATGTGTTCATATCAGTCAGAATTATTGGTCATAGGGGCATTGTGCTGCAAACTAACAATGAAAATGTGACTTTAATGGTTTTAGAGGAATTTGGTTGCTCTTTGTTATATATCATTCACAGCCTGGATTCAAGCCACCACAATGTGAGTGTTCATGTGTGTGTGTGCTGGGAGCAGAGAGATTTCTCAGAAAATGAGGAGCATGCCAACCCTTTATGTCTCAGTAACCTGCAGGTTTTGGAATGGTCCATTTGGGCTGACACCAATCAATTCAAATAAGGAAATCCTGGGGTTTATGCTAGATATTTGTTGACCATCATATCTCTTCAGTATGATTTTTATACAATATCTCATTGACTGTATTCATGAAGCTCTCTCTATCTGGCAGTAGTCCATGAAAGGTACCCAGCTGTATGTGTAACTTTCAATCTCATCTCAAGATAGTTAATTTATTTTAGTTATGATGACATTATGATTTTGTGATTCCTCTAAAATAACTATTTAATGTCTAACATTAACTACATTTGGGTTCAGTTTGGAACAGTTTTACAAGATGTATGTGAAGGACATTGTAGTGTATACTTTTGTTTCTGAAAAAGCCATCTGTAATTGTATTCTTGCAGAAGCTTGGGGCTGAATTCTGTCCTAAATGATCTCTTTTGAATTAATTCCATGCAATGTATGTCAAACAGATTTTGACCTTTATGCAGTTCTGAAAAGGTATTATGTAAAAATGCAAGTTCCTTTTCAGCTGATCTGTTCTATATTCAGTCACATTTGAATTCAGTGACAAAAAATAAATGTGTTCTACATCCTGCTGCTAGAAGCTAGGAGCTGATGCAGATGTGGGAGTGTGCTGTGAGTTTCCTTCTGATTCACCATCATTAACAGAGCTACTGTGTAAGGGCTTGATTTGCCACACCCTCAATTGACTTCAGCTGGAGTAAAATGGACGGAAATCTTCAAAACATAACCCTACCTATTTGTATGAAAAGGCAAAATTCCACTGGGACTCTAGATGTAAATGAAGAAGAATTTTCTCTAAAATGGAGCCCTATCAGCAGCAGCCCTGTTAGAAATAAACATTAGAGTTTCATTTTTAATGGCAAAGATGAAAAATCATTAGCCAGAGGGAAAAAGGCAACATGTTTAGTTGTAAACAGAGCCAGTTTGATCCAAAGATATTGAGCAAATAAAGGCTGCTTCTGTTGCAAATAAACAGCATTGCAGAAATTTTATTCCTGTTGTCTGTGCTAAGATAAAAAACTATCCTCCAGAGCTATGATCTGACTTTTGTCTTCACATTTCAGGATTAAGACTTTCCAGAGTGCAGTGGCTGTATCGTAGAGACACTGTGTAGACACAGAAACCTCTGAGAACTTTTTTTCTTTTTTGAGCAGGTGAGACAATCTTATGCAAAATAACGAATGACTAAGAGTGTAGGAGAATAGATTCAAGCTGTAGATCTTGGAAAAATTCCTTATATCATTGACTGTTGATGCCAAGGAACTCCTTACTCTGAGAAAGCTGACCTTTACTCTGATTGAACAGTGCATTTGTGCTAGAATATATATTTAATCATTGCAAGTTTAAGTGTTTAGGGCTGTAGTTTAGATACTGTACAAACACAGTGCGGTAAGAAGGCTTTTCCCAGGTAATTGAGTCCAATTTCTTGATATGACAAGTGACCACAGTGGTAACTTTATAAACCTTAGAAGTGATCAGGTTTCTGTTTCCACAGCTTGTTTATGAAAACTGTTTAAGAACATTCTGCTTTTAAAGCAGCCTTGTTTCCAGCCTGTGTCTGTGAAACATCAATTGATGATATATATATTTCTGTGACATTATCTTTTAAAGGATTTCTTTACCATTTTAGTATTTAAAATTAGGATTTAGAAACATTAAGCATAATCTCTTGTGGCCTTTGTTTTGCTATACTAAAAATGTGTAATCTCTATTCTCCCTTTGAATAATGGACTTTTTATATAGCCCTCTTTGAACTGGTTTCAGCTTGAATCCATCTTTTGTAAATATGGAAGACTAGAGTAAAGTGGTGGGAGAGAGGGCAAAAAGAAGAGGCCAAATATTTTCTTCATATCTTCTGGAAAGACCTTCCTGATGCATTGAAAGATTATATTTACATATTTTAGGGTTATATTATATTAATACTTCAACAGTCATAACTCTTCAGTCATTTCCAATTCTTAACATACAACAGAAGTACTTATTATCAGTTCTTACATTTATTCTATTTCTTATTTCTCTATTCTGCAAGATCACCAAGTTCTTTCTGAACAGTGTCCTGAAATTTCCTTTTATTAGTGAGCACTCTCAGTCTTATATCATCATCAAACTTCACAGTCTACTCTTTAAAACCTAATTGCATCATTAATACACATTTAAACAAGATCAGCTTCAAGAAGGAGTCCCACTAAGACTCAGTCTGGTATAACCTTTTTTGACACAACCAATGCCATATCTGCTTTAGCTCATTCCTTAGACATTTTACAATCTCTTTACTTTCACAGGCAGTGAAACAGCTCTTTCAGGACATGAAATGCCTTGTAGATTAAGCCCTATCTCCTACATTTCTTTTACAATCCCCTGGATGCTTTTGCATTGGTATAGTCTAATTTTCCATCTTGAGTACATGACACCAGCCCATCCAGACCACTTGAGGGTGCATCAGGTTGTCCTACTCAACTACAGGTGAAAGAAAGCAGTTTTGGAGGATTCTTTTTACCTGATATATCCTAAAATATCCATAAATTATGCACTGGATTACCAAACCTTAGCTATGATCTCTTTAGATGAGTTCACTTGCCCCCATCTTGTGTGGCTGGGACTTTGAGCTGTGTGTCATTTGTCAGCGAGTCAACAATGGTCCAGATAGTGGCCTTCAGAGGTTATGGAGGGGTAGAGCTGAGCATTGTCAGCACTGTTAATGGTAGTTCAGTTTATGTTGACTGACCAGTTCACTTACTATTTCCACATAGCACTCAGAAAAATACTGTTTCCATACTATACGGACTTAAGTACTTTATAAATGTGGTCAAATTTGTTACCTTCATAATCTACGTACTCATATAAAAACACTTACATATGTCATATATAAAAATGCATACATATGTCATATGTACTCATATATAAAAACACTTATATCAATGAGAAGAAATAATTAAAGAATAGTTTTTTAAAAATAAATTTTGATTATTTTTCTACATTCTGATATTCAACATTTAGAGAAAGAAAAGCTTCTGTCACTAAAAAAATCCTGTCAAAGGTGCATAGATTAATGTCTATAAGAAACCAAATTTTGCATATTATTTCCAGATGTTTTAAAAATTACTCTATCTTATTTAATCTAAGCAAGTATGAGAGTTTCTCCTCGTATATAATGCAACCCAAAGAAAATTAAAAGTATTCGGAAGATTAACTCTTTCTAGTGAAGTTGAAAACTTCAATAGATTTTAATTAGAACTGCATGATAAGTTTTACATATAAGGCATATCCATTCAAATTTGGGTTTTGTCCAGTTCTGCAAAAACAAAATAACATTAAGAATTATCCTTTCACTGCACATTAATTTTTTCTGATTAAAAAAAGTAGACACTTAATATGAAGTTTTTAAAATCGAGTCATGTAAAAACTCTGCATTTTAGTTCGCTGTATTTTTTTAATNNTTTAATTAGGTTGAAATTCAGAAGGCTGAATAAGTTCATTGAAAGTCTCTATCATTACTGTTTGTGAACTTACTTCGCGCTTCTATCCCAATCAAAACTTGGTCTGTTTTTTTTTTTCACTGAAAATGAACACCTCTACAAGGTATTTGAAAACATTGCCAACACAGGAGACCAGTCTCTCTCAGGTTACTTTTAGATGCATTTCTAAGCACCTTTGTAGATGAAATCATGTTGCACTTTACAGAATGACAGTAATCACACAAAATGTCAAACTTTCTGTTGAACTTGATTCAAATAGGGAAAGACAGGTTTCAAATTTGCTTTCAAATCTGCTCTTTCATGTGGGGTAACTTGCATTACAGAATGCAGAAGATTATCATTTGTCTCTAAAGTGAAAATACAAAACCCTCCAAAAACTTGGAAGTAGTTATTTTCTCATTTTAACTATAAATAGATCTCTTAATGTTTAGCATCTACGTATAATTTAATTTTGTCTTGCAAGACATTAAGTAATGATTCTGCTCATTCAAGCACATGTTGATGTCTTACACTCCTATCTATTGCTTTTCTTGAGGAGTTTTGTAAAATTGCTTGTAGTTTAACAAGTCTAACCAGTAAATATATTAAACAGCAAATAAACATTTATTCTGTGAAATGTGAGTATCTGTAATATCCCTTACATCATCAAATTACTGACTGATGAAAACTGTTTACCATTATAGGTTAATTGTAGCTCTGCAGTGCTTGGCGTTATGATTTGCAATAGAATCTAAAGACTACATTCTAGTTATCACAAAGGCTCATCCAAGAGAATGATCTGATAGATATAAATGATCTGATTTATATCTGAAGTTTATTTTAAACGTAATTTCCATAACTACCTACTTAATGTATTTCACTTGCCCTGAGGTACCCTAAGCTTTAATGTGAGGACATTCCTCTCATTATTATTCTAATTCTTAAAAGCTTTCTGTCCATAAAGACACTTATTATTGCATACTACAGATGTGATTTCTTTGCCTCTTAATTAAGTAGATTGATAGATACTGTAGGTGTAAAGTCTTGGCCAGATTTAGGAACCTGTAGAAAATGTGAAAACACTGCATATGGACACCCTACTAGAATTGTTCAAGAATTTGACATTAAAATGATGCAATAAAATAAGTCTCTAGAGCTGTAAAGGCTCATAGACACTGATGCAGTTCAATGCAACATATTGCTGAATGTCATTCTTTTCATACACTCCCGTTAATTATGAGTAGCACCATTTAAATCAATGGTACAGTTTTGACACTTCTTAGAGAATCAAGAATTGATTAATCACAGTATATCATGGTTACTACAGAATTAGTCTACTACAAAATTTGTCTTCTGTGTTTTACTGTTGAACTATATATGCAAATACATTTTTCACCATATTACAAAATAACACTTGAATTACATGTTTATTTTAGGCTTATTAAAGGTAACCTTTATATCCTCCCTTGGAAATAAAATTTTATTTTGTAGATCCTTCCAGAAAATTTTAGCCAGTATTGGTAGCATGCATTCTCTTTTATTCTATGTGGTTTACCTGTTGAGATAGAAGATGGAGGATGGAAAAGTGAACAGAAATTATAGAAAAATAGGAGTGACCAAGGTATCTTTGTAGTCTAGTAAGATTGTTTCACATCATAACTTCATCACATTTTGCAAATGCTTTGCTTGTGGCTTGATTATAAAAGTGCTAAAATGGAATTTACAGCCTTCATTAAGAACATAGCAGTTGTCAAAATTCTTTTAAAGCAATGACAGGTAAAATTTAAATTGGTTTTATTTTCTTTTGCTGAACTTTTCCTTTCCTACATGACTATAAGAAACATCAGGAATAAATTAGATCTGACTTCAAGACAAAAAAAAAAGCCTGCTTTCCCCAACAGCATGTTAGTAATTTCATTATGAGAAATGTACATACAGGCTGGAGAGGGAAGTGTTCATGATTTTCATTATGAAGAGACCAAGGACACAGATGTCACATATTTGGGGAGAAAAAATTAAAATAAGATGATTACAAATATAAACTCTACCTTAATCCTATTCACTACTACAAACAGCAATATTGAAAGAGAAAGTGGGTAGAATAATGGCAATTCATTAAATTACCTTCTTTCTCCCAGACTGGGGGATGTCTACAATATAACAGTATTTTTTAGGAATGTGTTGGCAGTTTCATCTTTTCAATTAATATATGATTTACCAGGACATTTAATTCGAAAGACCAAACACCTGAAATTGCAAGCTTCTTCTGTATGTAAGATTTTTGCAGTATTATTTTGTCCCAAGTTTTGTAAACAGCATCTTTATAAACAGCATCTGGAGGAATGAATTGTCTTCTCTACCGTTATTCAAAAGCACACAAAATTTCCCTATGTTCCTCTTTTCCTTCTCTTCCTCTCCCTCAAAGTCTGGCTGCCCTCAATACAGCAAATCATTGAAATCATAGGGATGAAACTCTTAAGTATTTTTGATGCTGTCTGCTCTATCCTCAGCACGGAATGAAAAAATTCTTATTAGCATTGTCAATAGCTCCAGTTCTATCAAAGGAAAGAACAAATAATAGACTGGAAAGAAAATAAGTCCTCATTTCTTCAACAGTGGTGGTAAGACATCAGTACTATATCTTAAAGAAAAGTACTTCACCTTAACCCTATGATGGCCCAGAAAATCTCCTAGTCAACTTCAGCAAACCAGTCAGAAGTCCATCCTA
>VYZX01005068.1:1210-16165 GCA_013401335.1 Brachypteracias leptosomus
AAAAGAGAAAAGGCTTGAGACCTATGCAACAAGGCCTAGTTTCTGGTGAAAGTCTCACTAAAATTACCACTTTCCCATTAAAGACATCAAATTCAATTAAAAAAATTGTACTGGAATACAATAGTATAGAGACCGTGGCAATTCTAGGGCTGTTGATTCTTAACCAGCGTGTGGTCCTTACTAATCTCAACTACATAGTGATAGATGAGGCTATGTAATAACTTGCCATGTAAAAATACTGTTCAGGGGGAATACTAAAAATGAATAAACCAATGACACCTTTTATTGGCTAAAGCCCTCCCTCCAGGTGAAAGAAGGCCAGGCAGAATCTCTGCTCCAAATAATATTAAACTCTTCATACAAAGAGGAATGGTTTCAAGAGGAAGAAAACATCACACTGTAAAGTAGGAACAAGTGTACTCCCTTGGGAATCAGATGATAAAGACATAAACTTATTGGAGCAAGTCCAGAGGAGGAGGCACAAAAATGATCAGAGAACTGAAATACATTTCTTGTGAAGCAAGGCTGAGAGAGTTGGGGTTGTACAGTCTGGAGAAGAAAAGGCTTTGGGGAGACCTTACTGCAGCCTTTCAGTACTTAAAGGGAGCCTATAAGAAAGATGGGGACAATCTTTTTAGCAGGACCCATTGCAAAAGGACAAGGGGTGATGTTTTTAAACTAAAAGAGGGTAGATTTAGATTACATATAAGGAAGCCCACAACAAGCAGAGCTTTGAGGTTCACAGGAGTGTGATAAATTTTCAGGTATTTTTGTCCACATATACACTTCTCTTTTTGTTGACATTTTCCTATTTTTGTATCTTCATTGGTATTTCCTCATCTCTAACTTCATTAGAAAGAAATTTTTGAAAAGTTTTGTACTAATAAAAAGGTTCCAGATAAGCACAGTGGCAATTTCTGCTGGAGGATGACATGCTCTTAAAGTAACACTTCTATTAACAGGAAGGGGGAGGGAAGAGACTTCTCCATAAATCATTATTACCATCAATACTTTTTATGTTTGTTAAAAGCTGTATTATGGCACATCAGTTATTAGTGCTATTTGACCTTTAGCTTGATGCAGAAAGTGATTTGATGATCATCATGCTTTATTTGCTATGTGGGGAATTGCACTGCACAGGAAAATGACTCCCAGTAGGAGTATATTTTGTTAACTGATTTTAGTTGTACAAGAGGGAATCTTCTCCACTAATTTCCATTCAGACTTTCAGTATCAGGGCAGAACCAGGTCAATTTTTGTTTTTATTTTAAAAGGCTCGGTAGCATTATAATGAGATTCATGGACAGTGTTGCCATATGTTCTACAGAAGCTAGACTATGATTCACTGCAAAAACTAAAAAAAATGTTGAAACTACTTTCTGAAGCTCACTTGCTTTTTCCAGAAGACTGGGAATGTGTTCTATACAGGTTCTTTACATCACTTCAAGGATATGAAAGTTTTCCAGTTATGTATTTATCTCCATGACTAACATCTGTCTCAGAATTTCGTCCTTATTTCCTGGATCTTTTCTAGAAGAAAGGAAGAAATATGGTAAGTGGACTGTTTTTGAAGGACAGATTTTTTTTTCTTACCATTAGTCTAAGATATCTGTTTTATGTTTCATGTGTCTATATCATTGGAGGCAAGGCCAAAACTATCTTTGAACATAAGATGAAAAGGTTGTATTTTTTTATTTCACACGGGAAAGACTCTACAATCTTGGAAAGTCCCCCAAGGAAGGAGCCTTCATAGTTATATATGTATTGTTTCAATATACCTGTCAACCTTGATGACCTTAGGTATACAAGAACTTCAAACCATCTTAGAGTTGTAAGTCATCCTTTAAATCTCATGGGCTCAGATAATTGAATACCCTGAAAATCTTTTTTGCTGGCTAAATGGTTTGTTTCATGTTGATTATGTGAGCTGGATGGCAAGTCTGAAATTTTTAGGGAAAAATAGGCAAAGAATTCACCCAGTGTTTATGCTCTCAATTAAACAATAGTGTAGACTCCAAAAGCACATTGAGAACTTTCCCTAATTCTACTAATGCTGTAGTTAGTTCCATAGTGCTGTTGACTTCAGTGTGAGCAGAATTAGTGCAGTGTTGATAATTTTTTTTGAAAACAGATAAAAGTCTAGTGTTACTTCTCATCTTTCAACCCCTGCCACCACTAAATTAAATCTGACTTGCTTTATGTGATGTTCAATCATTAAATTGAGATCTAAGGAAGCACTTAATGGGGAATTTAAGTTCAAGTAAGGATAAAAATGGAAAAAGATTACTGTTCATGTATTTCTTGTCTGTTGACTCTTGCTTTCATCTTCCCACAATATTCAATCAAAACTTATGGAAAAAAATCTTAATTTTTCAAGTATTGATCTTCGTAAGTTTCTGTGCTATGTGGGAACTTTAAGAAGGTACTTTAATAATTTACTTGACTGGAAATGTCAGAATGAACTGTGTTCTCAGATGATTTATGACACAATGTTTCAGATAGCTCAATTAACCAAGCCTTTCTTAAAATTCAGGTACAAGCACTCTATATCCCCACATGGGCAAACTTTCATTAGGATCAGTCCTTCAAGGTAACATACCTGTGAATGTCTCTCTGCAAGTCTAAGACAGTCAGAAGGGACTCAGTGCCATCAGGGATTTCAATTTCTCAAGAAACATGTTGCTGTGCTAAATCATATGCTAAATGATACATCTCCAAGATACTACCAAAAGTTGTCAAAAAAACCCAATCAAGTCTAAATGAAACTGAAGCACCAGGAACTCAAGCATATCTTTATAAGGCACTCATATATTAGTGAAATTCTGATAAAATTTGAGGAAATCAAATTCTAAATCTATTGGGAATGGTTCCACTGATTAAAATACATTATAACTTCAATGCTCAAGTCCTCTTTCTTCCTAATGGTAGATTGATCAGGAACTTACAAAGAGTCTCTCAGATTAAAATCATTACAACTGTATAAAGTCTTTGCTTCAGCTCTTGGTTCTGAACATAGTTATTTCTGCCTTTTTCTTTGTTTCCCACAAAGTGGTTTTGCAGAGCCAGAAACAGGCTAAACCCCATTAATAACTATGTATCTAGAGCAGTTAGCCAGTTGGAATGAGTTTGGTGTTGGAATGCTCTGTGCTTTACAATTGTTGAGAGCTGACATGCAAGAAATTATTCTCCATGGAAGTAAGTTTTTCTTGGCAGTTTGCCTAGCTACTCCAGCACCTCACAGAAGAAAGAAGCTGTCTCAGCTTGATACTCTCCAAAGATGCTTCCCCTGCACACTGAGGCTATGCATACATTGCATAGAGTGCTATTGTGTGGCAGTATCCTAGCTAGATTTCAGTGAGAATCTTTACAAGTAGCAATTGATAGAGCCGTAGTCTTCTCTTGCACACAATGCTTTCTCTGGCTCAAGAAACTATGTGGTGTTGGCTAGTGCCGTGCAAGCAAACCAAATCTACCGGCAGCCTCCATTTAGTGCAGAACAACAAGCAGATAGTAGCTTTACTTCACAGCACAGGACACAGTCCACTGTGCAGACAAGCCCTTGCTTGCAATAACTGTATTGAGGGTAGAAAATGTTAACTGGTAGATGTTTTGTGAAGAGAAAAAGAAAAGTGATGGGCCAGGCTACACAGTCCAGAGAGTGAACCACCCAGCTCACAGTGGAGAGAGGGCAGTTGTCCTGAGAGCCATATGCTCTTTGTTTTATAATGCCATAATTTCCACAGAGGGATAAGAGATCTCTGCTGCCAGTTCTAGTTTAGCAACATCTAAGAATTACAGTTTGAATAGAATAGAATAGAATAGAATAGAATAGAATAGCATAGAATAGAATAGAATAGTTCAATTAAAAGGGGCCTGCAATGATCATGTAGTCCAACTGCAAGTTTTTTGAATTTGAGCTGTCTTGGACTAGGAGGATGCTGAACCAAAATGTCCCATCTCTTGTGTGTGTACTCTCACCATTAAGCTAACCTGGTGTCCCCAGTGGCAAATTCCCTGACAGAGGTGGTGGGATGGATCCAGGCTACAAGGGCCTGCCCTGCCACCCCCACAGCTCCAGGCCACCAGTGAGCTCCTGGCCCCTGTGACAGCCTGACACCTGGACCATTTTAAAGGAAATTTATAGACCTTCCTTCACTGCAGAACTAAACTCATTATCCCTAAATGCGACAGAGCACAGCCTGGTGTCTCTGGGGTGCTGGTGTCTCTGCTTCACAGAAGCCAAGTGCTGTTTTCCGCAGAGTGCAGCGGTTTGGAGTGTGTGCCAATCCAGGTACTTTGGGAGCTTTCAAGTTCAACAGGGAATGAACCTGATGAGTCTAAATACTTCCAGAATTAGGCAGCAGTTGGATAGGTGATGAACAGTTTAGGACTGAGGTAGCTTTTAGCCTTTTTCTATCTTCTCTGTGTTTCTATTTGGTTTTGTTTTTCATTTGTTTGTTTGTTTACTTTTTTAATCTAGTCCTTATAATTTCCATCTCTGAATAACAGAGAGGAAGGGGAGAATTTGTCTGAGTCATAATTAGTGAGTTAATCTGCTCTTAAGGGTGCTGCAGCTATGTATTTTTCATTCTTTCTTTGATGTTCCATTCACTAATTATTGGAACATACAACAAGATTTGTTTGCTTTCACATTAAGTTATTTAACTTGATTAGTACAGCAGTAAATTATCCTTCAACATTTTAATTGCTGACAGAGGTCTGAACAAAAGCATGCTGGAACTGGTCCAGACACTAGAAGTGTAGTAGTCTGGAACTACTACTGGAAGTAGATAGAGTTAGAGGTAATGTCTTTCCCCTCAGCCAAAATACTCCAGGGTGAAAATTTTTATCTGATGTATAACATTAAATAGTCTGTTATCTTACTTCTCCCCTTTCAAATACACTTTTAAGACCTCACAATCTTTTGGAGTGGTATCTAAAACCTAGATGGGAGATCTATAGCTTTAAATTACTGGCTTCATATACAAAAGGAAAGTTGGAGGGAGTGCCAGTGCAGCAGGTAGCCTGCACTCCCAATCCTCTTTAGCGGACTTAATCCTCCAGGATCAGATCCTCTAAATATCTCTGAGGGATTGCTGGATTTTTATGATGCTTTTCCCAGTATTTCTCTGGAATAGAGAAAACTTTCCCAATTACCAATAGATGTGCAAAATATTTCTTACTTTCCTGAAGGCGGGGATGTCAGCTGCCCATCCAGTATCTGGGGTGTGCATTCTGTTTATCTTGGATGCTTCACAAATTTTGCTTGATTTTTTTTTTTNTTTTTGCTTGTTTTTTTTTTTTTTTTGAGATGTTTCTAATGCTCTGACATTAACCTGCCACACTTTCATGGTTTAACCCCGGCTGACAATTAAGCACCGCATATCTGCTTGCTCACTCTCTTCCGAATCCCTGTAGTGGGATGGGGAAGAGAACCCGAAAAAAAAAGTAAAACTCATGTGTTGACACAAAGGCAGTTTAATAGGACAGGAAAAAAAAAAAAAGGAAGGGAAAACAATACAATTGCTTACCACTTACTATTGACTGATACCCTGCTGGTCCCTGAACTGCAGTGCACCCTGTCCAACTCCCCCCAGTTTATATACTGGGTGTATGATATCATATGGCATGGAATACCCCTTTGGCTTGTTTGAGTCAGCTGTCCTTGCTGTGTCTCCTCCCAGCTTCTTGTACACCCCCAGCCCCCACTAGCAGGGCAGTAGGGGAAGCTGAGAAGTCCTTGACTTAGTATAAATTCTGCTAAGCCACAACTAAAACATCAGTGTGTTATCAGCAATATTCTCATCCTAAATCCAAAACACAACACTATACCAGATACTAGGAAGAAAACTAACTTTAACCCAATCAAAACCAGGACACTCACCCCTCTGAAAGAAATAGTTTTCTGTTATTCAGTTACCTTGAAACCACTCTTAACTCAAGCTAATTTAAGGTAAAATGCCTCTTAAAGTATTAAGCTCACAATAGCTGAATAGAGAGACTTGTTACAAGTATTTATAAAAGTCAGAGGAGATGGAATTAAAATTCTCACTCTTATATCCCCATGACTTCCTAAAGTCTTTTCTGACATCCATTTCATCAAGAATTCTTTCTTTCTACAAGTCTTAGGTCATAGAATCATTAGATCACCAATTGTGTCCAATAAAGAATTTCTCTGAAACATGCCAGCTTTTACTTTTAAAAAAAATAGCATCCCATAAAAAAATCTCATTCTTGAAATCCATTCAGGTAAGTTTAATCTTTTGTCATGAAACTTTTAATTTCTTTCTTATTCACAAGACAGTCTTACCATTCCTCTTAATTAAAGTAGTGTCAGTTCCTTTCCTTATAGATGTTAATATTTTTTGTAAGACTAGATGTCATTTCCTGTATGTGACTGATCAGTTAACAGTTTTTTGTCTCAGGAGGGATCAGTCCCCTTTTTTGTTAACTCGAGATGCATCTTTCAGTGTGAAATGTCTTTTCTGATGAATCTTATATTTTATAGTAATCTGTATTTTAATGAAAATGCTTGACACATAAGTCTAAATGGGTGAATGTGTGTAGCTCGCTAACAGATTTTAATTAAAAACAGATATGACGGTAAGTAACCTCTTCAGAATGACAATGGTCTTGAGGTGATTAATCTGGAGAATTTTCTTCTAAGGCTACTGTAAAAGGCCTTTAATTTCTTTGTGCCATTCCCTCTTTCCACTTATACTTACTTGTACCATGCTTCTGAAAAGAACATCAGGAATTCTGTACAAGGAGCCTTTAATAACAGATACCTGAATTTTGGGAGGAAGGGGCTTTCTTTGGGTAAGGCACCTTAGGCAAAAAAAAGGCCTTCCTGTGACCAAGGGCTTTGTCCAAGGATCCTGTATTACTTTGTACTTCTCTATGTGAGGATTCTGCACTGAGTTTTAAGAGTTTGCAAATCTAAGTCTTAATGGAAAGAGCACCAAAATTGCAGTGAGGATTAGTTCAATCAGTACATGCATGATTTCAGACTGAAGATTAATTTTCACTGTCCTATCCTGCAGCTGTGGAAACAGATCCAAAGTCATGGAATTCTGCCCTGAAGTTATTACTTGGGAACAGATGCATTATTTTTGATCATGCATTTGCTATAGAAAAGCCAGCTAGCCCTTTGATTCTTTCTGGCTTGGAAGTGACCAGTCAAAAAAAAGCCACTCCTAGCTTTTGTTCTTAGCCTTTTGTATGTAACTGAGACAATTTATGGGTGGGTCCAGTTTTCATCAGGATAAGGTGAGCACTGTAACTCCATGTTTACAATTCAAGTGTGGATATTTATTTTACCCAGTGTTTGATGTCTTGATTGGTATTTTATCTTTTGTCTTTTCCTCATTTCTTATGTATGACTAGCTATTGACCCTGATTTTGTATGTTGTTGGTTGGGGTTTTTCTTGTGGTGACTTAAAAAATTGTTGTAGTTAAATTGGTTTTTGTTCAAGGTTCACAAATGGTGCCAGGTGCTTGAAAAATAAGCTTCCTGCAAAGAATTTAGTTTAAGTCACCAGAGTCAGATATGAGAGCACTGGGAAGGTCCACCCATGTCCTGAAGAAATCTATGTCTTGATCGCAAATGACTCTAGAAAAGGGAGGCCAGAGCCTAATTTGCTGTTTTATATGTTGAAATAATAGATTTTGGTTTTCGAATATAGTAAAAGCAACTGATCTATACTATGGGTCAAAAGCTAGCTTGGCTGTTCTTGACACTTGGAGAGGACAGATCTTAAAACAGTTTAACAGCTAATATTAAATGGTGCAATTCAAGTCTGTTTTAAAATGAATACCCATATGCACCTCTATGTTAGATGTTTCTATAAAAGTATTCAATTTTTTCATATTTTATTGATTTTATTTCCTTGCACATGAAGAAACAACTTGAGATTTTGTACTTTTCCACAGACTCAGGTCTTCTGCTTCTGTTTCCTTAGTGAGTAATTTTTCTAGAGGAAAAGCGATCAGATTTCTTTAATCATTTAGATGTGTTCTGTTCCTTTGTGTAGCCTAGCTTGGTATGTGTGCTACCTTGGTACTCATGTCAGAATTAATCTTCTGTCTGGTATTCACTTGGTATTAAATACTGCATATTTCAGTCTACTATTTTATTTTCCACTTCAATCTGTGAGAAGACAGAAACCAGGAAAGATTTAAGACTTGTGCTGGGATAGCAGCCTAAGGAAGGGGAAATTGTCTTCAATGAACAATGCTCTTTCTCTTATTGATGGAGGCTCATCTTATTTGGACTGTACAGCTACAGTCATTTGAGTTACTCAAACATTACATTATGGCCTCCTGAAAAACAGATTAATAAAACTTTTGTATTTGTTCTCTTCTCTGGGTAGAGTCCCAGCTCCACCCATGGACAAGGTTTGCCAGCTTCCCGCTCAATCATCATGGTCCTAGCATGCAGGGTCAGTATCACCTTTGGTTGACAAATGGTTTTCCCAACTCCTGAAACTCTTTATCTTTCAGTCATGAATGGAAGGGATTTTTCTTGCTCTGATAATAGAATATTACATTATACTTTGATTTACTTACTAGTATAATGATCTTGGTTTTCAAAAATATCTGTATTTGTTGGAGCCCTTTAAATATTTTACATTGTACGTATCTTTTTATAATTCACATAATTAATTTGTACCGTACTACAAATTATTTAGTAAATAAATAATAAACCTCTTGTAAATTATTATTTAGTTAATGCATGCATACACTTTCCATTTTGAAACTCGTTCCTGTGTCAGTTTTTTGGTAGAGGACTAATTCAGTATGCACCCATGAAACACATGGAGCCAGGATTATTCTTTCCACTTAAAAATAAGAAGTTTTGATACAGATTCTGGAGCTAAGAGACTGCTTAATTTTCTTCATCACTGCTCTTTATGTCACACATCATAACCATAATCTGTTTATCTAGGGCTTAATTAGGTTTTCATTAGCAACACCAGTGTATCACTTTATCAGCAGCAATGTATGTATTCAACACATATTCAACACATCTTCTTTATAAATCACTTTGGCAATATTGTATATTGCTGAGTTATGCTGTTATAATGTTAAACATTACATATCTAGATAAATAAAACTCTTGGAAAGACAAATATGTAATTCATTTAGATGTTTTTATTTGACTTTCTTTACACTTGCAAACTGAAATTGGGGACGCTGCTAGGTTGCATTTAAATATCTCTGTGTTTGTGCATTTATAGGACAGTGTATATGTGCACAGGGCTACAAATTAAGACCATTGTTCTTACTGCTATTAACCTAAAGTATTAATGGACAGGAATCTCAAAGATTAGGACAAAGTATTTTTCTGAATTTTTAGCTGGGACTTGGAGAACAGTGAAACTGTGACATGTGCAGCAGACCTTTTTTACCACAAACACAAAAGCTTCCTTATGATACATCCTTGGAGTTATATAAGAGATGTCAGGAATTGACGAGAGAGATGGTCATTGCAGTGTAACAAGGAGGTGTAGAGTTGGAACAAAAGAAGCAAGAAGGAGAGTAAAGGGAGGATTCTGGATTCTGAGTTTTCTGGCAATATTTGAATTCTCTAGAGAGTAGAAGCAGGAATTACTATTTGAGAGGTAGTCACATGGTAAACTTCCTCAAGTGTTTGGGGATTTGGCAGAAAAAGAGATATTGAAGATGTAAGTAGTTTTAGGTGAGAGTAAATGCCATTGTAGCTTGAAGACTTCAGCAGAGATTGTATCAAATTTGTAGCACAGACAACTGTGCCAAAATGAGAAAATGCCTTGTTGATACTTTTTAATGAAGGGGGAATAAAAATAAATAAATAAAAAAAGTTGAAAGGTGAAAAAGTATTTTGTCAATATGACAGCAAAGATAGACTGGAGGGCAACATCTAGAAAAAATAAAGGATCTGTGTTGGTGGTGGTACTTCTTTTCTAATACTGAATGGTATACTTGTGAAGATATTCTGTATTCCTTATGTTATACCTTCAAAAAAGGCTGCACAAGTTCAAATGACTGTCTAATATGTTGAAAGAAAAAGACAAAATTGCTAGTAGCAATGACACATTTGTAATAGCACTCATAAGGTTATCAAAACATTTTATTTTCATAGAATCCCTACAAGACAGCTAATATTTTCCTAAGGGAAAGAAATTAAACTGGACAATAACCTTCTTGGCAGATGGTCATATGACAAAGCATTGACCTGGGGTTATGATGATCTCTAAAACTTCCTGTTGACAATATTATCCAAAGGAGTGCGTGTTGTATACTACTAAAAGAATAAAATATATGTCTCCAGATTAATGTGGAGTTGTATTATAACATTTCTCAATAACAGAATTAAATATATTGCTCATGCACTAACAGCCAAAGTGGAATAAAATTAATTTGTGTGAGAGGTTAGTAACAGAATACGAACTGGCTGCATGGCACTAAAGATTTAGGTTCAGAGGTCTGATAGTCATATTTTATAGATGTCTCCTCTAGTAAGTCATTCTGCTTTCTGCTGTGCCTTTTTCTGTTGCAGGGTTTCTTAGTGTTGTTTGAAGAGTGAAAATAACTACAGAAGGCATTGAGTTTAGATAGAAATACACAGTTTTATTGAAGAAAAACAAATTGGAAAAAAAAAATCATTATATAAAAAGAAGGAACATATAATACAGGAGTAAAAGGAAAAAGAATGAATCATCAAAAACTAAATAAAACCTATACATTAACTAGTAAAATTAAAGTACTAAACGTGAATACAAGCTGGCTCAGTAAAATGAAATAATTTGAAAAAATGGTACAATTAAGCCTTTGCCTTGAATTCTGTTCAGCTATGGCTGCCAGTTTGGAAAAAAAAGAGAAACCAAAAAACAAATGGAGGTATAAACATAAGTTAATGTTCTTACACACATTATTCTATTTATAGAGAGTTTGTAAATGTCAATCTGTTATTCCATAATTAATCAGTTCTGTCTTTTTAATACTCTATTGCATTTCATTATTATTTAATTTTTTTACCTTTTTGGGACTAAATTATTTTTCCTCCTGTGATAATGTTGTGGTTTAAGGTTTGGGGAAGGGGAGGGACAGGTGGAGCGGCTATTCCACTCCCCTTCCTGCCACACTCTATAAAAGGACACAGCAAGTTCCGCTCACCCCCTCCTTACTGGGATTGCTGCTGGCTCCAGACGGCTCTGTGGCTGCTACAGCTCCACGTGGCTCGTAAGGAATCCAGCAACACCCGAGGATAGGTGGTGTATATATTTGTATATATACCTTCCCTTGTTACCTCTGTATATTTCCCTTCCTTTGATATCCCTTTTGTTACTCTCTGTTAAAAGTTGTAATCTTGATTTCTGACATTGTGTGAGGCCTTTCTTCCTCCCCTGGGAGGGAAGAGGGGAGGGGGAAGAGGGGTGAAACTAATTCTGCACCATGGGGGGGGTTGCCCTGAGCCTTAAACGGAGACAGATCAGGAAAAATATATCTGCATTATTAATGGATTTTATTGTTTTTGAAAAACCTTTTTTGTGTTTAACTCTTTTTTGCATACAAAAATCCTAAACCTTTTATCTGGGCTACAGTAATGAGCTTTAAATCTTAGTTTTGTAAAGTTGTGGCCCTATCAACTCTAATCTCACTTGTTAAATGTTTTCAAAATCTAAAACTCCTCCAAAGTAATTTGTTAAGATTTCTTCACCTTGCAAAAATTTTCCTTTTATTCTCACAACAGAAAAGGTGCCATTCACCAAAAGCTGTTTTTACTTATGGAGAGGAAAAAATATTGCAGCTTCCTGCTGTTATTTGGTTAACTTGGAAGGAAAATATCTTTGAACTACTATTTTGAAAATTTAGCTTTCTACTTATTATAGGTGCTGTTTTCACTGTCATCACCATTGCTACAGTCATGCCACATAAAATACTCCTTTTCTACTGGATACATAAAATTATAAGTTCAGAAGATGGCAATTTATTTTTTCCATCTTTGCTGAAGGCAATTCACTCTGAGGTGATAAGAGTTTGTTGCCAAATTGTGCCTTTTTTCACTACTCCATACTACTGTACAGGGTCCATGCTGTCTTTATTTAGCTCAGCAGTAAGATCTCTCTCCTCATCCCACTCACTCAATGAGTGGAAATCTCTCCTTTCTTTCTATGTTAAGTTAGAAGCCTTATACAAATATTGTTACAGTTCTGGTTCCTGACATACCTACAAAACTACTAGAAAATACTATTCATATGTCAATTGCTAGACATCAAAGCCCATAGAAGGAATTGTTTGAAGTGTAAAGCAAGAGGAGCTGTGTGGAGCCCATGCGCTGAGCACCCAGGTTCATATCACAGAAGTTTCTGGCATCTCTGTCCCTTCATAAGAGTTTAAACAAATTGCTAACAGTAGTATCACATATAAATAACTTACCTTGATTTTCTCTCACTGAAGTTTCTGGAATAGACAAAATTTCTAGGAGTCTTGGTTTTGTAATTTGCAAGTTGTCATGTGGTGTTTTCTTCTGAATGCAAGACAGAGAAGATGGTAACAAATGTAAATATTTGTTAAAAGTAGCCCTACTTTAAATCTCTCCCTCAAGGGCCATCTGCCAGGAGAAAAGCTGTGATAAAACCTGAAAACTGCTTATTGTAGTTTTTTCACAAACTACTCTAGACTTGAGGCTAGCATTACGTTACATTTGATGTATTTCAGAGCTGTGTGGTTAGGTAGCTCCTCCTTACAACCATGTTATCCATAACACCTCAAGTTACATCTTGACAATTCTTCTTAGCAACGTGAATCACCTCTTTGGTGATATAAGTCTTCTCTTGAAGGCATTAGGTTTTTTCTGCTGGATGAATGTTACAGGTGCACTAAACTGCTCATGCTTTACTTATTAGGATGTTAAATAACCTGTTACATTTGTGCTGGTTGTTGTTTACAGCTATAATGCTTAATTACAGCCTGTGCTGCAATAGGTTAAAAGCTGAGAATGAACAGAAACTAGATTTTCTGGTAGCCATTTTAGCCATCTGATAAATGTGTTGCTGAATTAACTTATTCTAACAAAGCAAAATAAGTAAACAAATAGTCTGACAAAATCCTCATCTGTAATCATAATCTTACAATGGAAACTGTAGGCAGCTTAATTAACTTATATATTATAATCATGAGGCCAGAATAGACCATATCCGTTACTTGTTTATAAAACTTTTGACTGAAGTATAGAAAGGCAAACACTATCACCCTGAATTTCACTGGTTTAGAAGAAGGATCCAGAACAGAAGCACCCAATAACATGAGCAGGTCGAGCATATCCATATTAATAAATAACTATTATATAACCATTAAAATATAACAATTTATATAATATAACTATTAATAGTTATCTATGCCTGCATTAACATGAATCATTAATGAACAGAAATTAATTTGTACAGATTTTGAACAAAGAAACATTGTCCTCAAAGACTAAAAGATAATGCAAGTCTAAAACATAAGGGATAAATTCAGAGGCTATGTTCTGAAACATACATAATGATGTGAGAGATCTTTGGAAATATTTCAGAAAGATCAAAGCAAGATTCTATGTCTTTTAGTAAATAATGTGGGAATTTCTGTTCTATGGGAAATTTTAAAACATCAATTTTCTTTGAATCTTCAAACACCTATTTTCCATACAAGCTCCACAGAAAAGAGCTTTGATTTTTACAGAAGTCCTTAACTTTATCTAAAATACTGTCATGGAGACTGATGGAAGGAAAAGAAAAAAAAGTTTTCTACTGTCTTCCTGGAAATTATGTTTTGTATTCACATTCTGGCTGTTAACTAACAGAATAGCATTGTACGAGCCACTGTAGTAAAGCATAGTCCCTGTTAAAAAATATTTACAGCCTAGAACAAGAAATATCTCATTGTGCATTTTAATATTGAGTATGATGTCCTGTCAGAAATCTGATAAAATTCTTCTGGTTATGAGGCAGATTGTTGGGCTGCATCCTCTAATCCATTCTTTATAGGAAACACGCTCCATATTTTCTGCACACTAAATGCACTCTTAGAAAATTTGAAGTAGAAGGCTACTGTGTGCACCTACAGCTTGACTTGCTAGGGAATGGTAAACAAAAGCTGACATTACAGAAATGGCTTGTTCAGATAATCACAATTGCCATGAAAGACCTGCATCTCTATTACTTAGAGTAATTTAGAAGAGGAGTATAGGAAGATGGTGGGGGCTGAATACTTTACAGAATTTTTGTTCAGAACCTGTAAATTACACTTTGCCTTCGTAGTATACTCTGTCCTTGATTATAAAAGCACATCCCTCCCTTCTTCCATGAAAGGTCCTTGTGCCTCTCCATAAAGTTTCCCTGTCTGGGTCCTGTTGAATTTCTTTTACACCATGCTCTCTTGTTGCTCTTTCCAAAGCTTTTCCCCCACCATACATTACTTCCCTTTCCATCAAGAAAAAAAGGAAATTATTTTCCCATCTCTAATGAACCCCTTGGCACAGTGATTATTGATTATAACTGGAGTGTTAAATCTAAAGTCTCTCCTCTGTGGAGATATTCTGATAGACAGATGTTTAGATGCTTTGTCAGAAAAAGAGTGTTCATTTACATATAGACATGTGTGATAATTTCAGCTGCAATAACTTCACAGTGTAGATTAGAATTCATAAGTTTTGCATGTGTTCCTCAAATCTTCCTTAAACTCAAACGACTTTAGGATAGTTATTTGCTGCTTCAAAGCTAAGCTCATGTTTAGGCGTATTTCTAGTTCAAGGCCTTAGTTAAGATATGGCAAAAAAGTGTAATAAATAAATGGAGCAAGAATGAGGAGTTTTAATCATTATTGATTGTATAAAACTTGAGCTATTTTTCATTGCAATTTTGTGTGCATAAAGCTTGTGTTTAGCAGAGAAAGAAAATCCTGACAGAGAAATCATTCATTGTTAGTTAAACA
>VYZX01005072.1:0-10954 GCA_013401335.1 Brachypteracias leptosomus
CCCCAAAGCTTAAACCACAACACTGGGACAGAGTAGAGGGGCAGAATCACCTCTCTTGATCTGCTGGCCACATTTCTTTTGATACAGCCCAGGATGCAATTGACCTTCTGGGCTGCAATTTTGCATTGGTGGCTCATGTCCAGCTTTTCATCTACTAATACCCGGAAGACTTTTTCCACAGGGCTGCTCTTTAGCATGTCTTCTCCTGGCCTATATTGATAATGCTGGCTATCCCGGCTAATATGCAGGACCCTGTACTTGGTCTTGTTGAATCTCGAGGTTCACCTGGGCCCACGTCTTCAGCCTGTCCAGGTCCCTCTGGATGACATCCTGTACCTCTGGCATATCAAGTGTACCACCCAGCTTGATATCATCAGCAAACTTGCTGAGGGTGCACTCAAAGTTACTGTCAATATCATTAATGAAGATATTAGACAACACTGGTCCCAGTACGGACCCCTGAGGGACACCACTCATCACTTTTTTCCATCAGGTCATCGAGACAAACATGGATTTCATTTTAACATTATGTGCCCTTAGGCTATTCCATGTTAGGCATCTGAAGTTATTTCTCCATATCAAAAATCTCATCTAAATAGACCAAATCCAGAGACATCTAGCTGATATACACATCTCTGGTATCTAGTTCACCTGTAATACAGGTTATCATACCCAAAGTATGTTATTTTAGAGATGCACATTAAAATGACTTCACACTTATTTTTCCCCCTGAATTCAATGTTTCTTCCTGCCAGCTATCCAAAAGATATAGGCTCTGATCAGTCAGTGAGTTTGTTTATACATGCATCCACACAAAATTCCTTGAAATAACTTTGAATACTTCTATTTTATTCCCATATAACATTTTTAAAATTCTCTGTCTATTAATTTTGGAACTTCCCTCTCCTTTTCCAAACCAATTTTGCATATTTTATTACAGAGCTTTATTTCCTGGTTAGGCATCAAAGATTTATCACAGTAAAATATTTAAATGCTTTAATAATCAGAGTCCAAAGTTGTAAGTATTAGTGAGCTCATTCTTCTGAATCCAAGCACTGCCTTGTTTTTATTCCTTTTTCATTCTCTACCAAATCTAATCAGTCAGAACTTCCTAAATCTTGGTCTACAACCCTATTTTTTACTGATTTAAAGCTACAAATTTCACTCTGTGGTGCTAATCCAATTTTACAGTTTTATGCTTTTTATAGGAGCAAGTGATTGCGATGTAGGTTAAAGTGCATTAAAATTCTGGTTCTGTTGAAAGTTGTGACAGATCAGGTAAGGAGATGAAAAGGAAATTCTTCAGGGCAGAAAGGACAGTCTTATCTGATGTAGGTGAACCAGATACATAACAAAAATTTCATATTTTTTGAACAGAAGGATGTCACAGTCATGTAAGAACAATTCTATTTTAAGTCCTTCATTAAAAAGTCCCATATGACTTCTTAAGTTTCAAAACACGAGAGTATGAGAATTAATAATTTCCCACCACAACCAGAAGTACATGATACCCAAAGTAACTAACTCCAATTTTATTTAAATGTATAAAATGGAAAGAGGGGGTTGAAAGTCAATTGGCAACATGCTTTCTTCAGCATCATCAGTTAGAAATAATAGGAAACACAAGTCACAGTGCTGCTTTCTCATTCAATGAAAGGTGGAAGGAAGATAGACTACCAGGAGTTAGTTTGATTTGTAGTCAGGACAAGAATGAATGGGTTATTTTTAAAAAAAAAAAAATCAAGAATAGTAAGTCAAGGGGAACAGTTACAAATTCTGTGTTGATAATGACTTTTTATTTTGATGTCTTTTCTCTTTTGATGCATAAATATTCTAAACAAGGTCTATTTCTTTATTTTTATATATTAACTAATCCAATGTATCTTCTAGAGGATGCTTTTAGCAAAAATAGTAAACTGTTGTTCAAAAACCTGTATTGAAGCCAAATTTTCAATTACTAATTTGTCCTGATTATATTCTAGACTAAACTTTGATTCTGGAAATTTCTGGGATAATCATAGAAGGGTTGGAGGGGATGTTGAAAATCATCTAGTTCCAACCCCCTGCCGTGAGACACCTCTCACTATACCAGATTGCTTAAAGCCCCATCCAATCTAGTCTTGAAAACATTCAGGGATGGAGCAGCCACAGCCTCCCTGGGAACCTGTTCCAGTGTCTCACAGTGAAGAAACTTCTTCCTAATTTCTGATCTAAATCTACCTTCGTCAAGTTTGAAGTCATTACCCCTAGTCTTATCACTACAAGCCCCCCTTGTAAAAAGTCCCTCCCCAGCTTTCCTGTAGGTCTCCTTCAGATACTTGTTGAGGTTTAGATCCAATCCACCTACAACAGACGCTCTCTGTTAACCCATCTTTTTCCCCCAAATATAGAAAGAGAAAGAGGATAAGGGAGAGAGACTTATAGCCTCCTCCCCTCCCAAATGGGAGAGGAAGGGAATGAGAGAGAGGCTTCTGGCCTAGAAAAGAAAAGTAAAACTATACTAATGAAGATAATGATAATAAAAGGGAATATATACAAAGTGAGAATCGAACCCAGCCTCCCCCTGATGGCAATTACATCACTGTCACCACTGAGGCTGTGGAGCAGGCACTGACAAAGTCCCAGACTGGGCTCAGCAGATGACAGGAACCAGGTAGAGGAGTTGGGTTCAGGAGCACACAAATCAGGATCGAAGGCAGGGCAAAGAAGTGAAGAAGGCTGAAAGAAAGTGTCCACTGAAGGAAGGGAAGGACTAAGGATCCCAAAAGGAAGAGCATCTGGTCATAAGGGTAAACTGAAGGGATGGCATAAAGGCTGAGACCCTCATGATCCCTCAGCTTTATCCTGAACATGACGTAGATGGGACGGAATACCTCGTTGGTGAGTTGAGGGTCACCTGTCCTGGCTGCTTCTCCCTGCAGGTGTGGCCTTTCACTTTCTGCATCTCCTGATGTGGTACACAATATCTAGCAGTGACCTTGGTCTGCACACCAGTCCTTGGTAGCAACTCTAAATATCAAGTGTTATCACTGCTAGAAGCAGACAATGTCTGCGAAAACATGCTGTTAGCTTCAGAAAGTGCAGTTAGTTAGCAGAGATTCAGATGAAAATAAAAATCACTGAACAGAACTGGTTTGGTTCTAACTCAAACTAAGACAATACTGGAACGTCACAATGAGGTCTCCCTGGAGCCTTCTCTTCTCCAGGCTGTTCTCATAACAGAGGTGTTTCAGCCCTCTGATCATCTTTGTGGCCGTCCTCTGGACTGGCTCCAACAGGTTTATGTCCCACTTGTACTGGGGTCTCCAGAGCTGAACACAGTACTCCAGGTGGGATCTCATGAGAGCAGAGTAGAGAGGGAGAATCATCTCCTCACCTGATGGCCATGGTTCTTTTGATACAGCCCAGAATACAGTTGGCTGGCTGGGTTGCACTTGCTGGCTCATATTGAGCTTTTAATCAACCAGCACCCCTAAGTTCTCCTTAGCAGTGCTCTTATTGCCCAGACTGTATTTGTGCCCCAACCCATGTGTAGTACCTTGTACTTGGCCTTATTAAACTTCATGAGGCTTTTATAAGACCACCTCTCAAGCCTATCAAAGTCCCTCTGGATGGCTTCCCTTCCCTCCAGTGTGTCAACTGCACCACACAGCTTGATGTCATCCCTAAACTCGCTGAGGGTGAACTCAACTCCACTATTCTTTTAATAAATTGAGAAAGGTAAGGTTTCTACCTTGTGTTTGAGCAGATACAATGAAAAATGAGCACAAGCTCTTGTGCTAGTCTCAGATCATTTCTTCATCATCATCATCAGATGAATGCTACTATTCAGTATTTTAATTGTTAGCACAACACTACTTTATTTTAGTCATATATATATGATCCCTGAAAAGAAGCATTCATCCTTTTAAGTCTGCTCACCCTTGATATGTCTTAGAAATATTGTAAAATAATATATTTTACTCAGTTGTCGCCCTGAAACAAATCCCAATGATCAAAGACATATTTTTGAACTTTTTAGCCTGCCTTTGGAATTCTTCTTGTTTCTATCAGCTCATGAAACACATTTCAACATTCACTTCCTCAAGAACTGTGACCTAGGGACATTTTGCCATTCAGTTGTCAGTGGAGCACTGAAGCAGCTAGACACAACTGAGTGGGAGGGATTCTGATGCTGGATCAGAGTTTTGCTATATTTTGCTAGAGTTAGAAATCCAGTTTCTGTAGAAGGAAACATGGCAAAGACTGTGACAATATGAAAGGTTTGAAAGAACTGGCATGCACTGATCAGTGTAATAGAGAAATAAACTTGGCAAATGAAAGGACAGAAAAAAAGGCAGCAAAAGTTCTGAATTCTTGCTCAAAACTGAAATGAAATTGAACAGTTTCTGAAGCATTTTGGTGGTTCGCATTCATAGTGGAAAAAAACTAAGTCAGCAAAAATTATGCTCCTGCAAGGTCAAAGCCCACAATCAGGAGGCTAATGAGCTGTGTGAGAAAAGAAGTTTATATCCCTAGTCATCTTACCTAATGAAAATGTGTCAAGGTTTAGGGCTAGGGCTGTCCACTAGACCTACAACAGATGCTCTCTGTTAACCCCCCTCCCTCCACAAAGGGGAAGAGAGAAGGAAAAAGGGAGACAGACTTATGGATTAGAAAAGAAAAACTGAAACATTTTTAATGAAGATATGTTGTGCTGGTTCAGTCATCATAATTTTATGCTGTCATCAGTTGCCTGATCACACAGGCCAACAATGAACTCAGCAACAACCCCTTGGACCTCTCCTTTCAAACAATCCTGCCATAGGTTCCTGTGGGCTCAGCTCCTCCACTGCTCACTGTGGTGCTGGCATTGCCTGCTAGACACAATGGATAGAGATGGCTCCCTCGGTGGCCCTTCACATGGAAGGACACCAGAGAGAGGTCTCAGCAAGATGCACCCAGCCCCAACAGAAGACACATATAACAAGAAGGTCCTCTGACTGATTTGCTCCAGGTTAATATAGTCCTAGCCTCACCCACCACTCCAATGATGACCACCTGGGTGAGGGTGGAGCCACAGAGACACAGGTGGGCCAGGTTCTGCCTCTGGAACCTGAAGCCAGTGGGGGAAACAAAGCATTCTTCTAGGTTGTGACTCATCCACAGGTCAACTCTAACTCAGGTCCCACAACTCACGGCCCACAACTCATACTCAGCACTTCAGGATAATAATAATAATAAAATGGAATATATACAAACCCAATATTGAACCTAGCCTGTCCTGATGGCAATTATATCACCATCACCACTGATGCTTGGAGCAGGCACTGGGGAAGTCTCAGGCTGGACTCAGTGGCAGACAGGAACTGGATTCAGCAGCTGAATTCAGGAACTGGATTCAGCAGCTGAATTCTGGAAGTGAATTCAGGAACACATGGTTTGGAATCAAAAGCAGAACAGGTGGCGTCCTCCTCGGATGTTGACCATAGAATTTATTGCTCTTAAACAGTAATTGTATCAAGGACACCCACGATTTCATATTAGCATGGACTGTTCAATAGCTGATTGATTGTTTTTACACAGTAGGCTGATTCTTTGCATATTCTTGGGTTTTGGAGTTATGTAATGTTTATTGTAATGATTGATTCTCATTATTATACATGGAAATTATTCTTTGAAAAGGCATTCCATTTTTTGTATTATGCAGAGACACATTATGTAAGTGTTGATCACATAATTTAAACACTGAAGGTAGCAGGCAGGCTTCTTCCATGCTCTTCATGTATAAAGGAATCCTGAGAACACATGGTCCCACTCCTTTTGTCAGAACTATAAATGTTTTATTTATCCTCTTTAACTCAGCTCATATTGCTGAGAAGCCTTTAATATATTGTTCACAGTAAGCTTTATATACATGTATGTGTGGCTAGGCAAAATTTGTGACATTAGTGGCAATGGAAAACTAAAATACATTCTGGACACGTGTAGCACTGCAAATAATTTAAAGATACTTACTTAAAGTTGTAGGCATATCAGTTAACACATAATATAAGTGAAACCATTTTTATGAAGAGACAAGTTAGATCATACTTGATATTAAATTTCCTAGTTTTTGCCATCTCACTGAAATCTTAGGAATCAAGAAAGAAGAATCCACTCCATGGTTTTCATATCAAAATTATCTCAATTATCCCTAAAAATGTTGTTTCTTATTAATTACACACACAAAAACGTTCTGCGTCTGCTTTTTTTTTTTTATGTACAAAGAAATGCAGTAGCACTAGTACTGAACAGTCTGCTAGGAATTCAACATATTTTCATGAATCACACATAGAATGTTTATGTGATTCTTTATAATGATACTACATTTATGAAGGATTTTCCTAAAAGACTTTCATATGTGAGTAAACAAACACCAGGAATAGAACACAAAGAATGACTTGCAAAATTATATGTGGTGTTCAATTATTAGTTAAAGTTGAATTAATTTCCTAGGATGAACATTACTGAGGTAATGCACAACAATCCAACAACAACTTTGTGTTTATGCTATCTTCCTTATAGGTTGTCGTGCTATAATTAAAAAGTACTAAATATTTATATAAACCAGCTTAAAGTAAATTCAGCCATGGAGACTAGGAAATCAAAGACAGGTTTTGTCTTTGTTAGGAAATTTAATGACAGAAGCTATAACTCATAGGAAAATAGGTATCTCGTTCAAGCATTCTTGCAATATGAAAGAGCACTTGAGCCATCAGAAATTATATATATTAAACCTAAATCATTGCTTAGGTTTTTGCAATACAATTTCACTTCTGGGCGCATTTTAAGTGGCATATTGTATTTCCTCTCAATTGTATTGATAAAGTTAGGGACTGTTACACTGTTGTCATTCAGCTCATTTTGATGAAAAAGCAATTACTTATAGAAGATTAATGTGAAGAGTGACCATAATCACAGTAGGTTAGGTTAAGAGTTTATTAGAAAAACACAAGCTATTTAAATTAACCCAAATGACCAGCATGTCAATTGAAAAGAAACATGTGCTTTAATTTGTTAAACTGTAACCTTTGCTATATTAGAAAAATACTTTGACACAAACACTTCACAAATGTCAGCAGAAAATCCATACTCCATTTCTTCACATTGGTTTTGTGACACAGTATTTGCTGATCTTCGTCAAGGGATAAGTTACAATTGATTTCCTTACACCCTTACTCTTTTCTGCTGTATTACCAGGGAATTAAAGGGCAAAAAAGACCTATTTTTTTCCCAGACCATTCATATGGATATGCTACAGTAGGTAAGCTTAACTGCTGCCTGGAACTTAAAGGTCAACAGAATTTCTCAAAAAAGATTTGAGTGGTAGCAGTTAGAGAAGACCAGAGCAACCTAAGACTGAGAAGCAAAAGTAATGAAGAAAGTGGAAGAGCTGGTGTGGAAGGATATACTGAGGCATTTGCTTTTGTGTCTTTTCTCTAAGTATTGCTCCTGTGTATTTTACACACCAAAACAACTTGATTTAAAGAATCAGTAATATTTCTTGCTTTAGGATAAAACGTCTTCTTTACCCTAACTCTGTTTTCATCTGTCCCTTTCAAACACTTTTGTCAATTTAAGATTCAAAGAGTGTGTTTATACCCTGGAGGTTTGTTCCCATGTTGAAAGAACACTGCCCTTTTTCTAATAATTTTGAATTGTGATGAAGACACTGTGAAAATAATAAAATGCTAGATCTTACAAATGACACAAGCATATGATTTGCTCTATTTCCATGCTTGCAGTTTCAAATATCTGATCATGAGCTGTTTATACATCTGACAAATGAGCACACACATGTAAAAATGTAGGTATGTGCACATATAAGTATATGTGCATCTCAGGTAGCCTATTGTGCTGTTTGAGAAATACTTTTCTTGGAAAAAACTTTTAAGACGCAATAAATGTTTTTGTTGATGCTATATCAATAAACTTCAGTGATGAAGATGACTGTCTTGCACAGCATAAAAGATGCAAACCAGTAAAGCTGTGTATTTCATGTGAATATGGGTCTTAGATGTTTATTTCTTCATTGTCCTTTATTCCCTAAGAAATAATGTGATGAGAAGATATCTCAACCCAGACCCCCACAGACTTAGAAAAACTTCAGTGATTTAAATGGAATTATGCCTTATTACCCCAGGACAATTTCTGGAATGGTTTTGTAGATGTTCTGTCTTTATTGACAAAGATAGACATTAAGATCATTCTGAACAAGAGACATAGTAGAAAACTGAGAAGTAAAGGAGTCAGAAAAACACCTTTGATTCAAATATAAAAATTAAAAAAAATATATTTTAAAATAGGTTTATAAAATAATGTTATATATATGTCTAAAATTACAAATAAGAATGAGAAGGAAGAACATTTAGAAGGTAGTTATGCTGAAATATGTTATTTCCTGCAGCATTTAGAGGGAGAGGAGGAATTATTACCTAAAAATTGCCAGAAATTGGTAGCACAGGTTCTGCACTAGTCTTTCCTGACATATGAAACTCATGTTACTAGTTATGTTCTTTACTGTTTGTAGAGAAAGCTGTCATAGACTTGGTTTTATGTATGTGATTTAAAAGAAGATTTGACTGTGTTGAACATGTGCTACAATTGGGAAAGAAAATTAAATACTTCTTTCTGCAGATATACCCATATTCAAATGAATGCAGCCACTTAGAGTCATTTGTGATAGGATAAACCAAAGCGGTTCCCACTCCTTGCATGGAATATTTTTCCTGTCAGGAGTAGCAGCAAGAATATATAATGTAGTTAATATAGTTCGCAAGGAGTTTAAACATCATTACAAAGAGCACACAGTTCCAGGTGACTACCACAAAATTGAATTTGCTTGGTTTCAGTTCAAAGAAATGTGATCCACTAGCTTTCAAAGCCACAAAGTTAACAACAAAAGGTTTTAACAAGAGGCATCATTCTGCACTTTGGCTTTTGGAATGCTATAATTCTTAATGCAAAGTGACATGGGCCTTAACAAATTGAAGAAATCCTCACTGAAAAGAAAGAAAAATTTGTTTCATTCCTCACAACAGAAAGTGACATGTGAAGTTTCGGTGCACTTTTCTGTGGGACGAGGCCTGAAGAACAGACCTCCTAGCACTACTCAACTAATTAGCGGGGGCAGGGAACTGCTGGAACTCGTGGGCCATAAACCATGGGAAATTGAAGGGGTTAAGCAAAGATCTGATAACAGGAACCTGACAGCCTGACAAATGTTGTAACTCTGAGATAAGCAAATTCCTGGCACCTCTGCCCAAAAAGGTCTCAAGGAATGTATCCTCAAGATAAGATAAGCTTACAAATGTGACAATATATCACTAACCAGTCAGATGCAGAAGCGTGAGCAGTGTATGTACAAAAGAACCAATCTGTTTAAAACATGCAGTCAATGTGAGAGTATATAAAGGAGTTGGTTGCGCACAATAAATCGACGCTTTGCTTGCATCAAGCTGCGTCCTGTCTCTCAATCGCCGCACTTTTCAAGAGGGCAATGAACATTTGTAAAAAGTTTACTTTGGTTGAAAGACCAAGTAGCTCATGTATTTATTTCCCAAGATGTATATTACCATATTGCTTAATAGATGTCAGTGATATGATACTTGAACCTTTTTGATTAAGCTCCTGTTGAACTTTAGATTGCAATAATCAACAATCTGTACAATTTAAATTTTAGATCATTTAAGAAGTCTTCAGAAGCACAGACATTATAATATGAGATGATTTTTGTCGTTGTTATGAAAGAGGCTGCGAAATCCAGTGGGAATGTTCATCAGCATACTGTAATCAGCAGCCTAGGAGAATGTTTAATTACAGTTATTTAGGTGACATGTTGATGCAGTAGTAGAGGTGTTGAAAGCAGAAAAGCTTCATGAATTAGCTCTTGTAGCCATCTGAGAGGATATTAAAAGACATCAATATCAATGTAGAATTATGTGACTGTTTATACTGATTTGTCTTACTATTAAACCACAGTGCTCTGCAAAGAAGACCATTGGGCTTACATTTTCTCTTATCTTTGATATTTATTCAAAAGAGAAATTATTACATTGTTTTTGGTTGTCCAGAATTATATGTTCATGATAGTTTTAAATAGTTTTGGTAGATAAACTATAGAAAAGAAAATAAAGCACATGTGTGGATAATTACTGTAACATCATTTAGACATCATTTTCCTGAGTGGATTAGGTGTCAGAACTGGTCTATAAGAAATTATGAATGCACATTTTTGTATATTCATGAATGTTATGGAGCTCAATTCATACTGCTTAGCAAAAATCATTGTTTTGGGTTTCTACTTAATAGTTTCTGAACTTGTGATCTTTTAAGAATTGGGCTCATCAGCCAGTAGTAAATTTTGTTTTGACTTAGGAAATTCTTATGACTTACATATTACATCCATAAATGAAAAAATTGCTTATATTGCACTTTTAATGTAACCAAAAGACATTTTCTGGTCTGATAAACTAATCTCTTACTATAAAATTTGGACTCCATATGAAAGTAGTATTAAATACAGTACAGTCTAAGAATTTTTGCTTTTTTCTTTGAAAAATTTATCTTTAATTTTATAATAAAGTCTAAATATAGTTTAAAAGGAACTGGCAACTAAATCTGAAATTTCCTGACAGATCAATTATTAGGACTATTAATTCATTAGCATCATTTTATGTGTGCATTATGTAGCATTTTGCAAGAATTCAAAGAATTAAACATAGACTAAAATAAGTGAAAACATCCTGAATGCCATGAACTTCTGGTGCTTTCCTCTACATTGCACAAAGTAGATAACTTGTCAGATACTTACTGAAATGTTAGTCTTTTTCTGGAGTTTTCTTTAGACCAAATTTTTTCCTTTTCATACGAAGCAAACAGTGTTTTTCTATATTTACATATTTAACTCATTCTCTGGTGTAGTGGGTCTGTC
>VYZX01005075.1:0-61946 GCA_013401335.1 Brachypteracias leptosomus
CCCTGCGGGCAGATACTGGCTGAACATCTTTCACTCCCTTCCGTGTTCTTTTTGCAGCAAATACCATGTGGTCTGGAATTTGAAGCCACTCGGTGCCCCAATCCCCCTTCTTATGTCCCCAGGTTGTTCACAGACCTTACAGACCGCATGACCTTTCTCCAGCGGGTGAAGAATCTCATGTATGAGATCCCAAACTCTTTTCTCTGTGATTTTGTCTTTCAACCATATGCAAAACTGGCTTCTGAGTTCCTCCAGCGGGACGTGACTGTACCAGAGCTCTTACGCCAGGCTTCCATTTGGCTCATGAAGCTAGACTTTGTTTTACACTATCCAAGACCATTGATGCCCAACATGATTATGGTTAGCGGGGTAAACTGTGCTCACAAGAAGCTACCTCAGGTGGGTCGTACTCTGGGTTTTCGTATCATTCTTTCAGGTTTACATCCTCTGAAGTTGTAACACAGGTTTGTTAGACAGGTCTCTTTCTGTGGGGAAGAAGATTTCAAACTGCTTTTGCTTTGCAAAGAGGTGCCAGTACTCCTTTCAGTGAAGGCATCCAAATACCACAGCATGAAAATGGAGAAAGTCTTGTAAATGTATGTAACTCTGGGGAACTCCCCACTGGTCGTATGCCTCTGCTCAAACCAGCTCTGACATCAAAGCAGGTTGCTCGGGGCCTCTCTGCTCAGGGCTGTTGATGTACTGCAAGGCAGACTTTCCTTTGGGGAGATCTTTGCTCTTCCTTTGGTCCACCTTGTCATTGCTGTTACATTCCTGTCTTTCTTCCTTTAAAGAAGGATTCTCTCTGTTTGGAATTGCTACAGACTCATAAAACACTTAAGTTGGATGGTCATTTTCAGGCATCTCAGACAACCTCCTAGTCAAAGCAGGTCCTCTTAGTTCAGGTTGTTTCATCCTATGTCTTGCCAAGTTTTGACTATCTCCTATAGTGAAAACACTTCATTCTATCCAATTTATTATTACATCCAATTTGAATTTTCCATGTTGCAGTTTGTGCCTGTTACCTCTCGTCCTCTCACTGTCCACCTCAAAAAGCACAGCTTTGTCTTCTTTATGCCCTTCCCTTGAGGTAGCTAAAGACAGCAGTAAGATCTCCTGTTAGCCTTCTCTTCTGAACACTGAGCAAGCTCACCTTTCTCAGTCTCTTTTTGTATGTCATGGTCATAACTCAGCTCCTAACCATCCTCTTGGCTTTGGCTGGCCTTGCTCCAGCACATCAATGTCTGTCTTGCACCAGAGAGTCCCAAACTGGGTATGTGTCCTCAGATGTCTCCTAAGTGCTCAACGGAGGCTGAGGATCACTTCTGTCAATCTGCTGGCTGCAGATTTGGCTGCTCTTGCTCATGTAATCCAGAATGCTGCTGCCTCTGCGACTACAAGTGCACGCTGCTGACTTCTATTCAGCTTTTTGTTCACAGGGATCCTGGGTCATTTTCTTGCTACCTTCTGTCTGTCCAGCTGGAGTGCAGCCTGTCCTGGGGCATGGGGTTACCCCATCCCAGCAGCACAACTTTGCTTTTACCTTTGCTTACCTTTGTGAGGCTCCTGGTGGCCCATTTCTCCAGCTTGTGGCATTAGTTTTGCATATCGCAGGCCAGTGATGCTTCTTATTTAAAATATCAGCTGAAATCATAAAAATAAAATATAAGTGAGGTTACTTTATTTTTACAAAGTGAATGTTGAATTTATTTCAGGGTTGTTTTTTTAATGTGTATTTTTGTGGTTTGCACACACGTGGCTTCTATTTTTAGAAACAGCTCTTCCTGTTAAGTAAGTTTTTCAGATACTGACTTTGCAAAACAGGCTTATTTTTCAGAAAAAGCTGAGTCTCATGCAGTAAAAATGAAGTGTTTTTAGGAGGATTCAAATTTGGCGTTCAGTCTAGAAAAGCCAAGAGAGAATAAACCCAATAGCTAAACCTATGAAAAGAACTATGACAGAGGATCCATCACAGAGGTCTGTAAAATCCTGAAAACTGTAGCAGAGGTGAGAGGGGAACTGATCATGCAGCTTCTCCCAATATTTACCCTATGACTAACAGCACAATGAGGAGGCAGCAAGCTTAAAGCAAACAACAGGCAGCACTTCTTCACACCACACACACAAGAAAGAAAATCTACCTCTCAACACAGGCAGGTTGGTTTTTTCATAGGCAAATCCTGTGCATTTAAAAAGGATTGGGGTGGTTAATAAGAGGTACACTCTGACAGCCAGGATTTGTAGGCTTACAAAAGAGGTAATAGTGGATTCCCCTAACTGGGGGTGGTGGCTGTACAACCTTGGTGTGCAACTCTGCACTTTAGCTTTGCTTTCTCCTGATAGATAATCTCTTTTCACCCTTGCCTTTGGAGCTGGCTGAACTTGTGGACTTTAGTCTCTGGAATCATTCACACACACGTGAAAGGATGTTTGCACGTTGCTCAAATTCCAATGACTTTTCAACTTTTAAACTCCCATGAATGTGCTGATAGCCCCAAGGGGTCAGTTTGGGGTTTTTCACCTCTTGAATGCTGTTTTATAGCATTTTATGCTACACAGATAATACACATTTGGCTGAAACACTAACAGGACTCAAAGACCACATAGAATCAGAGAATCTCAGAATGGTTTAGGTTGGAAGAGACCTTTAAGATCATCAAGTCCAATAGTTAACCCAGCACTAGCAGGTCACCACTCAACCATGTCCCTCAGCACCACAGCTTTTAAATCCCTCCAGGGAAGTGAACTTCACCACTGTGCCCTGGGCAGCCTGGGCTGGAGCTTGACAACCCTTTTGGGGAAGACATTTTTCCTGATGTCCAACCTAAACCTCCCCTGGCACAACTCTGGGTTTACTACCTGAGTGTATACTGCTGCCTTAGGGCACGAGTAATGCTGCATCACCTTGTGAGGTGAGATCTTTTCCTCTTTACCACTGAAAGATGAAAATGCACACACCTTGGTACTGCAGCTAACTCCCTGTCTGGCAAGTGAGAATACCTTATGTTTGCCTCTTTTAGTTTTTGGTCTATTAATACCACCTCACAGTCAGCTAGAGAGAAAGTTCATGAACCAGATTTCCCATCACTCCTACCTGCTCCAGGACAGTTCTTCCAGGCTGCTGCTGCTGCTCAGGACTCTCTCTGACCACGTGTGCTTGGTTGAGGGGGGTCTAAACCAGTTGCTCTTCTCCTGCTGTTCCTTGTTTTGCTTTTATAAACACGCAAACTTTTGGCATCCACCTTTTCCCTCTTTATGAAACATGGCAGAGGAGATGTGCTTGGTCAGGCTCTTCTTTTAAGCACTGCATAAAAGTGCATATATCTGCTTTTCTGGGTTTATCATGAAAGTTTTCATGTGCTTTTGCATGTTCTCCCTATCTAAGGACATGGTTTTGTTGATAGGCACCTATTTCATGCACCTATCTACCTCTTAGGTTTCCATCACATCATTTGTTGCAGCTTCAACCCAGGTTCTGAAGAATAATTATGTACTTAAATCCCATTCAAATCAACCTGGATAACTAAAACAAGTCCTTGGAGTGGGACTGTCTTCCACATCAGGTTGCTGTTACACAAACCTTCAAAACCTTAGAGATAAAAAGCTATTTCCAAATGTTCAATCTGAATCTCTCACACTGCCATTGGTAGCCCTGATTATACTATTTGCAGTTATCCAGAAAAGTTTGGCTCTGTCATCACTGTTACTCCCCATCAAGCAGCTGTAGGCTGTGGTCGAGTGTTACAGAGAATCATAGAATCATAAAATTCTCCTTTGAGCACGTTCAAAAGAGAACAGCACTTTCAACATAGTTTGAGGTTTTGTATTGGCCTTGAAAATCTCACCATAGCACATACAGAAGCAGCTCAGAAACTCTGTTCTCCCCTTCTTCTGGTAAGCACAGGACATAAATGTGGCCTTCCCACTGGCTCATACCACAGGCAAGCCATATTAACTTCTTTTGAAAAGTAGCTATTATTAAGAACTTCCCAAAACTTTTGGCCTGGAGCCTGTCACCTCTGAACTCTTATGGCCCCTCTTGAGCAAGGGCCACATATTCTGCTGCATCACTGCTTTCAAAAATCTGTTTGGCCTCAAGCCACTCACCTACGAACTGTTATGGCCCCTCTTGAGCAAGATCTGCGTATTTTGCTCCATCATTGTTAATGGAGAAAGGGGTTTGGTTAATATGTTACCCAAACTTTGGTGACACTGCTGCTTGGCCTGCCAGCTCCTGCTGATCATGAGTGGTCATGGTTCAACAACCCGTGTGAACTTAAGGCACCTTTCTGAGCAAAGGTGTAAGAGAGAAAGTCTTTCATGTCGATAGCACAACATGCTTCTTGTGTTAGAAGCTCTCTTGGTGGCCATTCTTGACTTGAATCTGGCATGGGATAATCAAGGACACAGTGACTGACTTGAAACAACCCTGACCCAGAAAATGCCTCTACAAACAACTGCTACCTCTGCTAATCAAAGCCCCTGCTAATGGTTCTGAATCACTTAAGATAACTTAAATGGGGGAAAATGCTTCTTGCCTTGGATCCCCTGATAGCACTCCAATCAATGCTTTTATCACTCTTCAAAACTTTATCTTTGAACTCCAACAACCTCTCTTAGTAAACATTGTGCATAGGTAAAGATTAAAGACCATGGGGCTATAAATGAGGTACAACTACTTTTTGCTTTCATAAGCTGCTTGGAGGAAGTAAGAAGGGACAGTTCATTCCTGGTCCTGCTGACAGCCCCACGACAGTTATGTGGAGGTACCAGATACACGTTGGGCTTGTTCTTTTTCTTTCTTTCTGGAGTTTGGCAGAAGGTGGGAAGCTGTTGGTGGTGCCTCAGGATGGAAGTCACTGGCTGAGCATGCGTGTGGTTCTGGAGAAACTTTGGGAGAGGGGCCACGAAATTGTTGCGGTGGTTCCTGACGCCACTTTACTCATGAAAAGCTCACAGTCTTTCACCATCAAAACATACTCTGTGCCTTACACGCAGGAGTTCTTGGATAGATTCTACCATTCCATTGGTCAAAAAAGCTTTAACAGCCCTTCCTTCCTAGAAAAAGTTACAATTGTACTCAGCAATATAACAGAAGTGACCAGCATGTTCTCTTCTGCTTGTCGGCATCTCTTATACGATGAAGAACTAATGAAGTACCTCCAGGACAGCAAATTTGATGCCATTATGATGGATCCTGTATTGCCCTGTGGACCAATTATTGCTGAATATCTCTCTCTCCCTTCAGTGTACTTCATGCGTGGTCTTCCATGCTCCTTAGACTACAAAGCCACCCAGTGTCCCAGTCCTTTTTCATACGTGCCGAAGACTTTCATGGCCAGTTCTGATCACATGACATTTATGGAGCGTGTGAAGAACCTCCTGGTTGGGTCTTCAGAGAATTTGCTTTGCTATCTGTTTTATTTAAAATTTGAGGACTTAGCTTCTGAGTTCCTTCACAGAGAAGTAACAGTGCTAGAACTGTTCAGCAAAGCATCCATTTGGCTGATGAGATATGACTTTGTTTTTGAGTACCCACGCCCAATAATGCCAAATATGGTCTATATTGGAGGCATTAACTGCGAACAGAAGAAGCCATTATCAAAGGTTTGTCATTGTTTACACTGAGGGTATTATAGCATTTATTAGCCATTATTTGGGGTTTTTTTAATGCTTCTTATAATAGTATTTGTGCTTGAGCCAATATGTGATTGAATATCAGGATGTTATAATTAGGAAGTAGGAGTCTCAGGCTCTGATAGATGATCTCAAGACTTGCACTGCCAGCAGCTGAAGGGTTTCTCTTCAGGAGAGCTTAGGTGAAGTTGTCTAAGCTATGTAGCTGCCTGGGTATAGCTAAACTTGTACACATAACCATCAAAATTGGACACTTGTGGCACGTGTGCTATAGCTAGATAAATGACAAAATAATTCTAGGCCATGTGATTTAATATTCCTAACAGTCGTGGAACACTGATTAACTGCATGATGAAAAATGGAAATGTGGAATGATCTCTGTGTATATACCCAGACACTTACAGTGTGCCATAGAGCTTAAGAATCAGAGACTGGTTTGGGTTGGAAGGGACCTTAAACATCATCTAGTTCCAACCCCCTGCCATGGGCAAGGACACCTCCCACTAGACCAATTTACTTAAAGTCCCATCCAGCCTGGCCTTGAACATATCCAGCAATGGAGCATCCACAACTTCCCTGGCCAACCTATGCCAATGTCTCACCGCCCTCAGAGTGAACTTCTTCCTTACATCTAATCTAAATCTCCCCTCTTCCAGTTTGAAGCCATTGCCCCTCATCCTATCACTACAAGCTGTTGTAAGAAGTCCCTCCCCAGCTTTCTTGTAGGACCCCTTCAAATACTGGAAGCCCACAATAAGGTCTCCCTGGAGCCTTCTCCACGCTGAACAGATGAATACCCTAAAACCTGTGATCAAAGCTGGTAGAGGGAGCTCTATTGCCTCTGAACTTGTGTAAGGGGCAATGTAAGACAGCATATGAGAGGATGGTTAGAAAAAAGAAGCCTTGAGGACTGTAACTATCTACCCTCCCTAGCTTGTGTAAGTCTCCCAAGTGGGATGTGCAAATAGTGCAGACCTCAGGAGTTTCTTCTGGTTTTCAGGCCACAATGGTGTTGCAACAGCAGAAGTTATGGCTCAGCTTGCACCACGTTTACTACTGTGTACTCGGGGCTTTCACTCTGATAACTGCTACCATACAGAAACAAGCCTGAAGATAAACCTTATCACCCCCCTGCCTATCAGCTCTCTGTCAATCATTGCTTCTGGTTTAGACTCTGAGCGCACAAAGTAGCCCAAAGGTCAGGCTGTTGTGCCAAGCTTTGGGTCCAATCAGCTCAGCAGCCTCAAGGCAGGGAGTTCACCATTAACTGGGTGCTAGTAGGATGGTGAGTGCTGGGTCAGGTGTTACCTCCCATTCATAACTTTGCTCAGCCTCCCAGTGTGACACGCTGTCAATTTTTTGCCACTTCTCCCTCGAGCATTTAAATCCTCTAATGTTCATCCAAGCACTTCCGAGTTTACTCAAGCTGTCACCGTGTGCAGATGATAAACCCAACCTTTACCCACAGTTAGAAATCGCCTTCCTTTCTGCCCACAAACAGCCTGTTAAAAATTAAACACTTACCTTAGTGAAGGCTGAAGTGCAAAGTACCCCCCGACTCGCTCCTCGTCCCCTGCAAGTTTTGCGGCCGTTTCAAACTTTGCTGGCAGCACGAGGAAAATGGCTTCTTCAAATCCAGGACTTCCTTCTCTTGCCTCCTGGGTTGTGTTTTCCTTGCTCCTGTGGACCTTTTCTGATGGTGGCAAGCTTCTGGTCATACCCATCGATGGCAGCCACTGGCTCAGCCTGCGCCCGGTTGTGGAGCGGCTCAGGCAGAGGGGACATGAGATTGTGGTGGTTGCTCCAGAGATCAATTTGCGTATAGACCCCTCGGTGCATTACACCATGAAAACATACTCTGTGCCTTACACCAGGGAGTATGTGGAGGCAGAATTTGCAAAGCTGGGCTATAGGAGCTTCACACCTCAACCCTTCTTGGAAAGATTCTCCAACATAGCAAATATTGCAACCATGTTCCTCGATTCCTGCAAACGTCTTCTGGCTAACAAAGAGCTGATCCAATACCTTGAAGAAAGCAAATTTGATGCTGTCCTGATGGATCCTTTTTTCCCATGTGGACAGATAGTGGCTGAGCATCTCTCCCTGCCTTCTGTGTACTTTGTACGGGGGCTGCCCTGTGGCCTAGACTTCCATGCTACCCTCTGTCCCAATCCTCCTTCCTACGTCCCCAGGTTCTTCACTCGCCACACGGACCGCATGGCGTTCCTGCAGCGTGCAGGCAACCTCATAGTGAGCCTGAGCAGTTCCCTGGCTTGCAGCTTCTTTTATTCACCCTATGACCCTCTGATCAAAGAATTCCTGCAGCAAGAAGCAACAGTGCTTGAGCTGTTCACCCACGCGTCTGTTTGGCTCATGAAATACGACTTTGTGTTTGAGTACCCCAGGCCTTTAATGCCTAATATGGTCTTGATTGGAGGCATAAGCTGTATTCAGGAAAAAGCATTATCACAGGTTGGTTATCATTATTTTCCCTCTTTAGCAATGGCTGCACTGCTTGCTGGCACCATGAGATGGAGCTCTTGACAGTAACAAATAACAGTGAGGTGGAATTGCCTAGGAAGGCACTTTGCACCTCTGCGTCCCTTGTTGCAATGAGGAGTCTCTCATTCTTCCCATTTTCCTGGTCATAATATAAGCCAGTGTGTGCCCAGGTGGCCAAGAAGGTTTAGGTTGGACACGAGGAAAAAAGTCTTCAACTAAAGGGTTGTTAAGGCCTAGAAGGGGCTGCCCAGGACATTTGTGGAGTCCCCATCCCTGGACGTGTTTAAGAGTCGTGTAACTGTGGTGCTGAGGGACATGGTTTAGTGGTGACCTGGCAGTGCTGGGTTAATGGTTGGACTTGATGATCTTAAAGATCTCTTCCAACCAAACTGACTCTAAGATTCTATAATTTTGTTGTGTTCACTCTTCATTTTCTTGCCTTTCCAGGTTGTTTTGTGGGAACGTGATGGAAATTACAGTTCATTGATGGAAAGGACTTTGACTAAGGATGTGCTTTCTCTTGGCAGGAATTTGAAGCTATTGTGAATGCCTCTGGAGAACACGGCATTGTTGTCTTCTCACTGGGATCCATGGTTTCTGAGATCCCTATGAAGAAAGCCATGGAAATTGCAGATGCCTTGGGATCAGTCCCTCAAACGGTATGGTTGTATGGTTTCCCCCCTCCCTTTCTAGCCCAGCAATTCAACACTGTTTTCAAACATAGTACATAGTTACCTTCAGCTTTCAGTGTCCTTGGTCCTCCTTTCTTTTGATCCCTGACGCCAGAAGAAACTCACCCCAGCTGCTCCACCAGCCAAAATGGGGTTTGTGCACCACAGACGTTTTCATCTGTGCTCTTCAAACCCACTGAGGTGCAGCAAGAGGCTGGTTGCTGAGAGCTGACACTGTGTTCTCTTCTCTTGAAAGGTTTTGTGGAGATACACGGGAGAGGTGCCCCCTAACCTGCCAAAGAACGTAAAGCTCGTCAAGTGGCTGCCACAGAATGATCTTCTAGGTAGGTCTGAGATACCTGGAGTGACACCAGTATGTTTCTTTTAATACAATGCTGCTGTTGTAAGGCCCCATTAGCATCATCTGTGTTGACTCCATATCACTGTGGGTCACAGGACTTCCTCACAGCCTTTGCTGTTCAGACCAGAGCTTGTCTCTTAGGCACTTACTTGATTGCAACTTCAAAATGGCAGAATTATGAAACTACACTGTTTGGAAAGGTGTTCCAACACCTGGCTACTCTTCTGTCAAAAAGGGGAGTCTTTTTCTCTAACTAGCCATGTTTTCATCATGTTTTTGTCTACTTGACTGAAAAGAAAATGTAAGATCCCCAAATGAACATTTCCAGATAGACATTGGGCTTTTCAAGTGGTAAAATTGTATGTGCTATAGCCAGGATCGTGTGTGTTTGTTAGACAACAGAGCTCAGCTGTGGGAGACCTGCAAAACCAGCAAATGGTAAAAAAGCACACAATGGTACCATCCTCTTAAGCCTCACTTGGCTCCAATTTCAGCCTCAAACCTGAGAAGCTTTGGAGGATTATCCAAGGCTTTCCAGAGATCACCTAAACCAAGACGGAGCTCAACCCAGAATTCATTCAATCCCCTCTAATGTCCTGTTCTCTGCAGCCCTAAGTAGGGAGTGTAGAGAGGTTGGACAAGATGACCTCTAGAGGTCCCTTCCAGCCTAAAACATTCTATAATTCTAAGTAAAGATGCACATGGCAGACCAAAGTTTTTGATTTCTATCTACCAGTGACAACTTTGTGCACGTTTTCTCCCCCAGGAATGTGTTGCTGTGACTTAACTAGCTAAGCAGGCCTGTCTTTCCTCCACAGCTCACCCTAAGACCCGTGCCTTTATCACCCACGGAGGCTCTCATGGTGTTTACGAGGGCATCTGCAACGCGGTGCCAATGGTCCTGATGCCTCTGTTTGGAGACCAGATGGACAACGCCAAGCGAGTGGAGTCCCGGGGGGCAGGACTGACCCTCAACATACTTGAAATGACTTCCAAGGACATATCCACTGCCCTGAAAGCAGTTATTAATGATAAAAAGTCAGTACTAGAAGCACAGCCTTCCTCCTTCTGCTGTTGTGTGGCACCAGCACGCTAGCTTCCAGCTTAACACAATGTTAAATTGGTTTTATATTCCTTTTCCTATCAAAGTTACATCATTGAGAAGCTGGGGCTTGCCCTGGGTTAACCTTGTCCCGTCCCTATAACAGCACCATCCTCCTCACTGCCTGGGATTGTAATTATCAGGTGACAAGAACTGGCTGGTGCAAGTGAGACACTGGCACAGGTTGCCCAGAGAGCTGGTAGAAGCCCCATCCCTGGACATTTTGAAGGCCAGGCGGGATGGGGCTCTGAGCAACCTGCTCTAGTGGGAGGTGTCCCTGCCCAAGGCAGGGGGGTTGGAACTAGATGATCTTTAAGGTCCCTTCCAACCCTGACAGTTCTATGATTCTAAGTATCAGAGAAGATGGGGTATAAGTGCAACAGATCAAGTTGACAAAAGATGTGTCACCTGCTCAAAGCCAGATTTACCAGGCAGTGATGTCAAGGGTTTTGGGCATAATGTGGTAGGAAAGGCTCATAAGGAGCTGTTGGAGCACAGCCAGCTGCTGCCTGGCTCTGCAAGGCTGCACAATTCCAGCACAGGGCAGGAGGAACATGCAAAGGAGGTGGTGCAGGGAACCACACTAGACATCAATAGTATTGCAGTCAGCATGCCCTGGGTGTTTTAAGGCATCACAGCAAAGGGGAACTTGAAGACAGACCCTCCTTTCCCCACTGCCAGTCTCTGCTGTCTCAGTCCCTGGCATCCCCACCATGTTTCTGAGAAATGGCACCTTACTGTTTCCTAACTGCTGTTCTTATAGAGGTAATAATGATGCACCTTAATCTTGAAATGATGGCTTTCCTACATCCATTTCAGCCAGATGGATGGTCAGTGAAGGTCAACCTTCACTCCAGAGATTTTGCTGACAGCACAACCTAAGCTTTTTCTTCTTCTCTTTTTCTAATACCTTCCCCTCCTCTTTTTGCCATTGAGAACAGCGTTCTTCTGGGCCCATAACTTTGCCATTATCCTTCTCATGGGTGGTGGTGGTGGGGAAACACCACCAGAGAAGCCCCCAGTGGGCCACCAGACAACTGACACTGCATCCCTTTCTTCTGAAAACACCCACCACCTTTTCTTGACAGGTACAAAGAGAACATCCAGTGCCTCTCAGACCTTCACCTCGACAGACCCATCCACCCCCTGGACCTGGCCGTGCACTGGGTGGAGTTTGTCATGAGACACAAAGGGGCCCCCCACCTGCGACCTGCAGCTCACGACCTGAACTGGATCCAGTACCACTCCCTGGACGTCATCGCCTTCCTCCTCGCCGTGGTGCTCCTCTCCCTCTTCATTTCCCTGAAGTGCTGCCTCTTCTGCTGCCGCAGGTGCTGCTGTAAGAAGGGAAGGACCAGAAAGCCAGTCAAATCAAAGTCCCACTAGCAGGTGAAACCAGTGGTAGGAGAGATGATCTCTACAGACCGCAAGGATCAGACACCACCTCAGATTTCACTAAAGTAATTGCTGCCTTTCAGCCAAAAAATAATAGTGTCCCTTTAAACCAGCACCACGGGACAGGTTGTTTCACTGATGCAATTTTTGCCTTTAATTAAGAATCGTTTGTTAAAAATAATTTATATAGGAGTGATTCAGTCACTTGGGAAGATAACAGCGTGAAGTCCAAGGCTCCTGAGGCTTCCCTGTCTTGGTGTACAGAGGATTCACCTCTGCGAACCTGTTTTATTTCACCTCTAGATGCAATGGAGCTATGTAGAGATTTCACAAGACTTTGCTTCAAGGGCTTTAGGAGAACCATTTGCTCTAGTGTGAGGCTACCAGGTTCATCAAGGACTGTGAGATCTCAGCGTAGCTGCTGTTATAGAAGAGGCAAATGTTATCAGCTGAGAATACATATCACACGAGCTGAGCTAGACACACATCTTAAATGGGGTTTTTGTGTTTACAATACTCTGAACAAAATTAAGGTTTCGGCAGGGAAGAGGTTATAAAGCTCCTGGTGTTTCACCCAAGGTCCCCATCAGGCAGAGTGCTATGTCTGGAGCTTACCTGTGATGTGATGAGCCCTTTGTAAGCAATGTTTATAAGCCTCAACTGATTTCCCCTTTGTAAGTGATGTTCAGGTAAAGACCCAACCCCCGGCCCTATAAATAAACCCCTAATACTAACAACAACGGCTCTTGTGCTTTCTGACTTGAGAGAGATGGGGCTGGATGCTGGTTCAATGCTGGAAAGAGAGCTGGGGAAGGGACAGCTTCAGTACCCCACGGTCTGAAAGCCACCTCGAGGCACAAAGGTGAGTTCTCAGCATGGCTGTCTCACTGCTTGGTCACTTGGTCCTTGCTGAGAGGTTACATAGAATGGCTTGGGCAGGAAGGGACCTTTAAAGCTGATGAGCTTTAGTCCAACCCCCTGCAGTGAGCAGGTTGCTCAGAGCACCCTCCAAACTCCCCCAGAATGTTTCCAGACATGAGGCATCTCCCACCTCTCCGGGCAACCTGGGCCAGGGTCTCACCACTCTCAGAGTAAAAAATCTCTTCCTTCTCTCTAGTCTAAATCTCCCCTCTTTTAGTGTAAAACCATCACCCCTTGTCCTACCACAACAGGCCCTGCTAAATTGTCTGTCCCCATCTTTAGGTACTGAAAGGCTGCAATAAGGTCTCCCTGGAGCTTTCTCTTCTCCAGGCTGAACAACCCCAACTCTCTCAGCCTGGCCCCACAGCCGAGGGGGGTTCCAGCCCTCAGATCATTTCTGTGGCCCTGGGGCTGCCACAGTCCCCACTACTACATATAGAAAAAGCCAGGAAATAATTTAAACATGTTACTTTTCAGGGCTCAAAACAGGCTGTNTGAAGAAAGAGGTGCTGAGAGAAAGGGAGGAAGAATCCAAGTGCCCATCCTGCCACTTTCATTTTTGGAAGGATTTTTAACACAGCCAGAGCAAAGCAGCAGCAGCAAGCAGGTCTCCTCCTCCTCCTCCCCTTTTCCCTTTGCTCTCCTCAGCCTCGCCTAGTTTGTCCTGCTTTTTAATTTCCCCCGATGGTAGAGAAATAAGGAGAGAGAGGCTTTAGGGAAGGTGCAGGGCTAGGACTAGACAAGTGCCATGTGTCCAGTTTCAGCTGTGCCAGCAGAGGACACTGTGACATCGCTGGAACAGGACGGGGTGAGGAACCCACCACCCTTCCCCACCAAGCCAGCCCAGGTGGCTCAGTGGAAGCTGACAGCGACTTGTTTACTCACCTGTGCTCCAGGAACACCGACCCTCCTGCACAGAGGTGACTTCCAGAGTGAATCGGGAGCTGAAGGGTGTAGGACAAGCAGCTCTGGTGCAGGGGAGGGAGCCAGAGAAGATGCAGAAACACCGCAGCATGGTCCTCCCACACCTTCTCAAGGGAAGGGCTAATCTGGGGATGCTGTCCCCTCTTACTGCCCCTTAACTGGGTGCCATATAGAGCTGTGCTGCCCCCTCAGCAGGGCAGAAAGCCCCAAGCCCCTGCTTCCCTCACTGGGAGAAGGAGAAATCATTGGCCATGAAGCATTTCTGAGACTGGGTCACTTCCCAAAAGGAGAAACTGAGGCAGGGCCAGCCATGGCTGCTCTCCTTGAGCTGCACAGGCTCCACCTCACCCCAGGCCTCCAGCCCGAGGATTTCCAGCAAACCCTCCACATTTCTGCTTTTAAACACCTGCCTTAAGACAGCAGCCAAAATCCCTTTGCTGCCCTTGGAGAAAGGAGAGCAACAAACACCCCCTGCCCCTGGCAGCCTCCTGGCATCTCTGGGAACCCACGTAGCACCCCTTTGGAGAGCTGCTACTTCTGCTCTTGCCTGGGGACTTCTTTTGCCTGGATTTTAACATCCAGGCTTGCAACACTAAGGCTGGGAAAAAAAAATCAGTGCTGCTCCTGGCTCTTCTGACACCCCTCAGACCCTGCTGGCTGCAAACCATGGGCAAAAGCCTCTTTGACTTTGCAGTGAAGGGTGTCCTGGGAGGCAGAGGAGGACTGGCTCAGTTAGGAGGATGCAGTCAGCATCTCTCCCTGCTTCCCACCAGCCAGACTCCAGGAAACGACAGGAATTGCTGACATTTTTCTGCAGCCTTACCCCAGCCCTCCGATCCCCAGGGGCAATGGGGAGGTTTTTCCACAGCCATGGTTGTTCCGGGCAGCTCTCAGGCTCCTCCACCTCCCTGGCACGTGGGTTCAAGAAGACCCCTGACCCACAAGGACACAGCACTCAGAGGGGGACTCAATCCATTGCAAGACACACTGAGAAGTTAAATACACTCGTTATTCAAGGGCAGAGCAAGAAACAGCAGTGACCTGCAATGGAGCTCTCCCTCCTCCACCCTAGATGGGTCCTCATCTCTGCCTGGAGGGTGGTGGGGAGCTGACACTGGCTAAATCCAGGTACTTCTAGCTGCAGCTCTCCAGTTAATTATCACCTGAAGAGGTGTTTTTAGTAGTTATTTATAAGCAAGTGTGATGAAAACTGGGGAAAAGCAACTGCCAGAGTGAACCAGGCACAAAAGGCAGGACAGCCTCTCCTTCCCAGGGGAGGAACACGCTCTGCTGAACCCAGACAGGGAGAGAACTGCTCTGGCTTTAGTACTTACAACTGTAGAATCATAGAGTAAGTTGGGCTGGAAAAGACCTTTAAGATCAAGTCCAACTGTTAACCCAGCACTGCCAGGTCACCACTAAACCATGTCCCTCAGCACCACAGCTACATGTCCTTTAAATCCCTCCAGGGATGGGGACTCCACCACTGCTCTGAGCAGCCTCTTCCAGGCCTTGACAACCTTTTCAAGGAACAAATTTTTCCTCATGTCCAACCTAAACCTCTCCTGGTGCAACTTGAGGCCATTTCCTCTTGTCCTGTTTCTTATTCCTTGGGAAAAGAGACCAACCCCCACCTGGCTCCAACCTCTTTTCAGGGAGTTGTTGAGAGCAAGAAGGTCTCCCCTGAGCCTCCTTTTCTCCAGGATAAACAACTCCCGTTTCCTCAGCCACTCCTCACAAGACCTGTGCTCTAGATCCTTCACCAGCTTTGTTGCCCTTCTCTGGACACGTTCCAGTCCTTCAATGTCCTTCCTGGAGTGAGGGGCCCAAAACTGAACTCAGGATTCAAGGTGTGGCCTCCCCAGTACCGAGTCCAAGGGGACAATCCCTGCCCTAGTCCTGCTGGCCACACTAGCGCTGATCCAAGCCAGGATACCAGTGGCCTTCTTGGCCACACACTGGCTCATCTTCAGCTGGCTGTCAACCAACACCCCAAAGATGAGCTTGCAGCATTTAAACTCAGTGAGCCAGGTTAAACCCATGTGGCAGCCAAGCTCATAACCCTGCCTACGCCAGTACCACAGACTGCTGGGACTGAAACAGGCTTTGAAAGGAAAGACAAGATGAAATCTCCACCCACAGATGTTTTCCTCACTGTCTGAGGATGCTGGTATTTCCAGGAGAGGTGCTGCTGTCTCCAAAGCTCATCTTTCCCAGCATGAACTCCTGCCCTGCCTTTGGCAGGTGTCAGGACTCACACTAAAAGCTGCTGCTGCATGATTCTGCTTTGACAGGTACTACCAAGTGCTCCCAGCATCAATTCCCTTCCTATTAAGGATGGGTGAAAGGTTTCATCCACCAGATCTGATTGCTTAGGCTGATGAAAGCGAGTTATCAGCAGTTCAGGCATCAGCAAATCCTAAATCCCACTCCCACCACATATTGCTTGGCTTATCTAACAACGTGACCTGTCCTAAAAAGCCAGCCTGAAGAATTGGAGCAGATTTCTTCTCTGAAATGCTCCCAGAGTAGATTATCAGGGGGGGGATACATGGTCCCCCCTTTGCTGGGGCAGATCCAAGCGAGCTGCAGCTGTTACCAAGCATCCCTCTCTGGCTCATCACTCCCCCAGTGAGGGCCAGGACCACATCCCAGTGACTCGTTTTGTGCCCAAAGAGACTTTGTGGAGCGTCTGCTGGAAGCTTTAATTAACGTTCAGTGGGGGGTAATCAAAAGCAGGGCAGGAACCCAAGGTTTGTTATCTTCTGGAGGCTGCTGAGGAGATGGTGGGGCTGGCCTTCGAGTTTTGGCTGCAAATGGTTGGTCCAAACTCCTTGAGGGGTGGGTCTGAGATGATTTCAGAGTCACGAGGGATGCTGAGAGATGGATTCAGTGATAGGCAGGGGAAGGAAGGGGAAGCCACAACCAGAGGCTGACATCAAGCAAGTCTGTTAAACAGTGGCAAAAATAACATGTTCCTCTCCCCAGCCAGAGGTTCCTTCCTTTTCATGTAGGACACCAGAGTCCTTCTACCTTAAATCAAGCAATCAGTCACCCCTTGGAGACCTGGCTGCTCAATGATTGAAGCTTGGTCCTCTTTTGGCCAGGCTCCCCTGCACCAACATGCCTTTATATTCTGCCTTTTCCTTCCTATTATAATAAAAGAGCCCAAATGTGTAATTTACTGCTTGGAAGTCCCTGAATTTCACCAATGGATTAAGCCTGCTGAGATGTGAAGAGGTGAGCCCCAGGGCACACTTTGGGTAAAGCCAAAAAAAAGGGCTTTAGAAAGGAGGTGTGAGCAGGTCACACAAAAAAAAGGGCTTTAGAAAGGAGGTGTGAGCAGGTCACACCATGGAAGCACAATGGGAGCTGCATTCCAGGGACAAGGACCATCTCCATTAATTCACAGTCATCCAAGTCCACATTTTAAGAAGGATCAAGCCTGAGTAAGCTGGTTTGGGTTATTAAGGTAAAAAGGTTACAAGGATCTGTCAGACAAGGAAACCCAAAGCTGGAACAGGACAGCTGAGCCAGATGTGCCCAGTATGCCCACAAAGCAAAAGTCCAAGTGATGCATCATGATCCTCACTGAAGGTGTTTCCTACCAGGGTTTTCCACAAAGCCAACCCTTGTGCCCCCACCTGGGACGAGGGATATGACCCAGAGGCAGGTGGATGCAAGGGACAGTCCTGGGAAGGATGAAGTTCTGGTAGCAAAAGACACCTGCCAAGCAGAAGAAGACCCAGGAGAAACCCTTTAACCAACCCTCCTCCTTCAAGCACTCATGACCAGCTCCTCTATCACAAAACAGGAGTGTCCTGACAGCAGATAACCCACCATGAGCATTTCATTAAGAGCTGGAAAGGAAGCCAAGAAATTGATTTTCAGCAGGGATTTCTAGGGATGAAAACAGATGTCCAGAGACCTACAGAGTCTTTAATCATAGACTGGTTTCATTGCAAACTGCTCTGGGCACCCGGACACTGAGAGCTGGGGAGGACAAAGCAAAAACCACAGACACAGCAGCTTTTCTGTCCAGACACCGATAACCCAGAGGTGACTTTTCTTTCCCCTCCCCTCCTGTCTTATCTTCTTCAGCCATTTAGTGCTGAGCTGAGCTGATGCAAGACGATCATTCAATTTTGATGGCTGAAGTAAAGATGGTGCAAACGCATTTAGCAGGTGACCTGCACTGAAGCAGCTCGTTCCCTTGATTGGCCCCAGGAAGAAAAGCTAAATCCTTTCCTTGGAGTTGAAATATTAGAGGGAGTCAGGCAGCAGTGAAGCAGCTAATGGGGAAGTGCTCAAATGGCTGGTGCTCTGCTTGCCCAGACCAGGTAGGACCAAGGAGGAGGAGGCATACGGCAGAGCATCCATGGTGGGGCATCATCCTCACCCTGCAGTGCCAGGGATCAATAACCTCATCAGAAACCAACCCTTTATGCAAATAATTCAGAAATAATTCAGAAAACACCACGGCAGACTATCAGAATTGTCAGGGTTGGAAGGGACCTTAAAGATCATCTAGTTGCAACCCCCCCGCCATGGGCAGGGACACCTCCCACTAGAGCAGGTTGCTCAGAGCCCCATCCAGCCTGGCCTTCAAAATTTCCAGGGATGGGGCTTCCACCACCTCTCTGGGTAACCTGTGCCAGTGTCTCCCCACCCTCATGGTGAAGAACTTCTTCCTAACGTCTCATCTGAATCTCCCCACCTCTAGTTTTGATTCATTCCACCCAGTCCTACCACTACCCAACATCCTAAAAAGTCCCTCCCCAGCTTTCTTGTGGCCTCCTTAAGATACTGGAAGGCCACAATAAGGTCCCCTTGGAGCCTTCTTTTCACCAGACTGAACCCCAGCTCTCTCAGTCTATCCTCATAGGAGAGGTGCTCCAGCCTCTGATCATCCTCATGGCCCTTCTTTGGACATGTTCCAGCATGTCCATGGGACATCATCTCACAAGTGCTCTCCTTTTGCTCATTAGCCACCAGCAGGCATCCTCCTGCAAGCTCATTCTCCTCACAAAGAGGGACCAAGGCTTCCAGGAGAGGACAGAGTCACACCCACACAGGCATGGATGGAGCAATGGGTGCCAAGCAAGGTCCAAGCACACCCTTGTGTGCGACACGTTCCCCTCGCAACCCATGAGACACAGTGGTCCTGGTTCAGCAGCCCAGACGTGCCTTGCTATGCTGGACCACAAGATGCATTTGCCAAGGATAAAATCATAGAATCTTTTTAATTGGAAGAGACCTTTAAGATCATCAAGTCCAACTGTTAACCCAGCACTGCCAGGTCACCACTAAACCATGTCCCTCAGCACCACAACTACACGGCTTTTAAACTCCTCCAGGGATGGGGACTCCACCACTGCCCTGGGCAGCCTCTCCCAGGCCTTGACAACCCCTTTGGGGAAGAAATTTTTCCTCATCTTCAACCTAAATCTCCCTTGGTGCAACTTGAGGCCATTTCCTTTTGTCCTATCTCTAGTTCCTTGGGAGAAGAGACCGACCCCACCTGGCTCCAACCTCCTTTCAGGGAGTTGTCAAGAGCAAGAAGGTCTCCCCTGAGCCTCCTTTTCTCCAGGCTCAACAACCCCAGGTCCCTCAGCCTCTCCTCACCAGACTTGTACTCTAGAAGCTTCACCAGCTTCGTGGAGGCATCAAACCATGGTGTCTCTTCTTCACCTCTGATAAACTGAAGCCACAGCCAGATATATCTGAATATTTCACTTTCAAGGCTTGGATTTGGAACTCCATTCCTCTCAGGAGCACCACAACTGCCTTGGCTAAACCCAAGGATGTTTTCTCCATCCAGAAAACAACCAGAAAAACATCTCCGTGCAAAAACAACTCCTGCAACCACATTTTGCCCCACCTCAGAAAGTTTCTTACCTAGTGCTTGAACTTCAGCAGGACCCTGGGAGGCCAGATCATTTCCAGCAAACTTACCCAGGATGGAAATGCCCAGGGAAGGAGGATCAGGCCCAGAACAACATTCTAGGTGTGGAAACATGCTGCAAGAAACACACTCTTGGCATGGCTGAAAACCCACTAAATGAATCCAAGGTGCTTTGAGATGAAGAGACAACAGGAGATGACATCTACTCGGGAGCACTGCAATAGTAACAGCTTTAATTGGATTGGTTTTTTTACTTCCAAAAATCTTTTTTCTTAAAAAAAAAGAACATTAAACATGAAGTACAATCACGAGTTACTGCACAAAGGGTGGTGACGTGGAGCCCAGACAAGTTTCAGAGGTGGGCCTGGGAAAAAGGCATCTGAAGGACACAGGCCCAGCGAGGAGGGGCTGGATTTTGGACTGAGGACAGGGACAAATCAATGCAGTGGTCACCCCACGGGCTGGACCTGCTCTCTCGTGTCTCAGGGAGGGTGCAGCTTGCACAGCAATATTCAGGCTGCTGCTGAAATGTGAAGCTGGGTATGGAGTACCTGAGGTAGATAGAAAATCCACGGGGAGGGGTAAAAATGTAACCCAAACAAACATTAAAAATCATTCAAGGCCATCCCTGAAAGGCAGGAGGCTCCAAGTCCTGCCCTTGCCTGCTGTGACACCCACAGGGGTCCCTGGTGCAGAGCTCCAGACTTTGTCAGAGGGGTGAAAGCCAAGGTTTGGGTGAAACCCCAGGAGAAAGGTGTCCCTGCACCTACACACACTCCTTATTGCCATGGAGAGCTTTGGACAAACATGCTCTCAGGGTGGCCTGAAGGAAAGGGGATGAGAAGTGGCCTTGGCTGCTGATGGACCCTCTCTCTGTGCTACACCAAGTTGCATAGGAAACTCCTTCAAGCCCCTGAGGAGAAATTTAAGGTGCTATTTACTTCTTGTGGGGTCTCTCTTGAAAGCAACTGTGATTTGGGGAAGAGGAAAGGAGAACTTTCCCTCCTGAGGCCACCATGATCCACCAGGTGCCTTTCCCATTCTTGTTTGGGATTAATGTGAAATCAAACCATCCTTTACCAACCAACCTTTCCCTGGTAGCAGCGTTTCACCAGAAAGAGACTTTGCACTTTAAAATAATCTTTTCTGTGCAAAAATATTTCCCCTCCCTTGTAAAATACTTGAAATCTGGGGAGGGGAAGGAGGAGGAGGGGAGGTCATTTGAAAAACTCAGCTATAAAACAAACAGGGAGAAAAATACGGGCACTTGGTGCCACAAATATTTAGCTCATTGGCACCAGTTTATAGCAAAGACTATTTACAAGTTAAACTGGACTTCAGGAGCCTTGAGGAGCCCCAGTCAAAGCCCTCTGAAATCAATGGCAACCAGCATTAAGTTGTGTAGAGCATCTGGAACATCTCCAGTGAGCTCAGATTTCTAATTAGTAGAAACATTTTCTCTTTTTCCTTTGTTTTGTGTGTGTTTAAAGGGATATATGGGTGGCAGCAACTCCCTCTCCTTTTCTGGCCTCTTCCCCAGAGCAGGAGCACCTGGAGCATGGCAGGGGGAGCCACTCTCATCATCCTCCTGGTCCACCTCCCAAGGAGGTCTCTGCTGAACCCCAAACCTCCAATGTCTTCCAGAGATGTCCTGCAGCACCCAGGTGGGATGAAATGCAAGGGGCAGCAGCCTCTTCTCCTGGTTAAAATAGGTACCCAGGCATCTGAAAACAGGCAACGAGCATCTCCCTGTCTGCAAATGAGAAAACACCTGCTTTGCAGAGACATGAAAATAATAATAATAATAAAAAAAAAATCAACCAAATGGGTCACAGGGCCTGTGAATAAAAAGAAAACAACCCAAAAAATCTCCTTTTTGGTGTAAGATGCTGTCGGGCTGAGGATATCCCAAGTTCATACAGTGCTTTAAAGTGACTCCTGGGAGTCTGCCAATGCCTGACTGTTGATGGGGGAGGGCATTTTCTGTGCTTCCTCTGAAGTATTTACATGACTCACAAAGGATGATTTAAAAGCAGTTTCTACAACATAAAAAACACCCACAGCTCCTCCCCCCCCCCGAGTGGTTACGACCTTTACTGCTCATTACAAAAATTAGACTTTTATTTGCAAACACCTAAAAAACGTGACCTCTTTTGTGACCCCTTCCCCACCCTCCCTTGACCCCTTTAAAGTTTTTTTGAGTAAGAAATAGTTGAATTGGTATCAATGCCGTATGAAAGCCACCCCCCTCTGGATGCCTTCCCATCAAGGAGGGATGTCTCCTGCTGCTTTCCAGTCCTGGTGGAGAACTTGCAAACTTTGGCCTCTTAAAACCTGGGGAGAGCAACCTCCGCTTCTTTTGAAAGTCAATTGCTTAAAAAAAAAAAAAGAGAAAAAGGGGGAAAAAAAGCACAGAAAAGAACCCGCCAAACGAGATGGGGACAAAAAACATCACGGCAGGAGCTAAATGGCAAAATCCTCGTGGTCTTGTGGGCTGAAGGCAGCTGCCCGCAGCATGTCCAAGGAGTTGACGAGGATGAGGGTGCCCGTGAGATGCTTCCAGCGCTTGGTGATGGGGTTCTTCATCTTGTCCAGCCCCGTGTGCAGCTCCTGGATCACGTCCCGGTAGCTGTCCCCCATCTGGCTGCTCCAGGTGAGGAGGAAGTCGTACGCTGGTTTCCACATGGCCTGTGGTGGTGAGGAGCAGAGATGACAGCCGAGCTAGGCTGGAGAGCTGGCGACCCAACGATGCCATCCCCAACATCCCAGAACAAGCATATTCCTGGGATTGCTCCCCCCGTCCCCCTCCCAAGTTTCCCCAGCACACCCAAATCCCTTTTATCCTCCAAAGGCGCTCCAGAAGAACGTGCTCTGGAGGTATCTGCAACCCCAGGGGACCCATGGTGACCAGGACACGTGCCCTCTCACCTCGCTGTCCACCGTCCCGGTCTTGTCCCGGTGTGGGGCCTCATAAGCATCCATCTGCTGCTTGGAGACCTTGGCGAGCTTCTCGGCCAGCTCCCTCCAGCGCTGGGCCACCTCCACAGCTGTGGTCAGCAGCACGAAGTCCTGGATGAGACGCACAACCAAGCCCTGGCAGTCCATTTTCAGCAGGGCCTGAAGGACAGGGGTGAAAACCGAACAAGAGAGTCAAGGCAGGTGACCCAGGGGACTGTGCAGGGAAGTCCCTTGAGAAGCCATCCCCAAAATCCTCCCACCCCCTTTCTAGTGGCAGCTGGTGAAACGAGGCCACCAGGCTCGACAGAAGAGTAATCCAATTAATGACACAAAGTGCCCTACCCCTGGTCAACGAGACCTGCAGCTAAAATATCCTTATTTTCCAGACAACCCCTCAAGATGCTCAGGCACCACCATAAGCAGTTTAAAGCATACCAAAGGCTGAGAAGAACAGATGCCTTTAATCAAGGTTCCTAATCCAGTGCCCAGAGGAGCACCATCCTTCAGCACAGATGGGTGGGTATGGACCAACTAGAACATTTTGGGACAAAACTTGGACATCAGCCTCGGGAGGAGATGGGCTGAGGTGAAATCCAGGCAAAGGGGCAGTTGACAGCACTACAGGAACCATTGCTCAGCTTGGGATGTTCTTGCTCTTCTCACCACCCCTCTGCTTTCCTCTGCCAGTTCAGAAACCTCCTCCTGCATCACTGATGGATCTAAAAGCTGAGATTCCCTGCAAATGGTTTGGAAGAAGTGGGGAGGAGGAGGAAACGTGGCAGCCACAGTTTTCTAGCTAGCAATAACTTAGCCAGGAAAAAAATTGATAGGGCAGGATCAACCCCTACCTTTAGGTGGTACCAAGTCACATTAACATCTGCTCAAAGTGGAAAGCAAGCTGCAAGAGGTGGAACTCATTCCACTCTTCCACTAAGAGGAAGGGTTTTAAATGGCAATGATCAGAGAACAGGATCTGATCAACAACATCAACATCTCACTCAACAGAGCTGCCCCATCCTCTGCCAAAGCCCATGGACCACAACAGCCTCAGCAGCAACGCCAACCCCAGGAGAAATCCCACCTTGAACCTCAAGTGGCTACAGAAAGGTGGTTTATACCACAAAATGAGCATCCCCTTTATAAAACACGGAAACCAAGCAAGCAGACCCCAAACAATGACCTGGGTGATAGTTTGCTAAGTACCCTCTTGTTTTCATAGAATGGTTTGGGTTGGAAAGGACTTTAAAGATCATCTAGTTCCACCCCCCCCTGCCATGGGCAGGGACACCTCCCACTAGACCAGGTTGCTCAAAGCCCCATCCAACCCGGCCTCAGACACATCCAGTGATGGAGCATCCACAACTTCCCTGGGCAACCTGTGGCAGTGTCTCACCACCCCGATCACAAAGAACTTCTTCCTTACATCTTATCTAAATCTACCCTCTTCCAGTTTGAAGGCAGTAACCCTCACCCTATCACTGCAAGCTGTTTTCCTACATCCAGATCCAGAGCCGTGGCACCAGTGGACTCAAGATGCTGGGTCCAAGATGGGTGAACACCAAGAGGTCGGTGTTTCAACAGGGAGACCCACTTCAACAAAGGCAAAGCACAGGTCAGGGATGCAGGAGACAACCCTGAGAGATGCTGTGCACCAGCAAGCACCCAAGGAACCACACTGACACACATCTCAAGTGTTTCAAGATCATCTAGTCCAAGCCCCTGCAGGGAGCAGGGACATCTCAACTAGAGCAGGTTGCTCAGAGCCCCGTCCAACCTCACCTGGAATGTTTCCAGGGATGGGGCTTCTACCACCTCTCTCTCAGGGCAACTTGAATCCTCCTGCTTTCTGCCACAGTGGGTCTTGACATCATCTCCTCACACGGAGGGCCTGGGCAAACCCCAGCTGGTTTGGGCTCTGGGGCAGAAGAAGGGTTAAATCCTCACCCAGGGACAGTTGGGGGAAGATGGGAACATCTGAAATCACTGCAGCAATTTGCAAAGCAAATACATGTTGATTTTCCCCTTATCTGCTTCCAGCTTTAAGTTGGGCTCAATCTAATTACAGCTGCAGCTCTGCTTTTGTTTGCTCCTCCAAAGTGCTTACACTGGTTTCCTGCACTAGCAGAGAAGCAACAAACCCTCTTGTTAAGCCAGCAAGGAAAATACATTTAAAAGAGCATTAATTTCTTTTTAGAAAGGCCATTAAGAAGCATTTAGATCTCACACCTGCTCCACAACCTCTCCAGCGACACCCAGCCCCCAGATTCATCACCCTCTCCTCTGCTGGGGGATGATTTGGATGATCCTCAGGAAGAGCACAGTTTAACATCCTCAAACCTGCCTTTCCAGGTGGGGTGCCAACCCCAAAACAACCCAGCATTTAGCAGAGCAGCCTGAATGAGCTGCTCTCCTCTCCTGCCAGAGGCCAAGCAGGTCCAAGGCAGCAGAGGAGCAAACTGTGCTGCAGGGGTTAAGAAGGACAGAGCTGCAGGAGATGGATTCTCCTGTTCCTTCTGCTGCTGGAAGTAAACAAGAAAGCAACATCAAATAGAGCAGCTGGGAGGCCACATAATTGACAACTGTACCATCACTCCAAGCAACAGCTTTGAAGGAGAGGGATTGCTCCCTGCAGGGCAGCCTGTTAACTCTGAAACCTACTGATAGCTACAGAACCACCTTCTTCCTGTGCTTTGCCCCTGCTGAGTGGAGCTCAACATGCAAATTATGGGCTGGGGAAAAGTAGGAGAGCTGGCAGAGGTGGGGACAGCACCAAAGCCAGGGGAGAAGGACACTAAGGTTGGAGGCAAAGGAGGAATATCAGTGGTAACACACAGGGAGCACAACTTGCTCCCTCTCTCATAGAAATACATGGAACGTGGGGGACCACGGGGCTCTCATGGAAGCCCTGATGGCCTGGCCTGGATTAGCAGGGCTCACAACAGACTTAATCTTCCAGCAGGAGCTTTGGGGATTATGCTACAATTTCTTATCATCCTCCTCCCTCGCCCTGGCCAAGACTCCCCAGAGAGCTGGGTACAGGCACCGTGTGACTCCATCCACCCCTCGTACCCAGCCGTGCTCCCTGCTGAGGTGTGACCTGAGCTGGGCCTCACCAGCACCTTCCAAAGCTTTTATTAACCTTGGAGCAGCTCCAAGCTGGCTCCACCAGACAAGTGAGCAAAGGAGTTGGTTTGATACTGGAATCCTGGTTCAAAGCAGCACAGAAGCACCTCTACTTAAAAGGCACCCAGTAAAGGATGAATTTGCATCCCGGCTCTGAAACACAGAATCCCATTTCCCATCCTCTGAAGATGGAAACCAGCATCTGGAAGAAAAGCCAAGCCAGAAGGAAGAGGCAACCTCAAAGACCATCAACAGATGCATGGTCCTCATGCCCCCATGGTCACAATCCTCATGGTCCACTCCTGATTCCGTGAGCCTCCAAGCCCTGCTTGCTCTCCCATGAAGAAACATGCAGCCTCTAACAGTCCAGCCATGACTCCATGTGCTCTGCAGGATCAGTCTGAGCTGGGGGGGTGGCTTGTTTCTCCTCCATCTTTGGCCAAACTAAAGGAGTGAAATCCTTGAGGCCTACAAGAAAGCTGGAGAGGGACTTCTTGCAAGGGCTTGTAGTGATACAATGTGGGGTCATGGCTTCAAACTGAAGAAGGGAGGTTTAAATTAGAAATTAGGAAGAAGTTCTTCACTCTGAGGGTGGGGAGACACTGGCACAGGTTGCCCAAGGAAGCTGTAGATGTTCCAACACTGGAGGTGTTTAAGGCCAGGTTGGATGGAACTTTGAGCAACCTGGTCCAGTGGGAGGTGTCCCCGTCCATAGCAGGGTGGTTGGAACCACCTGTAGTTGGTACCTTAAACCATTCTATGATTCTTTTGTCCATCAACGCCCCCAGAATCACCACATGCACTTAAAATACTGATTTTTTTTTTTTACCTAAGTCATGCCCAGGTTCTGTGGGGAATTCCACCCCAACAAGAGTCTCAAGGTGCTTAAGGCATCACTTCTGAAATGCCACCAGGTGGCTTGGAGAAGGTACCATCAATGCAACCACAGGAGGTGAGGTTTGGGTCTTTTTCATGAGAAAATTGCACAGGAGGAAGAACAAAGTGAGTGAAACTGCTGGGATGGGGATGGGGAGGCAGCAACAATTCCCTGACAGCCCCAGAAAATAAAAGCAGGTTGTCTGACACTGTCCATGGAGCAAAGGAGCCTGAGAACACAACAGCTGAAAGGCACTGGTGGTATTTATAGAATCAGACAACTGTTTAGGTTGGAAAAGACCTTTAAGATCACCAAGTCCAACTGCTAACCCAGCACTGCCAGCTCACCACTAAACCATGTCCCTTAGCATCTACATGACTTTTAATCTCCTCCAGAGATGGGGGCTCCACCACTGCTCCAGGCCTTGACAACCCTTTTGGGGAAGAAATTGTTCCTCGTGTCCAACCTAAACTTCCCCTGGTGCAACTTGAGGCTCCATTTCTGCAACATTCTCTTCGTGGACAGGGGCACAGGGCAAGACTTACAAGTGTTGTGCATGAAAGCCTGCAAGCAACTTCTCCTTCTGTGCTGCAAGCAACCTGGCTATGCAAGGACAAGTCACATCCTACAGAAATGTCCCCATCAACCTCAGCATGGTGCAGCGTGGTCCCTCAGGGCAAGCTCTGGGTGTGCCAGCCCCAGGTCCAAGCAATGGACAACCTGCTCTGCAGGACATTAAGGATGGGCTTAAGCCCAGCAGCAGCTCTTTGGGGTCTGCACCACTAGGGACAAGCAGTATCTTCTGGTAGAAGAAAGGTAGCGGGCAGATATTTGGAGTCAGAAGAAATTATAGGAAACAACAGAGAAAAAAAGAAATCCTAACATCATTTTCTGTATGATCTTTAGAAGGAACCTGGAGAAGAAAAAGCTTCTCATAGTTTCCACAGCTCTCTGCTGACGTGCCCAGTGGCATTCCCAGAAGACCCATGTTTTTCCCAACAGCAGTGTCTGTTGGAAAGTATGAGAAATGCCAGGCTCTAAAAAACACCGTATCAAAAATCCAGAGGAAGGGAGAAATGCTGTGTCCCATGACAGGTCTAACCCCAGCTTCCAAGGACCAGGTAGCAGTCATGCATGGCCAAGTGGTGGTCCAGCTAGAAGGAGGTCTCCTGGCATCTGTGCTCAGGCTTTTTTAGCAAGAGCATCCACATGCTCCGAGAGGAGGGAGGGGACAGGGAGGTTTCTCTTTCTGACATGATGACCAACTTCTGAGCAACATCCCCTAGTTACCTTCACACACCACTGCCAGTGCTCAATTAGAAAAAATAATAATTAAATGCAGAGGACTTATTAACTAGTCATCAGAACCAGGCTTTTCCATGCTTGGCTGCTGGCTCGTGGCTCTGCTGCTGCAGGTTTGTTTACTCCACACTGGGGTCAGATAAGCCCACTGCTTCTCCCTCAGTCTCTTTGAGAGGAGACAACCAACTTGGAGATGAAACAGCCAGATAAGAGCTTAATCCAACCAGTTCTTCTTACTGGCAGACGCCAGAAAGCGAGTCCATTTGTTACCAATAAAATCAGATTTAAACACAATAAAAGACATTACTGCTCCATTGTCAACTTCTGAAAGATCTATTTTTTTTTAAATAGAGAACAGGCTCAATTCAATTTCTCCATAAGCTAAGGAGGATTTGACAGCAGCATGGGGCTTAGAAGCAGCATCGTGTTCCACCAGGAAGGGAGCTCATCCTTATTGACAGGCTCAGATTTGCAGAAAATAGGAACCAGAGCCCATGTTTAGGATCTTATCAATACTGATCAACATCTAAAGGGCCTGTGGGGGTCGAGAGGATGGGGCCAGGCTCTCTTTAGTGCTGCCCAGCAACAGGACAAGGGGCAATGGGCACAAACTGGAACCCAGGAGGTTCCATCTGAACAAGAGGAAAAAAAATCTTTCCTGTGAGCCCGGGACAGGCAGGTTGTGGAGTCTCCTTCTCTGGAGACATTCTAAACGTGTATGGGTGTGATCCTGGGCAACCTGCTCTGGGTGACTCTGCTGGAGCAGGGAGCTTGGACAAAATTATCTCCAGAGGTCCCTTCCACCCCCTCCTACTTTGTGATCCTGTGATCTTTGAGAGGTCCTTTTGGCCCTGACAGCCTTGGACTGGCTTTGGCTCTTGCTACCAAGCAGAACCAGGGGATGTTCCTGTGCCACAGGGTAAGTTTGGTATCAAATACCAAACAGATGATCTCCAGAGGTCCCTTCCAATCCCCACCATCCTGTGGGTCTGTGGTTAGCCACCATTCAAACAAGGAAAATAAACCCTGCTCTGGGACTCTGCACTCTGGGCAGCCCTTGGGAAGCAGGATATTTTCCTGCAGCTTATGGCCCTCCCCCTCCCAGAGCATCCAAGAGGACCTTATCTTTCCCTTTGTCTCCCCACTGAGGTATGACATGGATTTTCTATGACCTACGAAGTATCTGAGCCCCCTGGAGACAAAGGGAATAGATAAAAGAAACACTTGGAGGTTTGCACAGGGTTAGGGCAAACAGCACAAAGGTGGTGGCAGCATCCGGGAAGGGGAGCACAGGTTTCATCCCATTGTTCGCTGCAGGTCATGATTAAAGAAGCAAACCCTCCCTGGGGAAAGCCACGGGGCCAGACACCAGCCTTGCCTACCTCGGGGGCTACTCTCCCTTCCTGGATGGCCCCAAAACCAAGACAGACACACGATGTCCAGAAGAATTCCTCAACAGAAGCAGCATTGGTGGCATGACTTCACTTTCTACAGACTGAATTAGGAAACTCTTCACCCTAATCATGCTGCACGGGATGGGGAATGAAGACCTCATCAGAGGTGGTCACTCACCGTCATCAGCTCCTTCTGGAAAGACTTCCTCTCCTTGTTCTCAGTGTTGTTGCAGTCCTCCTTCAGCTTCTCCAGGACGGAGGCCACTCGCTCGGGTTCACTGTCCAACTCTGCTCGGCAGAAAAATGTGAGTGGCAAGTTCAAGTACCCCAGGGCATCGGCGAAGGACCGCCAGCTGCTGAGGTTCTCCATCAGCAGAGTCCTCACAGAGGCATAGATGTAGGTCAGGAACTTGCAGGGCCTCAGGATCTGCTCGAGCAACAGGCTGGTGGTGAGATCTGGCCCAGAGAAGTAGCTGGGCTTGACCTTCCCAACCACCAGCACGTTTTTGGTGTGTACCAGGCCTATTTTACCCTGGTAGTAGCCAATATACCACTCCTTGGTCCACAGCTGCCCTTTTAACCTGATCTTCTCCTCACTGAGGAGGGCTATGACATCTCCTTTCTTGTACTCCAGCAAATAGTGGTTCTTGCTTTGCCTCACCACCGTCTTCAGCAGCTTTCCATATTTCAAGCTCAACACTGGCCGGTCCTGAAAAACTGGATACTTGGCAGTGGCAGCCAGAGGTGACAGGATAATCTTCCCAACCTCGTTCTTCTTGAGGAACCGCCTTTGCCCCGTTGGTTTGATGGCACTTTTCGGAGGTGGCTGCGGCGTCTGGACGCAGAACTGGGTCAAAATGGCATCCTTGTCATCCTTGACCTGGATCCTCAGCGTGAAGTCTGAGAGCTCATTGGGATCGTGGGATGCAATGGGGAAGATAAGGCGGCTGACCTTGCCCAGCTTCATCTGGAAGCCCCGCACAATCTTGGCCTGCTCGCTGGCTTTCACCTCGTAGTTGGTCATGTTGGAGAACATGCAGAGCTTGAGGTCCTGAGGCCGGGACAGAGCAAACTGATGCTTACCCCAGAGCTGGAGGGCGACAGGAGCTGGGCTGTGGGACTGTCTCGTGACCTCGTTCACCAGGAGAGTCTTGGGTGCACATTCGTGCCCAAACATGGCCACGACAGTTTTAAAGGAAGGGTGAATGTGTTTTGGGCCATAGACACCAACTGTGATCTTCTTGCTGATGTAATCCCAAACGGTGTAAGGGTAGAGGATGTTTTGCCCCTGGGCAACAGCTGCTATGTACATGCAAGGCTCCAGGTTCTCCAGCTGCACCTGGATGGTGTCCCCATAGGAATAGCTCAGCTGCATGGGTGTGTAGGGCCCCTCCTTCATGTCGCTCCGCAGGCACTGCAGTCCTACCAAGCTCTTGCTCATCATGTCGTTCTTGATCTCTGCCGACACTTTCATCTCCAGGATGATGAAGGTTTTCACCTCCATGTTGCTGAGTTTGATCTGCAGGACCGGGCTGATGGTGCTGCACTTGTCGCTGTTCAGCTCCAGCGGTGGATCCAGCATCGCTTTCATGGAGATCTGCTGCGTTTCCCCAGGGCACACGTGGCCCTCTGGCACGTGGATGCTGATGTTGGTGTCTGGAAGCTGAACAGCTCCACCAGAGCTATCCAGCTTGCAGACGATGTTGGTCTCCACTGGTTGTGTCTGACCCCAACCAGGATTTTGACCAAGCAAATCCAAGTCATGGCAAGACCGAGCCAGCTTCCTGTGGTTCAGCCAGGCCGTCCTAAAATCCTCCCTGCTCTGGAACTGCTCAGGGGTGGGAGATTTCAAACCACTGAAGAAACCCGATGATGCTGGAGCATCCGACTTGGCCTGAAGAACAGACAGTTCAGACAAACTGTAAGAGCGTTTACTCCTGAAGAAGGGGTTGTCTCTTTTCACAGGCTGCTCCAGATCCAGCCTGTTTGTGGATGGAAACTCATCAAAGATGTTCCCCAGGCTGCTGTTAGCGGCTGAACTGGAAAGAGTTGAAGTAGGAGCCCCCGTGTCAAAGAGCAGCAAGTCAACGGCAACGCTGGAGTTGGACTCTTTGTCCGAGCTGGGCACTGTCTGCAAATTCCCATTCAGAAACGGGTTTGTCTGGACTCCATTCAAGAACGGGTTGTTATTGTAGGATTTTGCAGAGTTTCTTTTCACATCTGTCCATTCTCCAAGCAGGTCTAACTCCTTGACCCCCTCATCAGGGCTCTCCAGTAGATTGTCTATCATCCCGCTGTCAGTTAAGGAGGAGTTACGGTAGTTCACAGGCTGGACGTAGGAGGAAGGGATGTAACCCATCTCCGTGGTGTTGTGAGCGTACCACCACTCACCCCCTGACGTGTCTAAGACATAAAGGTGGTCCCCCTTGGAGAACTTCAAGGTGGTGAAATTAGTTGGACAGTAATCTTTGATCGCTACCACTTCCTTCGCGTTTCCAAAGGACGTGGGATTGTCAACCAGCAAGGCACTAGGAGAAGGCACTGCAAAGCCAAGAAGAAAACAGCACTGTAAGCAATCCATCCACACGAGTCACAACTGACCTGCAATCATCTATCATAGGTCAGCAATCTGAGCTACTTTAAGTGCTGAGGTAAGGTGCTCTTACAGCTTCTCAAACCTGCAGGGATTCCCCATCCCTACAGTTTTTACATTGAACTTCCCCCTCCACTACTTCTGATACGTCCAAGCTCCTCTTCCCCAAAGGGTTTATGAGCTGAAGGGTGGGGCACTGACACAGTTGAGAAGAGCAGGAGAAGCAGCAACTTGTTATCCTTCCAATGCAGTCAAGTGCCTCAGCAACAAGCCTCTCCCTTCACACAGGGCCCCGTGCAGCTGCTCCCATATGAGACACTGAACCATGTCCCTCAACACCACAGCTACACAGCTTTTAAATCCCTTCAAGGATGGGGACTCCACCACTGACCTGGGCAGCCTCTTCCAGGCCTTGACAACCCTTTTGGGGAAGAAATTGTTCCTCATGTCCAACCTAAACCTCTCCTGGCACAATGCGAGGCCATTTTCTCTTATCCTATCACTTGCTCCTTGGGAGAAGAGGACAACCCCTACTTGGCTCCAACCTCCTTTCAGGGAATTGTTGAGAGTGAGAAGGTCTCCCCTGAGCCTCCTTTTCTCCAGGCTGAACAACCCCAAATCCCTCAGACACTCCTCACAAGACTTGTGCTCTAGACCCTTCACCAGCTTCGCTGCCTTTCTTTGGACACACTCCAGGTCCTCAATGTCCTCCTTGGAGTGAGGGGCTCAAAACTGAACCCAGGATTCAAGGTGCAGTACAAGGTGAAATAGCAGGAACCTCCTAGAAGTTCACAATTGAAATAACAGAAGTTAATTAAGGAGGTTTTTCATTGATGGCTACATGGGAAAAGCCATTATCCTACTGATTTGTTCTCAAGGCCTTTGGCCACCAGCTCTTCAGCAGTGCCAGTGCACTCCCCATGCAACTAGTTATCTGTGCTGCTGCTGGTGAATGCCTCATGCAGTAACCCAAGGTAATGTAGACACAAGAAAACTTTCATAACAGGCTGAAAGTGCTCTTGCTCTACTGCAACCCTTCTCCTGTACATGTGAAACATGTTTCAGTCTAAGAAACAACTAAGGGCACATCGTGCTCCCACTTTTTCACATCACACAGGCCAAAAAACCCCCCAGCATCTCACTCCTTTTACACAGCACCTCTATTTCAATGCTCCTCAACAAAAATCAACTCCATTTCTAAAGAAGCTCGTGTAGGTTGAGCTCTCAGGAAGGAACAGAGCAGTGCTGTCATGGTCCCAGCACCATCTTCATGGTCCCAGCACCATCTTCAATGTCCCAGCTGAAAATCCCAATTATGAGCAAACCAGCTGGGTGAAGCCTTATTCATAAGGTGTCACCTTATTCATTGGGTTTGCTCTCACTTTTAGGACACATTATTGTAAAAAGCACTAGAAACAAGCTGCAGATGATGTTACATCTATGTTCAAATGGGTGTTATCTCACTAGGCAGACCCAAGAAAACAGGGAGAGCTGGGTTTTCACTGACAGCTGCAAGAGAACTGGGACAGCACCTGCTTCAATAGGCTTGAGAGCTCTCTGGAGGGGAAAAAGGGGAATTGGAGGAACATGTGAAGCCCCTAAAATCCCGTAGACAAAGGGATGGCAGATCAGACCATATATCCCTGCAGTCACTAGCTGCAGGCTGGCAGCACTTCTTGGACTTGGCGACTACAAGGCAAGGGAAGAAAGACATGGATGAGCAAAGAAAAGTCTTTAAATACACACTAGGGATTGATTATTAAGAAGAGTTTGTACAGATCCCAAACAAGCCACCGTTAACCCGCTTCCTGCCAGCAGGCAGGAAAAGCTGTGAGGACATTTATTCAGTGTCAAACTATATATAACCTCTGTCTTGCAACTATTTTGCCACCCTGGTAGGAAGCTGCTGTTAACCCAGCGCTGATCTCCCCATCCCTTTGGAGCAGGAGGTTGTCCCCATGTCCCCCCCAGCTGGTGTAGTGGGGCAGGGTTAACAGGTATGTGCAACCCCTTGGAGAATGAGTGGTTCCTATTTTTTGCAGGAAAAACAATCTGATTTGCAGCAAGAGCGTTTGATGTTCAGGCCCCTTCTTGCTACGCCTGCAAAAGCAATCGCTTCTCTGTGTGTTTATTTTTAAAGGCTCTCAGCATGAGCTGGTTTCCACCTGGAGTTATTTCTTGGGATCCGTTTCTGCTGGGGGAGCAGAAATTCCCCTCTCACCTCAACACGGCTTTTGTGCTGAGTAAGGCAAATACAGCTGAAGAAAAAGCAATAAAAAGGAAGAAAAAGGATTATTCAAACAACCCGCAAGCTCCCAGCTCCAGGGAAGGGGAAAACAAACCCTTGCAAGCACCTTGTTGCTGTCACCTCTCTTGGCTGCCGGATCTCTTGGGTGCAAGGACAGACATGGACCTGACACCATGGACACGCTCATCAGCACTTGCTGCTCTTCCCCATCAGCTACTGCCTGATAATTATTAACCAACCCCCTTCTAGACCCCAGGGGTAAGAAGATACACCCAGAATGAGAAGTGAGCATCATTCCCACCCCCCCATGGGGGTCTCCACACCTTTGACATCGCAGAGGCTGGTGTCGGCGAAGCCCTCGCTGAGGTCAATGAGCGTCCCCTCCGACTTGCAGCGCGGCAGCCCGCCCGAGTTGGCTGCTCGGATCCTCTGCGCCGCCATCTCCCGCCGACCCTCCGTGCTCCTGCCAACTGCTAGGTGGCCATGGCCTCTCCACCAGTGAAGCCACCTATGAGGAACCCGGTGTCACCTCAGGGAACCAGCCTGGGGGAAGAGGAATGAACCCCAGCACGTTAGCAAGGACTTCAGGTCCTACCATGCCACCCACGCGCTGATGATGCTCTCCACAAGCACATGCTGAGCCCACCCTGTGGTGCTGATAGAGGAGAACATAGAATCATAGAATGTTTTAGGCTGGAAGGGACCTCTACAGGTCATCTGGTCCAACCTCCCTGCACAAGTAGGGACATCTCTACCTAGATCAGGCTGCTCAGAGCCCCATCAAGCCTGACCTTGAATGACTGCAGGGATGGGGCCTCCACCACCTCTCTGGGCAGCCCATGCCACTGATCTATCACCCTCATATTAAGCACTTTTTCCTAATATCCAGTCTAAATCTCTCCTTTCCTAGCTTAAAACCATTACTCCTTGTCCTACCATTACAAACCCTTTTGAATAGACCTTCCCCTGCCTTCCTGTAGGCCCCCTTCAGGTATTGGAAGGGCACTATAAGGTCCCCCTGGAGCCTTCTCTTTTCCAGGCTGAACAGCCCCAACCCTCTCAGCCTGTCAACATGTCACCTTCATGTTCTCCATAAAGCATCATTAAAGACAACCTGGGTGCTCCTGGCACAGCACCACCTACAAGGGCTTTGGGTAGCAAGGACCCAAATAAGCGACAGGACAAGAGGAAATGGCTCAAGTTGCACCAGGGGTTTAGGTTGGACATGAGGAAAAATTTCTTCCCTGAAGGGGTTGTCAAGACCTGGCCCAGGTTGCCCAGGGAGTGGTGCAGTCCCCATCCCTGGAGGGATTGAAAAGCTGTGGAGTTATGGTGCTGAGGGACATGGTTTGGTGGTGACCTGGCAGTGCTGGGTTAATGGTTGGACTTGGTGATCTTGAAGGTCTCTTCCAACCAAAGCGATTGTATGATTCTCTGACAGCCTGGTCTTGCACAATGCTGTTGCTGGTCACCACCCCACACAAAGCATCCCTCTTGCCTTTAAGAGTTAGTTGGGGATATGTTGCTCCCAGGCTCACAGATTGGTCCTTGGTCCTTCTCCTCATTTCATGAGAGCTTTCAGGACATGTGCACGTTGCTCTAATAGATATTTATAAAACCATCACACGCTCAGATGCTGTGGGAGCCCAGGGCAGTGGTTACAAGCATGGAGGGCCCATGGGACCAGGTTTTTTGCATGTTCAACCAGGTCACTACTCTCTCCCACCACAGCACCAGGGTCTCATGGGATGGGGACTGGTTCTTCCCACTTGCTCCCTGCATCCCACCCCTCGGCCAGCTGACTGGACAAGGAACAAGGCAAAGAAATGTCCTTTCTTGCACTAACTGCCCCGCTTCACTTGAGGAAAAATGAAATAAAGGGGTTTTCCTCCTTTTTTTCCAGAAACACTTGCAAAACCACTTCCAGAAACCTTGTGGAAGAGCAGCTGCATCAGCACACCAGAGCCCAGAGGAAAATTAACCCGCTTCCCACAGAACACACTGCTGCTTCAACCCCCAACATCAGGGCTGATGCAAGAGTTGGTAAGACCTCCTCTGGTGTCATCTGAGTCCTTTGGAGCTTGGAGGATGACCAAAAAGGCCAGGCATATGTGGGCAAGCAGGCAAGGCTGGTGCCCCTCTGCTAGCTGGAGAACAGAGTCCAAGCCACACTTCACTCCTCCAGGTTTGCACCAAGGAGCAGGTATGTGGTGATGAGCCTGGCATCCTCCCAGTAAATCCTGCAAGCCAGCACCCTACAGACATCCATCCCTACAACACTCCAGCCTGGCTGCAAAGCACCAGCAAGTCTTCAAAACAAAGCCCTGAACAATTACAAGTTACACCCAAATCCCTCATTCTAGTTTAGCACCCAAAGGACTCTTCACCTACCCCCTTCCATGCAATATTGTTTTGTCCTTCTCCTTGAAAAATCAGATCAAGCAGAAAATAACCCCCCCCAAGCCCAAATTCCTGAGGTGGGACTGAGGAACTGATGGAAACATGAAGACAAGCGCCGGCTGTTGTTAAACCAGCAGGTCTCTCTCCACCAGCAGCAAGCCCTGAAGGATTTGGTGCCCTTTTCTGGAATGCAGGAAGAGGAAATTTGCAGAGAGCCTGAGCAGGAGATACTCCAGCCTGCTTGAAATGCTTCCCAAGCCATCCCCAAGGGCTGGTATGCTGGGAATGTGGGTAGCTGGAAGGGATGCACCAGGCTGCAGCCAGAAAAGGGAAGGGAGAGCTTGTGTGCAAACACTTCTCCCTTTGAGATGAGCTTTGTTTCAGGTCCTGCTGGGAACATTCCAAGGGGAGAGGGCTTGGCAGAGGTTAAATACAGAGAAACCAGGCTCTGAGTCAAGACTGCACTTATCAGAGCCAGGCCAGGTAAGAGAGGACTTGGAGCTGCAAGAAAAAGCAACAAGGAGTCAGTGGGAAGGGAGGAGAGATGCTCTCGTTAGGTAGCACCCATCCAGGTCACCTCTTTGGAAAGCACCACAACGGGCAGGGTGTTGTTTCCCACTCAGGTGAGGCACTGCAAAGACCCTCAACATTTACTACCTTCTCCTAAAGAGACCCTCCACACACCAGGTAGGTTCTTGTAGAGGTTTTTTTTCTCCCTAACCAGAGGGTTCAAGCCCTCCCCAAAATCCAGAACGAGGTGTACAATGTCATCACTGCAGGAATAACACAAGGGGCAAAGTTTTCACCTATTTTTGCAATGTTTGCACACAATCCTGTTAAAAAATAAACAAAAAAACCCCCGAAACACACTTTGACAGCCCAAAGGTCACCCCTGCTTGGTGAGCACTGCACGGAGCAAGAAAGAAACCAGAGACCCAGGAGATGATTCCTTCTGTGCAAGGCACAAATATATTTTTAAACACCTCCCCAGGAGGCCAGTGCCAAATAATTCCTAATGTGCACTGACAACTCTCACCTACCCACAGTGCTGGGCAGTTGCAGGAATGTTCCCCCACCCTCTATTTATGTAACTATAGAGAATCATAGAATGTTTTAGGCTGGAAGGGGTCTCTAGAGGTCATCTGGTCCAACCTCCCTACACAAGCAGGGACATCTCTACCTAGGGCAGGCTGCTCAGAGCCCCATCAAGCCTGACCTTGAATGACTCCAGGGATGGGGCCTCCACCACCTCTCTGGGCAGCCCATTCCACTGATCTATCACCCTCATGTTAAAGAACTTTTTTCTAATATCCAGTCTAAATCCATGCTTTCCCAGCTTAAAACCATTACTCCTTGTCCTACCATTACAAACCCTTTTGAATAGACCCTGCCTTCATGTAGCCCCTTCAGGTACTGGAAGGTCACTATAAGGTCCCCCCAGAGCCTTCTCTTCTCCAGGCTGAACAGCCCCAAACTCTCTCAGTCTGTCTTCATAGGAGAGATGCTCCATTCCCCTCATCATTTTGGTGGCCCTCCTCTGGACACGCTCCTATATGTCCACATCCTTCTTGTGCTGGGGGCTCCAGAACTGGACACAGTAATGTGGGAAGCTTTATGCTAAAGGTCTGGAGAGATGTGACCGTGTGGAGAAAAAGCTGGAAAAATCCCCCCTACGTGCACCCTGCAGTCTCAAAAGGCAGCAAGAACATACATCAAAAGAGAGTGATGATGAAAAGGCATTTCCCCTCCTGCAAGCAGCCTCTTGGCTACATCTCAGCCCGTGCTGGATGTAGAAATGCTCTTGGACACAAAAAAGGATGGGGAATTTGGGGTGGGAGCCGTGTTTTGGAGCTGATGGTCCCAGTGGATGGACCCGAGATGCTTCTGAATGCAGAGGCAGGAGAGATAAACCAGCAAACCTTCAAACTTGGGCTATGTGAGAACAAAAGGGGCTGGCTGGGAGCAGGGTGGGGGGAGACATGGGTGGACAGGGCAAGATTTGTTTAGAAATCACTCCCGCAGCCTCGGCTGAGACAATGGTCTGCAAACTCCTCTGAAAGCACTTTAATTATAGACTGGGATTAAATATAGACTAAGAAAAACCCAGCCCCATCTGTTTACCCAAAGCCATAAACAGCATCTGAAATGAATGATGGGGGGGTGGAACTGGTGAGCCACCAGAGCTCACCCCATGCAGGCGAGGAAGGGACAGCATCCCCTCGTGTGACCAGCTCAAAGGCACCTGCACCCTCTTTTCACACCATTTTTCTCCCCCTACCACGAGGGAAAGGTGATGTCATGGGTTAAAATGCAAGCCAGGAGGACCTGCTGCCTGCTTCTCCCTCAGAGGGGATCTGATCAATGCTCATCAATAGCTAAAGGGCAAGAGTCAAAGAGGATGGGGCCAGACTCTTTCCAGAGGTGCCCAGCAAGAGGACAAGGGGCAATGGGCACAAACTGGAACCCAGGAGGTTCCATCTGAACAGGAGGGAAAACTTCATTCCTGTGAGGGTGCCAGAGCCTGGCCCAGGCTGCCAGAGATGTTATAGTCTCCTCTGGAGAGACTGCAAACCTGCCTGGATGAGACCCCTGAGGTCCCCTCCAACCCCTACTATGCTGTGATTCTGTGCTCTACCTGCTGCTGGATCTCCTCTCCACCAGGCACAGAGCAGCAGCAGGTTTGAGGAGGGTCTGGGGCTGTTAATGGTAGAGCATCTATTTAAGAAAACTCATTAAAACCTATTTAAAACAAATAACCACCCCCAAAAATCCCCTTTTTCCTGCAGCATGTGAACACAGAGCATTCAGCTTTCCAGCAGCAGCATTTCCCGGCATGTAGTGGCACAGAAAAGGTTAAAAATAACTTCTGCAAACTATCTGGTATGGCTTAGACCAGAAACCCAACCACAGGCTTTCCCCTCCCAGCCCCACAGACACAAGAGAGCCCCTGAGACCCCCCCCAGCGCAGGCTCATGGTGGATGGGAGCAGAGTCCAGCATTCCCAGCTCCATCCATCACACCAAGCTGGTCCTGATGGGATTATGGTACAGATCCACCTCTGCCTGGACACTGAGCTATAAATCAAAGACATGGCACGAGCATCTGGCCGTGCTGAATGGGGTTAGTGGAGAAAATACTCACTGGTACCATCAAGACCCGTGTCCGAGAACAACAAAATGTAATAAAACACTGGAGCACCTACAAGAACAAACCCTGAGCGTGGGAGGCAGGATCTGCTGCAGGCCAAGGAGAGGTCTTGACTGCAGTGACTGCAGCCCAGAGTAGGTGGGAGAGGACCCACAATGATGGAAAAGCCCTGACTGCCAAGAATTTGGGCTGATAAGACCTGGGAGGGCTTGGTGGTACCAAGCACCATCAGGGATGAAGTCAGGTCCTTCCATGTGCAGCCAAAGCTAGTGCAGTACATGGTACCTGGCACCAGCAAAGGGAGGTGGGGAGGACTGATGTGTGTCCCTGCCCATCCCACACCTCCCTGGAGCTCAATCAAGCCAGGGAGCTGCAGAGTCCATCCCACCACAGCACACACACATCTATTGGGAGCATCAGGAACATGAGCCACCATGACACAAGACAGGTCAACCTTGCCATAAATACCACAGTTCTCCCTGGGTAACACATAAAAACCCCCTCAAGCCTGTGGTACAAGTTCAGGGGAAACCTTCCACCTACCTTTGACCACAAACTCAAAGGTGGGAAGAGAAGAAAGAGCTTCTAATCAATCACTCACCATCCTCTTCCCACGTCAAAGCCAAGACCAGCTCCAGACACTTGTTGCTAATGGCTTTTGCCTTTTCCTTCTCCAAAGTCAAGCTCCTCCAGCTCCCCTCCAAACACAGAAGTGGTTTTGGAGGTTTCTTCTAAAAACAGTTAGCTTTGCTCAAATCCAAGGGAATTCAGATTTTTTTTATAGCTAGAAATTCCTTTCCCAGAGCCACAGAGCTACCCATAGACCACACTCATCCTACACAAGGAATTTACCAAAGATGTTGCTTTTGTAACAGTTCACAAAACCGTAAGCAACTCCTCCTATGGGAGACTCCTCCTGAAAACCCCAGGGGACAACCCCAGCCCTGAAGGAGCTGAAGACTGCCAGAAGATGTGTCTGGGAGCACTGACACAAACCAGATCCTGTCTTTGCAACGTGCAATGGCCCCCCAGAGAGGCCATTTTTGGCCTTTTTTCAGCTAAAATTGCCAAATTTTAGCAAACAGTCTAATTTAGGAACTAGGTTTTGCCCTGTAGATTCCTGATTGTCAAGAGCTTCCTCATGACTATGCTACAACACAACCTTGTTGCTCAACACACTTGCAGCCAGGAGAAGATGATCTGATTGCTCAGAGATTCATCTGCTTTTTCCATGCTTATTATTAACAGATCCTCCAGCATGTACCAGGAGGTGAAAAACAGTGTCCTCTAAACCAGTAATGTCAGCATGAACCCAACCAGGCCCTCTGCAGTCTCCTACAGATTAAGATTTCAAACTGCTGGTGGCCTCTCACCACCCATGGTGGCAAGGGGGACAGGTGGATGCTCTTGCAGCTCATCTCTGAGGTCAGTTGGGTTTGTGGCTGGCTCCTCACTTCCATGGGCCCCATAGTCTGTCTATGACCTGCTGCAAGCAACCATGAGGGCTGTATGGCCCAAAGTCCTCTCAAAGCACATGCAACACTAGGAAAGACCACCTTGACTGTGTATCCCCATCACTAACCCCCACCAAACGACCTCCTGCCTGGCATTGGCCACATCCACCTGGCCACCCAACCGAACCACTGGAGGAAACCATGGACCTGCAGCACAATGAGACGTCTCCTGACCACAGGATGCCTCCAAGGGCCTCCAAACACCTAGTGGTAGATGAGTGCCAGGAGGGAACAATGAGTTTTGGTTAGGAGGGAGAATGAGATGATCCCTCTTCCCTCTCCTTTGTTCTGGAGACAAAGCATCTCGCTCCCCAAGATCCTGACCTCTTTGGTAGGGCAGTTTGAGCCTCGCTGGTGAAGACTGGTGGGGAAGAGCTGGCTCCTGTTGGGTTTTTTCCCCTGAAGAAGCCTGGGCCAAGCATTTTGTACGTTCAATGCCAGCAAAACCACAAACCTTAGTGATTCCTGACCACATCACTTTTCTCTTATCTCTTCCTCCTCCTACTCTGCCACTCGTGTTTGCAAAGGCAATGCTTTCATCTTCAAAAAAACCCCTCAAGACCCAACCAAAGCTAAACAACCCCTTAAGACAACACAAAACACAAGCTCTTTGTACCAGAAAGAACACGTTGGTGTGAACTCACGTACGTCCTGAACAAGCCTTGGAACTGCTAATGCACCAAGAGAAGACGTGTTGGCTTTGTCCCTTCTCTCCCAAACAAGAAAGGACTTGCAGAAACATTGAGACCTCCCATCATCCTTGCAGCATCCTCATCTCCCAGGGGTTTGCTTTGGGCCTGATCCCCACAGCGTGGCACGTGGTGGGGATGCTCACAACCAGCATCCCTGCTTGGGCATGGCAGTGGGAGCCCAGCCAGCTGGAGAGGACAGTTCCAAGCTACACCGTTGCCTCCAGCCCCTGCCAAGCCCTATGGAAAAATCCTGCCCATGAGCTTGGCTCAGATCCTGCTGGCTGTGCCCACTGCCAGGCGAGGGCAAGGTTTGATGGGGCAGAGGTTAAAGGGAGGAAAAAAAAGAAGGGAAAAAGATGTAGTGAGGGCTAAGAGTGTGTTGCTGGAGTCCCCTGATGGGGATGTCACCCTTGGTGAGCAAAGCTGGAAGGACGGGAAGGTTTCCTTTTATAGCAAGGACTTTGGAGCACGAGTCCCGTTGGATATCCACCTCCAGTGCTGACTTTCAAGTGACTCAAATATAGATTAGTCTTTGAGGGGAGGGGGAAAAGAGCTTTCCCTGCAGGACCGCCTGCTGCTGCCAAGCACGGGCTGCAGCCCAGCACCCACCCGCTGGTGTTAGTCACCCGTGTCCCATCTGATCAGCCACCGGGTCAGGAGAAAGCAGAAGCCAGCGTGATGGGGCTGGTTATGGCCTGAGAGCTGCTCGTGGTGAGGGAAGCTGGATGGTTTTTAACTATCAGACACCTAGTTAACACCCAGTTAACTTTTCCCTCTGGAATCACTGATATCAGTTATTCCCCGCATAACTGTCCCCTCACAGGCTTCACTCCTTCCTGTCTGTGGAGTGTTTCACACAATCACAGCCTTGTTTTGGCTGGGAAAGACCATTAAGATCATTGAGTCCAACTGTTAACCCAGCACTGCCAGCTCACCACTAAACCATGTCCCTCAGCACCACATCTCCACAGCTCTGAAACCCCTCCAGGGATGGGGACTCCACCACTGCCCTGGGCAGCCTCTTCCAGGCCTTGACAACCCTTTTGGGAAAGACATTTTTCCTCGTGTCCAACCTAAACCTCCCCTGTGCAACTTGAGGCTGTTTATCCTCCTCCTATCACTCGTACCTTGGGAGAAGAGAACAACCCCCACCTGGCTCCATCCTCCTGAAAGGAGTTGTGGAAGAGTGAGAAGGTCTCCCCTGAGCCTCCTTTTCTCCAAGCTCAACAACCCCAGGTCCCTCAGCCTCTCCTCACAAGACTTATGCTTTAGACCCTTTACCAGCTTCATTGCTCTTCTCTGGACACGCTCCAACCCCTCAATGTCCTTTGGAGAGAGGGGCCCAAAACTGGCATCAAGAAGAGAGCAGCATAGATGTGCTGACTGCCAAGGCCCAGGAGGTTCCCAGAGATGCAGGTACCACCCTCAAGCATCCACAGCAACTTCAAAGCCCTCTGCAAAATCACTGAGAATGGTGCCAGTGTGGCAAAGGTTTCAAAAACCTGCAAGGGCAGGAAGGTGCTGGCAGGGCTGTTCACAGCAGGAACCCTCCTGAGGTTTATAGGGCCATAAAAAGGGAGCTCCTGGGCTGACAGCCCAGGTCCTACTATCTGACAGCAACACTTCTCAGCAATAAAGCCACTACACGCACACGAGTCCTGATAATATAGCAGGGAAGTAAACATCATTATAATTCCATGGTTTCAATGCTACTACAGTCTGCAAGACCCCCTCTGGCATCTCCAGCAAAACAAGACAGAGAGATGTTTCTGGTGGCACAGCCAGTGCTGTCAAAACCCCAGAAGAGAGAGCGGGTTACCTCCTGGCACCCCCCAAGAATAGACTTCTCCATCCCACAGAACTATTAAAAAACCCAAAAGGTTGTGTCTGCCCAAATATCTCATGGTGAAGTAATGTGACCAAAGGAGAACATCTCAACAGAGATGCTCTGTCCATTTCACAACCTCAGCTGGAACTCTTGCCCAATCTTGGTCAGTCTTTCCTTGAACCTATGTACACTTTTTGTCTCCACAATGTCCTTCAGCAAGGAACTCCACAGAAAAACCCACCTCCACCAGGAATGGGCTCTCACCAGATCCATCTGATGTCCACTACCCCTCATATCAGAAGAGGCAAAGTTCAGTCCTGATCCATCCTCTTCCAATTGTCTGCTCGTTGTTCTTCCAAGAGAAAAAACACCTCCTAATTCAGGTGTGGCAACCCTAAAAGGGTTTTGTTTTTTCAACAGGGAGCTGCAGGTGGACCCTCTTCTGCCAGGGCAAGGAGTTTAATCCAGCCAAGTCCCCATGGGGACCAAGAAGAACATGAAAACCTAAAATCACATCCACTGCTGAGCTCCCAGGGGTTGCACATAAAAGTTTCAAACAAGTTTAAATCCCTTGGAGGGGAACGGGAAGCCAGCAGAGCACCTTCTTTCTCCAAGCCCTTGCAGCCCCTCCAAAGTCCTTCACAAGCCCAAGAATTCAGCCAACCTGCTCCTGAGGAATGCTTAGGGCCAAAAGCAAGGACCAAATATTTTTCAGACTCAGATTTGGGCCAGCTAAGGCACCAGCACAAGCTCACACAGGCAATCGGTGGTAGAGGAGGAATGAAACCCACATTTCCAGAGCCAAAACCCAGTTGCTGGCCACAGAGAGAGACTTCTGAAGAAGAAATGGTCTTGTCTGACAACAGACATGCTGCTTACAGCTCACAGTCATCATTCTCTGGAGGAAAATCTCCCCCTTGTTTTTATTTTAAAGCACTGCAGACTAATCAGTGGGTTAATCTAAGGGCACATCTGTACCCTGGCACAGATATCTGCATGAAGAGCCCTAGAGCAGGGATGCTGGACAAAGCTCATCAGCTGCTGCCCGCTGGTGACGCTCTCAGTTGATGGAGGAATGGGAGGAACACTGTGCTGTGGCCCCACCAAGGATCACCACCAGGAAAAAGCAGACATACTGCTTGCTGCAGTGGAAGAGATGCCATGGTCCCCCACAAGATCTCGGGTCAACATCCACAACGAGCAGATTACGAGCAACCATGGAAAATAAAAGAAGGGGAAATGGTTTCCAGCCTCCACAGGTGCTGCAAGAACCATCTCTCTAACACTTGAAGGGGGATACCCAAACCCTCCCCATCTCAAGACACTGCATTAACCAGGGCAATGACAACTTGAATCACAGTAAGAGGCTTTCATTGAGAAAATCTTGGAGCAACTCACTATCACACTACCCTCAGGGCCAGAGTCCCAGCAAGTGTCTCCTCAGATAATTTGGATGCTAATTTGGAGTTCGAGAGCTGTCAGAACCTGAAGTCACCACCTCCCTGAAAAGCTGTGCTTCCCCCAAGTGGAGATGATGACAGAGCTTTAACTGCATCAACACTCGAGAGCCCTGTCTCCACCACCCTTCACTAATTCTGCCTTTGTGCCATGGGAAGAAGTAGCTGTTCTCAGCTGAATTGCTGGTGCAATGCGCTGAGCCATGTGCTCTCCTTGTGGGGAAACCAGTGCCACCAGCGTGACCAGAGAAGGGCAGGCACAGGAAAGTCACTCATGCTCTGCAGGCTGGCACCATAACTGATGCAGTGACACAGAGGACAGCAAAAAGCTCCAGAGATGAGCTAGCCCACTAGAGATGAGCTTAGCTCCAAGCCACCTGTAGACCAACACACAGACAACTCACGGAGCAAGCTCTGCCCAAGTACTCCACCAAGACATATCTTCTCCTACGAGGATAGGCTGAGAGAGTTGGGGTTCAGTCTGGAGAAGAGAAGGCTCTGAGGGGACCTTATTGTGGCCTTCCAGGATCTTAAGGGGGCTACAAGAAAGCTGGGGTGGGACTTTTTAGGATGTCAGGTAGTGGTAGGACTGGGGGGAATGGGTCAAAACTAGAGGTGGGGAGATTCAGATGAGACGTTAGGAAGAAGTTCTTCCCCATGAGGGTGGGGAGACACTGGCACAGGTTGCCCAGAGAGGTGGTGGAAGCCCCATCCCTGGAAATTTTGAAGGCCAGGCTGGATGGGGCTCTGAGTAGCCTGGTCTAGTGGGAGGTGTCCCTGCACGTGGCAGGGGGGCTGGAACTAGATGATCTTTGAGGTCCCTTCCAACCCTGACAATTCTATGATAGTCTGCCATGGTGTTTTCTGAACTATTTGCAGGATGGGCATGCAGCAGTCACCCTTAGGTCATGCAAAAGGTGACCAGGTAGCCAGGACATGGCTGCAGCCCCTAGGTCAGCTGGACTTGCTCCTGACGTGTCAGAAGGTCCATTTTAGGAAAAAAAAGGGGGTTGTTTTCAGCTAGCTGCCTGAGCCTGCCCACAGCCACCATCTCTGGCTAATGAATAAAACCTCTTTGGATTATCAAACTGAAAAACGCCTTCAAGCCATGAGCTTGTGCAAAAGCTTACCCTTGATTTAATGTTCTTACACACCTTGCTGATTAGTGAAGGTACTGATCTGGTGGTGGATTACACAACACCTTCAGCTACCCTGAAAATGCTGACAGGAGCCAAAAACCATTACGAGCCCGAGTTATGCAGAAACAATGCAATCAGCACATTGAATTTCCTCAAATAGCAGCTTTTTTTTTTAAGGACTCATCCTTGGTAAACATTTCCAACCCAGATTCCCCATGACACCTGGGTGTAAGCAGCTTAACCATTAGAAGACCATCAGCTCCAGCAAATAGGAAAGCAACATGCAGGGTTAAACTGGACTACAGGTTGCTCGCTCCATGGGATGCTCCATGTTTGACCCAACATGGACCAGGGGGGTCCATGAACCCATATTGGAAACAGGACCAGCTCACTGGGAGCAGTATGATACCTGGAGAGCAAAATCACAGAATCACAGACTGGTAAGGACTGGAAGGGACCTCTGGAGATCATCTTGTCCAACCCTCCTGCTAAAGCAGAGTCACCCAGAGCAGGTTGCCCAGGATCACGTCCAGGTGGGTTTGGAATGTCTCCAGAGAAGGAGACTCCACAACCTCTCTGGGCAGCCTGGGCCAGGGCTCCATCACCCTCACATGAAAGAAGTTTTTCCTCCTGTTCAGATGGAACCTCCTGGGTTCCAGTTTATGCCCATTGCCCCTTCCTCCTGTCACTGGGCACCACTGAAGAGACTGGCCCCATCCTCTGTGCTGCCAGTTCTCTCCTTTCTCAGGCTAACACCAAACTCAGCAACATCCCCTCAGCATACCTTCCCCTTTTATTCTTCATCTGTTTGCTCTTCTCCATCTCAAATCAGCCAAGGGGGAACACACCACTGAGAGAGCTCAGCAAGTGCCCCCAACAGGAACTCTCTTCAAACTGATCAGCTCCTTGTTGCTGCTTCTTTCTTCTGTTGCTTCTCTCCAACTGGTTCAGTTCCTACCTCTCAGACTGATCTGGTTCCTGGTTGAGATCTCTCCAGCCTCGTCAACCACCCCAATCATGATCACCTGGGGGCAGTTGGGGCCTCACACAGGTGGGCCAGATTCTGTCTTGGGGGAAAAAACCATGTTGCTGGGTTGTGACTCAGCCATAAGTCAATCCCATCTCAGAGCTCACAGCCCAGGCCCCAGCACTTCATCTTCTTGACCCCCACCCTTTAGATACTGACCAGCATCAACCAGATCCCCTCTCAGTTTTCTCTTCTTCAGGCTAAACAGCCCCAGGGGTCTCAGCCTTTCTTCATCCCAGAGAGGATCCAGTCCCCTCAGCATCTTCATAGCTTCCTCTGGAGTCTTTCCAGTAGTTCCTTGACTCTCTTGAACTGGCGAGCCCAGAACTGGACACAACACTCCAGATGTGGCCTCACTAGGGGCAGAGTAGAGGAGGAGGAGAACCTCCTGCTTTCCAGTCATTTAGGAGGTGGCAGCAAGAAGTGAACATGACAACAGACATCTGCTCGAGGCAAGATGTGGATTAGGACTTGCTGCAAAAAGCTCCGTGTCTTTTGATTTGAGTTGACCTGGAAATACATCAAGTTGCACACACATCCCAGAAACACCCCTTCAATTCTGAGCATGGTGGATTTCAGCAGCAAAATCCTCGCCTTAATTTGGGTTAGACCTTGTCCACAGGTGGGAATTAGCTCTCCAGGTGCAGGCACCCACCTCTGCCAGCCAGGAGGGTGTTTTGAGATCAACCAAACCAGGTCAGTGTTTATGCAACACAAGAGCACACACCACGCCTGCTTGGTTAATTAGCTCCCCCTGAAATTAAGGCAGAGAGGCTCCATGCAACCTGCAAATTAACTAGAGGGGAACATGACCTGGGGACGAGGGATGCCAGATAGAATCCAAGCAGTGGCTCCAAGCACTTTCCATAACATCAACAGTGCCATGAAGGGAAAAACCCCAAACTCCACCACCCGCCCCATCCCTCTGTACTTCAGAGTTTGCTGTCTCGGTCTCGCCAGGTCAAAAGCTGTTCAATCCCATCATCATGGGTCAGATGGTTGATAAGAAACTGATTTCATCATCTGAAGACCTGAGTGTTTATTGGAAGGGTTTATCTGCAAGCAGAGTTAGGCACTTTGATCTGTTTAGTTTTACGTCAGCTAAAAAAGCACGAGGACCTTGGCTGGACGCTCTCAAAATTAATGTGGTAAGAACTGTGGCCAGCAGATCAAGAGAGGTGATTCTGCCCTTCTACTCTGCCCTGGTGAGACCTCACCTGGAGTACTGCGTCCAGTTCTGGAGCCCCCAGCACCAGAAGGATGTGGACATATTGGAGTGTGTCCAGAGGAGGGCCACCAAAATGATCAGGGGAATGGAGCATCTCTTGTATGAAGACAGGCTGAGAGACTTGGGATCATCTAGTTCCACTCTCCTTGCCATGTGTGGGGATACCTCCCCATGCTCAAGTTTCCATCCAACCTGGTCTTGAACACATCCAGTGATGGAGCATCCACAACTTCCCCAGGCAACTCTAAGCCACCGTGGAGGGAATATTTCCCAAGGGCAAGTTATTCCCTCCATGCTGTCTCCAAGAAGTCAGCCCCAAGCAAGGCTATAAGCAGATGGACCTGTCCTTGCTTCTCAAGCCCAAGACACGAGGCCTTGGGGAACCTCAGAGCCTCCCTGTTCAAGTCCAAGAGCCAGGAGCTCTGTTCATTTCTGCTGAGATTTCTGTGGTAACAGACCACACCACCAAATTTGGGATTATTTCATCCCGAATTAGGGGTGGAGTGTTACCAGCCTCGGTGCAGGGTTGTCTCAGGCCAACACAGAAGTGCCCATATAAGAAGAAAAAAGACCAAGCCACTGCTGACAGCCAGGCAGGTGGATATAGGAGAGCCCAAAGCTTGTCCACTGACTCTAGAAGAATTTCTCATTTTAGAAAGTAAGGACTAAGATCAGGTTAAGAAGCCCGTGTATTCAGGGACAGATGCCTTGGTCAGCTGAACACTGGCCACATGCAGCAAAGAACCTGCTCTGCTTACTCATTCCTATGGAAAGCAACTTCAATCCCACACTTCAAGGCTGCTTTGATAACCACAGTGATGTGGGTATTTTTATTTTGGCCCTGTAACTAAAGCATGGGTTGGGATCTACAATGAGCAAGCTCTTGGCTAGAGAAGCCAATTCCACACACAACCAGCATGCCAAGGCACCATCCATGGCCATCTTCACCAAGTCACCTCAACACCACCTCCTTTTCTCAGCATCTTTCAGCAGCAACACCCCAGATTTCCTTCCCTTGTAGGATCCAGCTATTCCATATCTCCATGCCACTCACATCCAGAAGCAGAGCAGATCTTGGTGCTAGTGATGGGGCAGCTCTGCAAGGAGAAGCAGCTTTCCAGGAGCTGAGGGATGCTCTCCAGCACAATCAGCTGATGCCCACATGCAGGCTGCAGGACTCTGCTCTCAAAGGGCCGGGGGTAGGACAGAATTAGATACGCTCTTGATGGAAAAAGAGAGTTTAAATATCAAACCAATGCAGATGGACCTTTCTTTCTTTTTTTTCTTCTTTTTCTTAATTAAAACTCGCTTGAAGTGACACATAAAAGCAGTGAAATCCCAGGCAGAGCTGACTCACTAGGACAGATTTATATTTAGAAGGATGACTTAAGTACTCGATCAACAGGAAATAAATGGAAACTTTTTGGCACTGTCCAGAAGGAGAAAAGAAAACCAAAAGAGAGACAGCCACCACCCCCTGCTATTACTAATGGCAACATCCACCCAACTCTCCACTTTTACACTAAATTCAGCCTTTTTTTTTGCCATGCACAGAGTAAACAACATTTACAGCTCGCAGAGGCCACGTAAAGTCTATCAAGCAAAACACATCATGTGCCCTCACAAGACAGCTAGCATTATTGTTATTTCTTTTTTAATTCAGTGCTTACCACTATCAGCTTCATTTTCAACACGTGTTAGTGCTTCAGCATAAAACAAATATACTGGGGCGATTAAAAAAAAGCCATTTCCAAGCTTTGCAGCATGAACTTCTGAGAGATAAAGCAGGGCACCAACATAAAATATAATCCTTCAGCATCTCCCCTTTCTTCTGCTGCATTATTCATGTGGGAGCTTTCAGTGGAGAAGTCAGAGACGTGCTTGGCCGGATATCCGATCACTTGCTGGGCCCCATCCCAAATTTCTCAAACATTACTCACATTTTTGTGTGCGGGAAGAGAGAGGAGGATTTCATGTTTTAAGCCAAAAGAGAGTCAAAAGTTTTAGCAGTACTATGTAGGAATTACCACGGTTAAGGTTCAGGCTTCTGGGTCCAAATGATTCCCACAGTCTGTCCACAGAAGAAGAATGAAATTGGGATGATGCTTGGAATCCTCAGCTTGGGACCCAAGGATGAGCTGGGATCTCCTCAGGTGGGATCCCAGGGATGAGCTGAGGCATTCCCAGGTGGGATCCACCAGCACCAGGCGACAGATGCTCAGCCCAAAGGAAGATGCTGTGAGTACAAACATCCTGGCAGTGACCAGCCCCATCACCTCCACGTGCCAGCCCCACCATGGGGCATCACCCTCTGTCTTGCTCCCACAAGCTGAATTGCCTCAGAGCATCCCCAAGCCAGGAACACCCACCCTATCCCAAAGCAAACCCTCTCCCCTTCCCCCTCCCGAGCAAGGGGACAAGCTGATGTGGTGCCAGCAGCGACGCATTCCGGTCACAATCCCTTAAAAATTAGGCCAAACTGCAAATATTTTGATTCCTTTTATCCTGCCTGAATACAAAGCAATCTGGTCACTGATAGACTTTCTGGAGCGGGGCCAGAGGAAGCCACAAAAATGATGTGAGGGCTGGAACCCCTCTGCCGGGAGGCCAGGCTGAGAGGGTTGGGGTTGTTCAGCCTGGAGAATGCTCCAGAGAGACCTTATTACAGCCTTTCAGCCTGTTGGAAAGATGGGGACAGACTTTCTTAGCAGGGCCTGTTGCAACAAAACAAGGGGTGATGGCTTTAAACTAAAAGAGGGAGATCTAGATTAGACAGAGGAAGATATTTTTGAGGGTGATGAGACCCTGGCCCAGGTTTCCCAGAGAGGTGGTCGATGCCCCATCCCTGCAAACATGCCAGGTGAGGGTGGATGGGGCTCTGAGCAACCTGCTCTAGTTGCAGATGTCCCTGCTCACTGCAGGGGGGTTGGACTAGGTGACCTTGAAAGATCCCTTCCTACCCAAACCATTCTATGACTTATTTGCTCCCCCTCTCTCCCCCCAACAAATGCACTCCCAAAGTTATTTTATAGCCCATTTTTTGAGGCATGGTCACCACCACTGCAGAGACCACAGTTTGACCCTCAGGCTACACTGGTGCATGAACCCACACAACGCTGATGCTCCATGCCTCTGTTTTCCCCCCAGTGTTATCCACTGGTACCCAAGCCCTTCAGGACATGCATCCCTCCCCAGTACCTAAAGGATGCATCTCCACCTGCCTGCTCTGGGGCTTCCCATCACAGTTGGGTAGCAAGAAAACCAGCAGCAGGATGACAAGCAGCTTTTCCCCAGGACAACTGTAAGGTGATGGTTTAAATCAGCAGTCAATGAATGGAGGAGGCAAAGCTGGGATGGAAAGGCCACCTCTGCAGAGAGGGGGTTAAATGCTCGCCCTCCCCAAAGCCCCACTGCAGGGCCCTGCATTCCTCTGCTCAAACAGCATTTTTTGCTCCCTGTTTCCCTGCCCAGTCATGTCCTGCATCCTGGATTTGGTGAACACTTTTAATAGCTCCTATTAACAGGCAGAGTGGGATCTGGAGAGGGACCAGCCGCTCCAGCCAGTAGCACCTCTGAGGAGCTGCAGGGCTGTCCCACTGCAGGACAAGGTGCTAGAAATCAGGCAGAGGAACAAAAAAAGCAAGTCCTGCTCACCCCAAGCGTTTGGCACCTGTGCTCAATGTCAACATGCAATTTTTACATGCTGCCTGGAAAAACACCTCCCATCCTCTGCAGGTCCAAGAGCAGGGATGTGCTGGAGAACACAGCACATCCCCCAGGGACTGGAATGAGTCTCTGTGTGTGTCCACCCCGGTGACACGGGGAGCTGTGACCTTGTTTCACGGGATCTCACCAGGGGCTGCAAGAGTCCAGATGGACCGTCTGGCTAATTGAGTTAATTAAAGCATTTTTCGGCAGCGATTAACTTTCAGGCGCGTCGCTCCAGAGCAGCTCCAGCTCTCTCCAGGGAGCAGAGGCCACACCTCGGGAGCAGCAGGAGAGGCAGGAGAAATTACTTGGAAGCACTTACTGATGGCACCGAGCTGTTTCTCAGCGTTTGCTGACTCCAAGCAGCTCAAGAAAAGAAAAAAGATACTCAAAAAACCTCAAAAAAAACTAGACCACCCTCAAATCTTCATTAATTTTTCACCAGACCAGAATAGATTCTGTACAGAGAAGACCCAGGCAAGGCTGTAGTAGATGGATGCATGGGAGGAGATCCAGCAGGAGTGTGTCCAGCAGGTCAAGGGACATTCTCCTCCCCATCTACTCTGCCCTAGTGAGGCCACCTCTTGCAGTTGTGTCCAGTTCTGGGCTCCCCAGTTCAAGAGAGACAAGGAACTACTGGAGAGAGTTCAGCTGAGGCTATGAAGATGCTGAGGGGACTGGAGCATCTCTGCAACAAGGAAAGGCTGAGAGACCTGGGGCTGTTTAGCCTAGAGAAGACTCAGAGGTGATCTTCTCAATGCTCATCAATAGCTAAAGCACCCATGGAGGCCAAGAAGACGGGGCCAGACTCTTGTCAGTGGTGCCCAGTGACAAGACAAGGGGCAACAGGCACAAACTGGAACCCAGGAGGTCCCACCTGAACAGGAGGAAAAAATTCTTTCCTTTGTGGATGCCACAGCTGGGACCAGGCTGCTCAGAGAGGTTGTGGAGTCTCCTTTTCTGCAGATTCCAAACCCACCTGGATATGACCCTGGGGCAACCCTGCTGGAGGAGGGGGTTGGACGAGATGATCTCTATAGAGTTCCCTTCCAACCCTACCACTCTGTGATTCTGTGACTCTCCCTCCCAAAGCAGCCCTGCTCAGCTCCGGGAAGGGAACGCTGCCCATCACTCCCAGGATGATGAGCTGGCCAAGGCCAGAGCCAGCAGCACAGACGATCCGTTCTGCTGACGAAGTAATCACCAGCTCCCGGGGACAGTAAATACTTTGTCCGTGGCCCTTGCCTGGAGATAACCAAGCAAAACCTTGTGAAGGCCAAAAGAAAGGCTCGCTTTGTGACTGCTGATGGTTTGCTCCCCGACAGGGACAGCTGCCATGAAGTGCTGGAAAGGAGCCACATCCCTCCAAGGTGGTATTAAAAACAAAACAAAACAAAACAAAACCACTCAAAAAACCAACCCATCCCATTTCTGGGGATCTCGTGGTTTTGTCCCCTTTTCCCCAAAAAAACTACTTGTCCTCCTCTCTTTGAGCAAACATGAGTCTGATGCCTACAGAGGTATGGAGGCTGCTACAAGGAATCTGCAGCCAACAGCATCCACAGGTAAGAAGCAGCCAGTGCTCAGGGAGACAAGCTGTGGGATGCACCTCTCCATTTCCTCCACTTTTTGCAGGATGCATCCATGCATCTGCTCCCTTTTTTGTGGGATACACCTACACATCTCCCCTGCTTTTTGCGGGATGCACCCGCACATCTCTCCTCTTTTGTGGGATGCACCTGCACATCTCCCCTACTTTTTGCAGGATGCACCCACACATCTCCTCTCCTCTTTTGTGGGATGTACCTCTCCATCTCCTCCCCTCTTATTTCAGGGATACACCTCTCCATCTACTCCTCTATTTTTGCAGGGATACACCTCTTCATCTCACAGAATGTTGGGGACTGGAAGGGACCTCGAAAGATCATCTAGTCCAATCCCCCTGCCAGAGCAGGATCACCTAGAGCAGGTCACACAGGATCACATCCAGGTGGGCTTTAAACGTCTCCAGAGAAGGAGACTCCACAACCTCCCTGGGCAGCCTCTTCCAGTGTCTGTCACCCTCACTGGGAAGAAGTTTCTTCTCATATTTAGGTGGAACCTCCTCTGTTCCAGCTTACACACATTGCCCCTTGTCCTATCATTGGATGTCACTGAGAAGAGCCTGGCTCCATCCTCCTGACACTCTCCCTTAATGTATTTATAAACATTAATAAGGTCACCCCTCAGTCTCCTTTTTTTTCCAAGCTCAAGAGCCCCAGCTCCCTCAGCCGTTCCTCACAAGGGAGATGTTCCACTCCCTTCATCATCTTTGTGGCTCTGCTGGACTCTCTCAAGCAGTTCCCTGTCCTTCTGGAACTGAGGGGTCCAACACTTTCTTATAGACTTCTAAAAGCTCAAACTGCACCAAAGTCACAGCCACACACACAGAAAAAAATACAGTAACGACGGGTTTTGTGAGCAAGGAGGGAAAAAACCACATAGAGGGGTTTAAGGTGGGAGACACAGTGCTCGGAGGAGAAGAGGGATTTCCAAGGCTTGGTTTGCATGCACTCTGCCAGCTGAGAACTGCTTCTCACGCCGGCCAAGAGCAACCCCACCCGGGTGGCTAATCTGATGGCAGGTTTTCAATGCGTGGCCAGGATGCGAGAGGCTGGGGAGGGAGGCTGGCGAGGCGGGAAAGAAAGCAAGGAAATGCCACAGAGGTGAGGACGCCTGTTCTGGCCAGGAGAAGGCTTGTTTTGTTCCCCTCCCTTCAGCGAGCTGCCATTTTCCGGAAGCTGGATCAGTTACAAAAAAATAAGGAGTTTGTTTAATTACAGCTGCGGTGGCCCCAGCGCCGAGGGACCCAGAGTCCCCCCCCGGCTGCTCTGGGAACGGATGCGGACGAACAAGGCAGGAGTTAGAGCTTTAACGTCTCCCACAGAAAGGAGACCCGAGCTCAAACAGGTTATTTTTACTCCTCAGAGACTCTGATCTCCATTCCCTTCGTGACCACTGCATTGGTTAATCAAAGTCCTGCTCCTTTTGCTCCCTTTCTCCACCCTTTACCTGGTCTGGGTGTCTTCTAGAGGGACAACTCAAGCATCCTCTCGCACTTCTCCAGCCTGTCCTGGTGCTTGCTGAAGCTGTGGCTGCACCCAAGACATCCAATCAAACTCACCCATGGGTTTATTCCAAATTCAAGTCCCTAACAAAATGGAACATTGCATTGCTTGTGCTCCCTCTCCAAGCCCCCACATTTTGCTAGCACAATGCCACTGAGCAGGGTGTGCTGTGGGCCACTGTCACTGAGGACCATCACAACTGGCAAGGATCCTAAGAGCAGCCCTGTGGAGAAGGATTTGGGGGTAATGAAAAGCTGGACATGAGCTGGCAACATGCACTCACAGCCCAGAAGCCAATCCCATCCTGGGCTGCATCCAGAGCAGGGTGGGCAGCAGGTGGAGGGAGGGGATCCTGCCCCTCTGCTCTGCTCTGGGGAGACCCCCCTGCAGTGCTGGCTCCAACTCTAGAGTCCTCAGACATGGACCTGTTGGAACAGGATTCAGAAGAGGCCACAACAATGATCTGAGGGCTGGAACCCCTCTGCTGTGAGGCCAGACTGAGAGAGTTGGGGTTGTTCAGCCTGCAGAAAAGGCGGCACAGGGATGAACTTATTGCAGTCTTTCAGTACTTAAAGGGGCCTGTCAGAAAGATGGGGACAGACTTCTTAGCAGGGTGTGCTGCGACAGGACAAGGGGTGACAGTTTTCAACTATAGGAGGGTATATTTAGATTAGAGAGAAAGAAGAAATTTTTTACACTGAGGTTGGTGAGACCCTGGCCCAGGTTGCCCAGAGAGCCGGTCGATGCCCCATCCCTGCAAACATTCCAGGTGAGGTTGGATGGGACTCTGAGCAACCTGCTCTAGCTGAGGATGTTAGACTAGAGGTTAGACTAGATGACATTTAAAGGTCCTTTTCAAGCCAAAACATTGTATGATTCTTTGACCCTTGCAAAACTCTTCCTGAGCTCGGTGCCAAGCTAACAGCAGCAGTGACATTAAAACATCGCCTGCCTTGTTCTTTCACTGACCAAGCTGGGGACACACCATTGTTCAACTCGAAAAAGCTTGAAAGGCTCAAGAAAGCCTTTTCTGTTCCTAAGGAAACAGCCAGCACCGTTCAAACAGGGCCACACACCACGCAAACGCCTTCCCCCTAAAGACAACCCAAAGCACTTTATCTGGGCAGTGCAGTTCAAGCCATGCAGGCATGAAGGGAGAAGGGCAGCTGCTGGGTCTACCCCAGGGGAGCAAACTGGGGGCAGAGGGAAGGGGTCAGCTTTGCACGGGGTGTGTTCACAGCTTGGGATGTGCAACTCCAACAACTACACGTTTCTCTGCTGTGCTGAAAGGGTGTTTCCTGGAGGGACACAGAAAACATCTGGGTCTGCTCTGTGGCAGCAGCCTCCCCTCCTGAAAGTGAGGGGATGCTCCCTGGGACAACCCTCCCACAGGGCAGGAGAAGCAACTTCAGAGCCTGCAGAGAACTGTGGAAAGGAGAAGCTTTCACATCACACTGGGTGGATAAGGAGCTGGGATGCAACGTGCACCACCCTGCTGCTGATGGGTCTGAAGCAACACCTCATCTGGGCAGAGCAGGAGCACCCATTCACAAAGGAGCACGTGAAGAACGTTTAGCCCCAGGACTCATGATTCGTTTCCCTCAGTTGGTAATGAAGAGCATTACGTTCCCCAGCAGCCTGTTGCTGCACCAGCCAGACACAGTTACCCCTCAGCACCAAAAAGAAACCCTTGTGCAAACCCAAATGAAATCAGCAGGTTAAAAATAGAAATATCTTGTGTGGGTGATGGAACGTGGAGAGGGGGTAGGATCAGCCAGAGGAGCAGCAGACTGGCCAGCCCATAAGTAGTGGTATGTTTCCATCAAAATATGGGATTAAAGACAGTAGATGCTGCTTGTGGGACATCAGTGACTTTTTCAAATAACACGCAACCCACCCAAAACATCAACCTTCCCAGAGATAACAGACATGAATCCAAGGATGGGGTGAAAGCAAGTTGGAAGTTTTACAGCCAGCTCTTTGACCTATCAAAAAGCAACTTTACCCTGAAAACACCATTGACACACAAAGGGGAGCGTGACTGAAAACTGCCCTGAGAAGCAAAGGGATTTCATGTGCTCCTTTGTTTTCCTGCTACCATGAGCCATCAGTATCACCCCTCTCCACACTCCCACGCTTTTCTCTTCAAGCCCAAGGGAGCAGAAAGACATTGAAATCACTTGACTCCAAGAAATTACGGAGAAATTAAGGACCCCAGGTCACAATGAGGACCACGGAAGAGGAGCGATGCCACAGGTATCCTCAAAAATGATTCCTCAGCATGGCTCTGTGGATGGTTTTTGGTGTTACTGGAACTGGGACATCACTCAAATGTTCAGAGACAACTAGCTGTGAGCATCTGACATGCTGGGAGCAAGTCCCTCCACCTCAATTAGAAAGCCAAGGTTCTGTGCTGGAAGGAAAAGGGCTTGTCAGGACATGCATGTGCCCACTGGAGGACCTGCTCCCATCAGCCAAAACTACAGGTCTTGCAAATGCTTTTGCTTTCTCCTTTCAAAGCAAACATTATTTACAGCCACAATAAACCCTGCAGTTTCGAAATTAAACAGTGGGGCTGCCCTCGTATCCTGGACCAACCCTTCAGGAAGAGATATGGGACCCACCATCCCTGAGGAGCAACCCTCCCGCTGCTCCCCAGCTCACTCCAGGGTTTTGCTGCCCCACTGGGGTTTGCTTCCAAGTCACAGGTTTCCCCCCCCTCCCAGTGCCAGTGCCGAGAGGTCCACGTGCTGCCAGCCCTGCCCTGGCCAAGGCTGGCACGGTGCTTTGGCCATCCCCTGACAATGGCAGCCCTGTGCCCTAGCACCGGCCCCTCGGCAGGGTTAGTGCCAGGATTGTTGGCATTGGGCTCAGAAGAAGCTGGTGGACGCAGCCTGGCAGCCAGAGTGAAGCATCCTCTGCTCACACAGAGCCCAGAGGCCGGAGCTCAGGTCCTGCACAACACGATCAGGGTCATTTTGTGCTTTTTAAGCTGAAATCTCACGCTGTAAACTTTAGGGAGCAGCCTGGATGGGTCCATCAGCTGGTGCTGACAGCAGAGATGCCTCCCATACATCATCCAGCAGGCAGCACCCAGCTTTGTGGTCACACGTTGCTCTCCATAAACACTTCACTGCAGCCATTGTAGGGTCACAGAATATCAGGTTGGAAGGGATGCCAAGTATCATCTGGTCCAACATTTCTTGGCAAAAGCACAGTCATAGAATCAGAAAATCATTTAGGTTGGAAAAGACTTTTAAGATCATCATGCCCAACCTAACTCTACCAAGTTCACTAATAAACCGTGTTCCTAAGAATCTTATCTACATGACTTCTAGACAAGCTGGCCCAGCACCCTGTCCAGCTGAATCTTAAAAGTGTCCAACGCTGGGGAATCCACCACTTCTACCTCAGGCTGTCCCTTGCAAGACTACAAAAAATCCCCTACAACAAACCCACCAGCCTAGCACCAGGCTTGGAGCATTACCACAACGCAAGGAGCCAGCTATCTGCTCGGCATCCACAGTGAACATGCATGATGCTACTGAAGCCACCTATGAAACTTGACATTTGCTCCTGTCTCATCATCTCCAGGAGGTCCTGACCAAGCAGCTTTTAAGAACAAACCAGGCCAAAAGCTCTGCAAGGGTGAAGCACTGAAGAATGTTTCGCTGTATATATTGTGATGTGTATATTCCAGTCAATAAGCACAAATACATTTTCCATCAGGCTGATCCTCCTCTTTCAAACCTGGCTTCTTGGTGGTCACTAGGGAAGTCAACATTTGGCTACAAATCATAGAATTACAGAATCATAGACTGGTTTGGGCTGGAAGGGACCTTTCAGGGTCGTCTACTACAAGCCTCCTGCAGAGAGCAGAGACATCTCCAACTACAATAGGTTGTTCAGAGCCCCATCTAACCTGACCTGGAATGCTTCCAGGGATGGGGCATCTCCCACCTCACTGGGCAACCTGGGCCAGCGTCTCACCACCCTCAGCATCAAAAATTTCTTCCTTCCATTTAGTCTAAACAAAACTTGTTCCAAGAGTTGCCATCCATGGCCAATGCGCAAGAGATGCCTGGGGAAGCCCTCCACTCCTGTGGACACCTCTCCAACACCATGGACATTGCTCTGTGATAATGCTGGGTGCTCAAACATCCAGCGAGGACCACCCTCAGTCAAGCAGCATCACAGCCACCCCTGCTAAGCCAAAGTACACCTTCTGCAGGAAGAGCAAAGCTCCGACCTGCTGGAAAGCAATCCCACCTCCTCAGCATCTCCGGGGGAGCCTCCAGGGCAGCGTGCAGAGCTCAGGTGTTTTCCAAATGGGTTTTGGAAGGAGGGGAAGGGCAGGTGCCAAACTGAAGGCTGAGAGACTCCGAGGTGAGGTCATTTGCATTTGTTTCTGTTTGAGCTGCTGTCAGAAATCCACCCACCAAACCAGAAGGCGACGCAAACTTTCAGACCTCTTGAAAACAAGAGGAATAAAAGGAGGATGCAAATTCTCCTTCGCGTCCTGACCTCTCCAGCTGCCAGCTCCCTTAGCACAGACAGGCTTCCATGATGAAAAGCTCCTCGTCACATTTAAATAGTCTTTCTCACTTAAAAAAAAGAAAATGTAGTGTCTAAACCACCTCCTTAACATAGATACAAGCTCTTCTGAGCAGCCCCACCAGGCGAAAATAAATATTTTCCTTCGCAAATAGTTTTCCTCTCATTAAAATGAAAACATAATTAGAACGTGGAGCGCAGAGGCGAGCGCGGCTCAAGCTTTATTTGATTAAAAGTAACGATGCTGCTATTTTGGAAAAGCACAATCCTCTTCCACAGCCCGAGTGGAGTTATTTTGGAAATCTATGTGTATGGAAAGCTGGCATCTTCGCCAGCAAAATATCCCCACCCGGGAGGACACGTGCTCAGCGGAGCCTGCAGGTCCGTGGCACGGGGAGAGCATCGTGGGCAACCACATCCTCTTGCTGCTCGTGGGTGGGGGGTTAAAAATATCACTGTAGGAAGAACACAGTGACCCTGGGCAAGTGTCAAATGGGAAGGAAGGAAAATGGGAAGGAAAAGGAGAAAAGTGGAGTAAATGTGCTATCAGAGATGTTGCACTAGGGCAGCCGTGCAGGGTCTGCTACCGACGCTGCTGCACGGGAGCCAGAGCCAGGATGAGATGCAAGTATTCAGAGCTACAAGACATCCCAGAGGACGATATTCTCAGGTTTTTTCTTTGTTTTTAAGCAAATCCAAGCATCCGTTTGCTGCAGCTGGGCACTGGGAAATAAAGGATGAGTCCTAGTAGAGCAGAGAGGAAAATTTTGCTCCCTAGACACCTGTCAACACGACGCGCATCCCCCTCCCAACTTCTACCCAAGTTGCCACTCTGCTTGTTAACACTCATAATTTAATTATTGCAAACCTTAGGTAGTGGTAGCCAGAAAAGGCATGTTGGGGGGACACACTGATGGGTATTAGACCTCCTTCCTCAGCATCTCCCCCCAACCCAAGCATGGATGCTGTGCTCGGCACATGTGCACTCCTGCATCCCACACCCTTTTACACCTCTGGGTCCATTGGGCTTCAATGCAACACAGCGTTCCCAGGGCAGAGGCGCAAAACCACGTCTCCATCACCACTGTGCCCCCTCGTACTGAAGCTGCTCCAAGTGCAAGTACCACTGAGCTGTCCTCATGTGTACTCCTGAACAGCTTCATAGCCAAGGGATGCCCCAAAGGGGTCCCCAAAACACCCACATGGGTACCGCAGTACCTGAGCTCGAGGCTGCACCACTGGCTCACACCTCCCTGTAACACATTTTCTGCGTGAAGATGCCCAACACTGTCCTACAAGCAACCAAGCCTCAGAGAGCAGCCTCTGTTTGCAGAACAACCTCTCCCCGGGCAGCCACCACGGAGCAAGGTCAGCGACCCCATGACCAGCCAAACCCTCCCGGAAAATCAATGCCAGGCACAATCGCTGCAATGTTGTTCAAAAAAAAGAAAAGGCCCAAACTCCCTGGGAACGGCCCACGTGTGGCCGATGAGATAAGAAAAGGATGAAAAGCCAGCTCAGCCTCCTCCAGCCTCAGCTGGAAGACATCACAGTGAGTTCATGGGCCAAACACATCAGGAAACACTTGTGCGTTATCCCCCGAGCACGCCCGGCCGTGTCGCCGCGCACGAAGCCTCCAGCCCAGGGCTCCCCAGTGAATGGGTGCAGGGTGCCAGCCCCGCGACCCGTCCCCCTGCATCCCCAGCCCCTCCTGGCAGTGCCAGCGGGTGTCACGGGGCAGGCTGTGGCGGCCAGCGCACAGGCAGGTGGGCAAGCACCCCGAAAGCACGCAATGGTGGAGGAGCCAGCAGAAGTTTCTGGTGGCAGATACGTCCATGGGGCAGCAGGAGTGGGGTGAGACCACCTAGGGGACACGCTGCTGGGGGGGGGGGTCCCGCCTTGAGCGAGCCAGGACGCACCCGCACACCCACCCTTGCCCACTCAGACTGTACATGCAGTTGCACAGCACCGCACAGAGCGCACCCAGCGCTGCTCACACACACACACAGTGTTGCACACACACAGGGCACACAACACGCTTGCACACACACTCATATGGCACTGCACAAGTACACAGAACACACACCCAGGGCTTTACGCCCGCAGGCTGTTGCACACATACGCACCCGTAGGGTGCTTCACACATACTTCACACCCCCAACACCCAGTAGGGTGTCGCACCCCCCCCCCCCCCCGGGGGGTGCACACACACACACACACACAAACACCCCC
>VYZX01005075.1:65925-118316 GCA_013401335.1 Brachypteracias leptosomus
CCAGCCTTACCCCTTCTCTGGTCCTCGAGGTAAAATCTACAGCATCCTTCCACCTGGCTGCTGTTGTCCTGGGTTTTGCAGCGTCCTTCCACCCCACTGCCTGCCCCTCATCACATCCTTCAACCTGCATCAAATGGTGCATCTTCTACTCACTGCTCGTGGGGAAGGATGGGCAGTGGAGTTTGCTCTGAGGAGCTTTGCATCCTCAGCCTCCTTTCTCCTTTCTCCTGGGAAACTACTTCGTATGGCAAAATCCTATGCTGAAAACACAATCCTTTATTGGAATCCAAATCGTAGAATCATAGAATCATCAGGGTTGGAAGGGACCTTAAAGATCATCTAGTTCCAACCCCCCTGCCATGGGCAGGGACACCTCCCAAGGGCAGGGACACCTCCCACTAGAGCAGGTTGCTCACAGCCCCATCCAGCCTGGCCTTCAAAATGTCCAGGGATGGGGCTTCCACCAGCTCTCTGGGCAACCTGTTCCATTGTCTCACCACCCTCCTGGTGAAGAACTTCTTCCTAACGTCTAATCTGAATCTCCCCACCTCTAGTTTTGACCCATTCCCCCTGGTCCTACCACTACCCGACATCCTAAAAATCCTTTGTTTTAAACCAATTTCTTTCTTTCAACCAATCACTTCCAGTAAATAGCACTCTTCATTTTCCCTTGTCACCCACTCACTAGAAGCCAAGCAGTGCCCTCTCCATGCCTCCCACCCTGGCTGGCCAAACCAGCCAGTGCTGATGATCAAAGTGCTGATGAGACCTGTGACCCAGGAGTTAATGCTGTGGTTTCCCAGAGAAAGTTTCTTTTCCTTCCCGAGTCTGATTGCACAAAATAAACCAGCTTTTGTTCATGATGGAGATTCTCCTGGCAACAGAATGACAGAAGTTGCAAGGAAAAAAAAAAGAGCCAAGGCTCAATGACAGCTCTATCTAAAACTAACTGCCAAGATGAGTCTGGTTTATCATCGTTAGGGAGGAAAGCACCGAGCTAATGGGAAGGGGGAATTTGCTCCTGCTTCTGATGGCTTGGATGGATGGCCCTGCCTGGCAGAGGAGGAGTGCAAAAGGGCACAGCCATCGTTGCATCGCCAAGAACCTTGAGATGAGGTTGAGAGAGGAGAGAGAGGCTTCGATTCACACCCTCCGCCCCCAGCAAACTGACAAATTCAGCTGGATTATGGGATTTGCAAGGAGTGCTGCAGTCACCCAAGAGGCTCCAGCAGATTTTTGCTGGTTTGGATCAGGCCCAGAGTTTGCAGGAAGGAGTTAGAAGAACAGAAAGCTCTGCCAAGGAGGTCTCTAGTGCAATGTTCTCCTAGGCTGCCTTTCTGTGTCCCTCAGAGGTTCAAAGCAAGTCATTTCTCCAACAGTTTTGGCTGCTGACTCCCAGACTTCCTCCTACACATCTAGATCTTATAGAATCATAGAATCATCAGGGTTGGAAGGGACCTTAAAGATCATCTAGTTCTCACCCCCCCTGCCGTGGGCAGGGACACCTCCCACTAGAGCAGGTTACTCAGAGCCCCATCCAGCCTGCCCTTAAAAATGTCCAGGGATGGGGTTTCCACCTCCTCTCTGGGCAACCTGTGCCAGTGTCTCCCCACCCTCCTGGGGAAGAACTTCTTCCTAACGTCTGATCTGAATCTACCCACCTCTAGTTTCAATCCATTCCCCCTAGTCCTACCACTACCCACTACTATCTTCTCTGAGGCAAAGATAAGGGGAGTAAGAGCTACTTAATGGTGCTGCTGAGTGATGCACCTGCCATTCGTTTCCTTCCATTGAATCACTGCCAGACCCTTTCCACCTTCCCAGCAGCACTGTGATAAAAGAGGGGACAGTTTCCTCACTTAGATGTGTAATATACAGTAATTTCCATGTTCAGTGATGGGCAGCCTTGTTTTTGATGTTTGCTGAGCTCCTGTATTAATCAATGTGGTTAATTCAGAGCAGCTGTTTCACAGCATTATCCCTGCTTAACGTGGTGATCTGTCAGAAGACCTGCCTGTGGTCATCTCCATCTTCATACAAGCAGTGGGAGGTCCTGGGTGTCCCCCACCACACACCAGCAGTGGCTTAGGGCCAGGGTCAGGCATGGGGAAGTTGCTACGCTTGCAGCCATCAGCCTCATTTCTAGTGCACACCAGCAGCTAAATCAGATTTGCACCCAAAGGCTGAATGCACCTGACATAAATCCTGGGAAAACCCCAAAGAAGCAGCATTCTCTGCAAAGAGATCCCAGGAATGCACCTGGGTGCAGGTGTCCCAGGATAAAAGTATCAGCACCTTTGGCTCTCTGCTGTCCACCTTGCCAAAATGCTCAGGACTCAGGAGATAAGGGGAGAAAGAATCTTTCCCAGGCTTTTAGAGGGAAATGGGAGTGAGGAATTAGCCCAGAAACCCAGAAGAGCTGAGAGCCATGAGGGCTGGAGCAAGAGCACGTGGCCCATCAGGAGCAGCAGGCAGAGGATGTGCCATGGTGATTTATGGCAATGTTATCTTCCCAAAGCAAACATCGGGTGCCCAGGACTGGGCAGCACAACCAGCACAACTTCCCCCCTTTTCATACAGTCTATGGACACTGTTTTTCTCCTTTCTGCTCCCAAATGCAGGAGGAACATCCCTTCTTCCCATCCTTCTTTTCCTACCTGCAGTCCCTGGGTCTTATTTACCAAAATCCACCCATACTCTGCTAATCAGCATTTTCTCCTGGGTGGTTTTTCTCAGGCTGAAGACGGCATGACTGAATTTCTACAGCTCCTCTGTCAGATGGGGACACACCATCCCTATTTTCCCTGTTTTGCAAATTTACCAGTGTGCTTGTAATTGGGGGTATTTTCAGTGATTACCCAGTTTGAGATGCTGGTCAGCTGAGGACCATCTCCTGGATGTAAGTGTTGTGCAGATAGTGACTCTACTAATTAGTAATTAACGTGGAGGCAGCTACCCCATGATCTATCCCACAAACTCCTCTCAGCATCCCATTTGAGCCAGCAATGCAAAATCCTTTCCCAGCAACATTTGCCAGCCCCTACACAACTCGTGCTGTCCCCTTGGCTTACCTCCAAAGCACTGGGCCACATGAGGCTGCATTTCTCCAGCTGATTTTCAAGGGAGGTTGGAAGCTTTTCCTCTCATCCCAAAGACTTGAGGCTGAGACATCCCTTGGGAGCAAACTGGCACCTGTCCTAAGTGTGATATAACATCAGTCAGAGAGAGCTTGAAGTCTACACTACCTGCAGACCTGCATTTCCAGTGCCTGAAGGGAGCCAGCAAGAAAGCTGGGGAGGGACTTTTTACAAGGGCTTGTAGTGACAGGACAAATAATGGCTTCAAACTGAAAAAAGGGAGATTTAGATTAAAAATTAGGAAGTTCTTCACTCTGAGGGTGGTGAGACACTGGCACAGGTTGCCCAGGGAGGTTGTAAATGCCCCAACACTGGATGTGCTCAAGACCAGGTTGGATGGGGCTTTGAGCAACCTGGTCTAGTGGGAGGTGTCCCTACCCATGGCAGGGGGGTTGGAACTAGATGATCTTTAAGGTCCCTTCCAACCCAAACCATTCTATGATCCTATGATTTGGGGTTGGACACTGTTTTTTTCCTTTCTGCTCCCAAATACAGGAGGGACATCCCTTCTTCTCATCCTCCTTTCCTGCCCATGGCAGGGAGGATGGAACTAGCTCCCCTGTTATCCCCCAGCACCCTGGCTGGGTTTTAAACCCATAATGATGTGCAGAAGGCATCCTCTGCCCCCCTCCCTGCAGCAGCCTCCAAGGACAATGAAGGGATGACTGGGGCAGATGGTGTTTTGCAATGGTCACGGGTGCCTGTCCTAGGGGTTATCACACACTGCCAAGGGCAAAGAGCAACACGAGGCTGTTCCATCCTTGTTAAATATCAGCTGCCTGTCAGATGCCAGGTACTTTTCTGCAGAGCCCTCCACACATGGCACCGTTTGTGGCTCTCCCAACAAAGGGGGTCCTGTACAGAAGCGCTGCCTGGGTGAGATTTAAGCCGTCGGAGATAACCGCTTGGCTGTTCCTTGCTGGGACCTCAATACCTCCTCTGGCATGGTGAAACAACCTTCCCCTCTGTACCACCAGATTTGCTTTTCAATGCTTCATTATATCTCAAGGTCACGGCGGATCGTGCAGTTCGCTCGGCTGCCCTGCAAAGAAACAAAGTCACAAGGATTTTTTTTTGTGCAATAAATGCCTACGCCGAGCCTGAATCACTTTCTTATAAGCATGTAAAGGAGAACAGAAAGCACTTGCATCTACTTCTTTTTTCTTTGCACTCCCTCTTTTCTAAGTCCATTATTCACACTCCTTCTCTACACTGAAGAAATGCCCAGTTCTCTTCCAGCTGGCGAGTGCTGGGCTCTCATTTAATTCCCTGTGCCACGGGTTTATTTGCATGGATGTTAAACTGTGCCCTTCGCTGCAATAAGGGTTTGTAACGATAGGACCAGGAGTAACGGGTTTAAGTTAGGAAAGGAGAGATTTAGGCTGGATATTAGAAAAAAGTTCTTTAATATGAGGGTGATAGATCAGTGGAATGGGCTGCCCAGAGAGGCGGTGGAGGCCCCATCCCTGGACTCATTCAAGGTCAGGCTTGATGGGGCTCTGAGCAGCCTGACCTAGGTAGAGATGTCCCTACTTGTGTAGGGAGGCTGGATCAGATGACCTCCAGAGGTCCCTTCCAGCCTAAAATATTCTGTGACTCTATGATAATGGCAGTGATAGGGCAACACCAGCCCAAAAGCTGAACTTCCCCATTAGCATCCATCAGAGGAATCACCACCAGCACGCATGATATCATCACTTAAAAGGCTGAAAAATTGAAGCTGGGGCTTGTTAAAGTGGAGGCAGCATTGACTGGGCTTGGTATGTCCTGGTGGGCATTGGGTGGAAGGTATTTGGGGCTCTTGTGGTCCTTTTGTGCTGTGGCCTGCTGTAGCAGATGAGCAGCAGCCAGGAGAAGCAGGGCTTTGGGGCAAAATGTTGGTTTCTTTGAAGTCAGTGGTGAAATTCCCGTTGGCTTTGACCACCAGCCTTAGCAGGGCGAGGACTTTGCAGAGCTGCTGACGGTCAGGCTCATAGCTGGAGCCTGTCTGGTGACATCCTCTTGCCAGCTTGTTTGCAATATTAATTAGGGCCAAGAGCCTGCAGGGTTTTCAAGCTCTGTGGCTCCTGTTCACCACGTGGGAAGGAGCAGGGGTGCAAAATGAATTCTCCCATGCAACACTTCTGAAATAGGTCCTGCATTATTTGTGCCTCTGACAATGCCTGGACCCACCTTGGGTGATGCTGGAGCTCCCATTGCTCAGAAAGCATCCATCAGGGCAGCTGTTGCTCTGCTTGCAGAGGTTGCAGTGCTTCACAGGGTGCAGAAACCTTCCCCATGGACATGCCATTTCTGTTGAGGCTCCAGCTGCAAAGCCAGACATCCAGGCTAACCGGTTTTCCACCAGCAAATTTTTGGCAGATCTCCTGCCACAAAGCCCAGGTCGAGCACTTCTTGGGCACTGACATCTCACAGGGGCAGAGATGAGAACCTGCCAGCCCAGGAACAACATTGCAAAATGTATTTGCAATCTTCCAAAGGTGAAGTTTATGCAGTTCCCCCCTTTTACAAATCTCTCTTCCCTGGCTCTCTCAACTCGTGGCTACTCAACCACTAATAGCTTTCACCACTCCTCTCTGTCCTGGTGCTTGCAGAAGATGAGGTCCAAGCCACCATGCTGGCTGCTCTCTGGAGCTGATCACAACCCAATCTGACACAAGCATGGCCATTCCAAGGAGAAACACGTCCTGGCAAAATGGAATAACATCTGTGTTGGGAAGAAAGAACCTGTAAATGTCTCATAGAGGAAAAAAATTGCACGAGGTGCTCATACCTTATTAAACAGACAGAGAGACATAAAAGTCCCCAGTGTGAGAGGAGCATCCATCAGACCATGCAGTTGGCCTTGGCTGCTGAAGAAGCCAGGCTTTGGTAGCTCTTCTGGGCTATTCCAGCCATCACTGGCATTTCCCCTTTTAATAAGAACACCTCAGCCCATCCTTAGTGCCCACGGTGAGAAATACCTGGGGCCAGCAGCTCCCCAAGGAGGCCTTAGCATCAGGAATAAATTCTCTGCTGCAATAAACAACCCAAACCCATCGCTGGATGAGTTTTTTTAGAGACCTTGAGCAATGGAACGAGCAAGTAAACAAGCTGGGATTTTCCCCTGTGCATGTGGGAGAGGTTCCAACGCAGTGGAAAGCACGATCAATAATTGAGTGAGAAGGAAAGCCGCCCTGAGCTCTCACAGAGCACAGCCTCAGCATCCAATATTTATTTTCAGGCCCTAAATAATGCATCTGAAAATGCTTCTAACTGGATATTTTAAGGCAAACAAATTTATGTCATGAAAAGTTAATTGGCAAGAGCATCTCTGAAGGAAAATCAATAGCGGCCACAAAAAAATCCCCCTCAGCTCCTCGATGCTTTGCTCCTGTTCCTGCTCGTGAGGGGGCAATTCTGTAATTTCTAATTAAGGAATCATTTGCTATTAATTAGCCCATATAAGTAGATTTCACTTGCTCCCCAAGCTAAATCACTTAAGCCCTGGCATTTCCTCCTCGCTGCTGCAACACCGGCCGCCAGCAAGGTGGCTGTGGGGTGGGAGTCAAGGGATAGGGTGGCCAGTCCTGGTCCTGCCACTGGTTTCCCAGTGGAATGGGTTCATCCCCATGGGTGAGTTCACTCAGCAGACGTGTAGCAGCTGCTGTAGGCAAATAGGAAAAAAAAAAATCATAGAATGGTTTCAGTTAGAAGGGACCTTTAAAGCTCATCTAGTCCAATCCCCCATCACTGAGCCGGGACATCTCCAGCAAGAGCAGGTTGCTCAGAGCCCTGTCCAAGCTGAGCTTGAATCACCCTATTTCCAGAGGTGTTATGGGTTGGAGGTAGTGAGGTATGGCATGGAGGTGAACACTGGCAGTAGATAAAGTATCTGCTGTTAAATCCACCATGGCCTTAATACTGGCATGTTCCCTCCCCACCTCACCCTTCAACCCCCCCATCCAAGCATGAGAAAACACCTTGCCACGTCAGCAGCCAGCCCCAGGGATACCAAGATCATGTCTTTGATCCTGGAAGAGACATGAGCCCTGCCCAGCAGCATCGCCCCTGCTGTGAGGCTGCCCCATCCCCATACACTGCAAACCTGGGGGGGGGAATCAGAGCTGGCTGTCCCCCCAGTCCATCTGCCACCCCCAGGACACCCAGTGAGGGCTCAGGGCCAGGCTGCTGCCACATCAGGCTTCTCGTTACAAAACCCAAACAGATAAGATAAGAAAGGTTCATAACCTCTCCTCACAGGACCAGGTTTCTCATCTCCAGCCAGGCTTCCCTGCCTGTGATGTTTATTTGCTGTTATACCCAGCATCCAGCAGTAGATGAATTGCCTCCTCTGGGATTTCACTTCAATCTGATCAGAGGAAATTGGTTTTGACAGCTCTCTGATAGAAACATCTTGGGCCAAACTCACCCCTGGTCGAAGCTCCCTGGGGTCAGCGGGGCTGGATTTGGCTCTGGCTGGCTGGGTAAATGCAAACTGGTAACAAAAAGCCCAGGAACAGGGTAACCTGGACCCAAAAGCATTTTTCCAGGTAGCAAAGGAAGGTTTAGTCTGTAACACCCTCAGGAGCTTAGAGGAGAGAGAGGTGGGCTGTAGCTGCACTGGGCTGTGTGATGCTGGTGCTACCTCCTCCAGGGCTTTGGCTGGCACAGAAACAACAGCCTTAAAAATCAAACTAACCTGAGGCAGCCCTACCCCACACAAATCCCATACAAACCCAGCTGAACCAAACAGAACCAGCACTGCTGCTTTTCTAGGAGTTATTTCTTCCTGGCCTTTAAGGAGAACCAAGGCTGTGCTGACACAGAGCTCTGAACATCCAAGTGCTCCCCCTCGACTCCTCTCTCACAGCAAAGCTTTTGGTTCGAGGGAGGTTTTCTCATCCTGGAGGACTTGCAGGAGGTGGGAGGGCTGGGGAAACGCAGATGTGCTTTTCATGCCACGCTCTCCTCAGTTCAAAAGGCTTCCACCTCCCCAAGAGCACGTTCACTGCTCCTATCTAGTCACAGCAGCTCTTGTGTTTGTCAGGAGCTGGGACAAACAGGAAAGCACAGGCTTACTTTGATCACAGCCTTTAATAATGGCTGTATCTCGTGCTTGGACAGCAGGAGAAGTGGGGAGCAGCCTCCTCCTCCTCGGATGCTGGGGCTCCTAAAACCTCAAGGCTGTTTGTTGTGATTTCTGCCTCGTTGGTCAAGGCTGGTGGTGTCTCTCAAAGTGCAAAGCTCCTTCCAGGGAGGACAGACACTGGCAGCAGCCATGCAGCTTGCCTGCTAGCTGTCATCCTGATGGAAGGTACTGGCAAGGGTCCTCCCGAGTCAGGCTTCAATATTGCTGATGGAAGCTGACATTTTTCGTGGGTAGCCATGAGAAATTCAACTCACAGCCTTGGGAAATTCAACTTGAAACAGCTTTAAGGCACCAACAGAGGCAGGCATTGCTGGAGCCCGGGGAGTTGTCTCTGAGCAGGTCCAGCTATGTTTCACCATCCCTCCTGATGGGCTCCAGAGGCACAACGTCAATCAAAGCTCAAGAACCTTCCCTTGGAGCCAGAGCCTAGTTGAGGCATCAGGTTGATTTGGACCCAACTTCACCAATTCTTTTGATTTTGGTCCAGACCCCTTTCTTCCTTCTTGAGGGGCAGGGAAATGGGTAGGAGGTGGCAGATCAGCATTTATGTGTCAAACTCTTCAGTTTTGATTGATGGCTTCATCTTCACACCTCGTGAAAGCCCCAGCTGAGCAGGAAGGAGGTGTCCTGAGCACTCATTATTTACTCACAAGAATTCAAAACGTAAGCTAAATCATTTAGATCCCTGCAGATGGTTCTCCTGCCTGAGCAGGAGCAGGTGGCTCTTTTTGCACATCTCAGCTATTCAGAAAGTGAAGGACTTCAGGTAGGGCAGCACCAGTGATGTGAAGAGGCTCCATCCCTCCCAGCAACTTAGTGCTGTGGTAGTGGCAAAACTCACGTGGGTGTTGTAGCAGCTGTGAGCAGATTGGGTTGTCACAGACATTTTTGAAGTGCAGGGGTTGACCTGCTGGAAAGCAGCTCTGCAGAGAAGGACCTGGGAGTCCTGGTGGACAAGTTCACCACATGCCAGTAATATGCAGAGTCTCCTTCTCTGGAAAGATTCCAAACCCACCTGGATGTGATCCTGGGCAACCTGCTCTGGGTGACCCTGCTTTAGCAGGGGGGTTGGACAAGACGATCTCCAGAGGTCCCTTCCAACCTCCACCATTCTTTGACTCTGATTTGGAATGCAAACACCATTTTAACAGGCTATCAGGAGTTATGGCCAAGCACCATAAAACTCCAGAAAAGCATCAATCTGATAGAAAACCAGTTACAAACCCATTGTAATCTAACTCTCCTTTTCAACACCAAGCACTGTTCCTAGCTCTGCTCTCCACAATCCACTCCTGCAGGCTTCATGAAAGATGCCAGTAAATCATTAGTAGATTCGGAAGCTTGCCAGTAGATTAGTGGCCACGTTTCACTTCACTCTTATTTTCTTCATTTGCTTCAGACTGCTTGAAAATAGTCAAGTCTGACTTGCTAAGAATCAACAAGGGGAACATGGTAATAGGAAAGGAAAGTTCAGGCCTGGCCCATTTTGTAATTAGTACAGCGAGAGCTTGTGGGCTTTTAGAATATGCTCATTAAAACATATATAAACTGTTATTTGTTAGCCAAATAATTTTTATATCTATAGAATCATAAAATGTTTTGGTAGGCACCTTTCAGGTCATCTAGTCCAACCCCCCTGCACCAAGCAGGGACATCTTCAACTGGATCAGGCTGTTCAGAGGCCCGTGCAACCTCACCTGGAATATTTCCAGGGATGGGGCTTCTACAACCTCTCTGTGGATGTGTATATACATATATAACAGATATAATATATTTTTTTAAAACTGTGTATATTTATATACACACTTTGAAGCATATACCCCAACGCAACTCAACAGCAGAGAACAGGACTTTTGGTCTTCAAGTTCACTGGTCACTCTCCAGACCTCAGACATCAAGTCCTACACCTCTGGCCCCAGCTGGACCACCAAGTCCACAACAGATCCGTGTCTCCTGGTAGATCTGCCCAGCCCTAGAAAGGAGCTGTGACCTTTCTTGAACAGGAGGGTGTGAGATACCTTCTAGACCTAGCAAAAGTCACGATGGGCTTTCAGGTTGCCCATACCAGCCATGGACCACTTGCTTCCAGACCTTTGCTCAGCCCTGAAAAAGCAACTCAGCTCCATATTTTACATCCTTAAGCACCACATCTTGCTCGAGTGGCTTTTTCATTAGTCCCAGGGTTTTGTGAAATGGTCTCGAGAGACAGTCATTAGAGCTGTCAAAGTCCCAGCGTCCCCTCAGCCATAAGCAGCCTTCCTCCCCCTGCAGGGTCTGCTCCACCAGCCGTTGCCAAGCAGCAAATTTGGGTGATTCAGGGGCAATCATATCCTTTAAAGCATAGATGTGATCCCTTTCCTGATTAGTGTCACGCTTCACTGGACCTTCTAACTAATTTACCCTTAACATTCACGTCACCAGCCATGAAATGACTTGCTCTGGCTTAGACAAGCCTAGTGTATCATTTACTGGGTGCAGGAAACTCTGTGGGGTTTAACCCTTGGGTTTTTATGGCTTTTTCTTGGAAATCTGGCCTGGGGAAAGTGTAGTCCACCTGTTCATGGAAGAGGATGCTGGTAGCCATGGTTGTGTGGTGCAAGCCTCCATCAAGGTGGACTGAGCTGCTGCATGCTGTGCCTGAGATCATCTCTGTCTCTGATGTCTACATCTGCTGCAAAGCTCCAGCACTTCACCTGCACTCTCTTGGTCTTTCTGAAAACATCAGGCCCAAGGAACTCAACCTGATTTACAAAATGATGTGATGAGGTGGTCCTAACTTGCCAATAGACATAAACAATGTCCTGTTTTCCTAATCTCCTCCTTTGAAAATGAGCCTTTTTAAGGCAGCATGGTCATAGAATCGTCAGGGGTGGAAGGGACCTTAAAGATCATCTCGTTCCAACCCCCCTGCCATGGGCAGGGCCACCTCCTACTAGGTTGCTCAGAGCCCCATCCAGCCTGGCCTTAAACATTTCCAGGGATGGGGCTTCCAGCACCTCTCTGGACAACCTGTGCCAGTGTCTCCCCACCCTCACGGGCAAGAACTTCTTCCTAACGTCTAATCTGAATCTCCCCACCTCTAGTTTTGACCCATTCCCCCCAGTCCTACCACTACCCGACATCCTAAAAAGTCCCTCCCCAGCTCATTACTTTCAACCACTCCAAAGTGATCCCTTATACAGGAGCCTTGCTGCACAGTGCAGCCCCGAAGGAGATGATGGAGCTCACACACCGGACAGGCTTTTCCAAAGCCTCTCTAAGCCTCTTAGAAGAGCAAATCCCTTTCACACCCTCTTTCCCCGGTGCACAGTATTTACCAGTGGAGGCATTCATTTATTCTAACTTGGACTACACCACGTGGCTGCTTATTCCTGCTCTAGAATAAGCCCTGTTCCTCCAGCGCCCACCATCCCAACTCTGCCATCAACCCTTGGGTGCTCCTTCTCCTGCCTTTGGATTGAGGGCTGGGTCATCTGAGGATGCAGACAAGGAATGGTGACCTCAGAGGGATGGTGGTCCTGCACCCACTGCCAACATGGTACTGCTGGTGGCTGTTTCACTGCCCTTTTATTCCAACCTCTGCACACCCAGCGAGGGACAGAAGCCAAGAAGGTAAGATTTGGTGAACAACTTGTCCTTCCTCATTCCCAAGCAGGTCCCAGAGCCACCACACCACCTCTCAACAAGCTTGGCACCTGCCTTGCTTTCAAAGTCTTACTTTTTTTATAGACACAAACTGGAACACATGAAATTCCACGTATACAGAGAAACTTCTTTGCTGTGAGGGTGCCAGAGCCTGGCCCAGGCTGCCCAGGGAGGTTGTGGAGTCTCCTTCTCTGGAGAGATCCCAAACCCACCTGGATACTATCCTGGGCAACCTGCTTTGGGTGACCCTGTTTTAGCAGGAGGGTTGGATGAGATGATCTCCAGAGGTCCCTCCAATCCCCACCATGCTGGGATTAAGTCTTCACCATGTGTTTGTTGAAAAACAACCTCTGTGTGGCTCTTTATGATTGAAGTTCTCCACTCTGAGCTAACAGTAAATGCAAAAAACCAAGGTGTCATTTTTTTTAAGCAATTAGTTCAATGCTTATGAACTCTTCTCCCACTGGCTGATGCTTGCAGAGAGATGCCACTGCTCCATCTTTGCCCACACAGCATGGTAGGAGCTTCCATTTCTGCTACAGCAGCATCTGTTCTGACGAGGACAAAACTCCTTCCCAACAGCCCAAAGGGCAATTTTCAGTTTATAAACACTCACTTGTCTCCCAGTGGCCCCTGAACTGGGGCACATCCACTGTTCAATGCATGTGGGTGACCAGAGGAATGCAAAACAAAATTGCAGTGGGGACCCAGGGTCGTGAAAACTCATTAATTCTTGGCCACTTTACAGCCGCCCTCTCTGGTTGCTGTTTGGTTCAGCTGGATCTAATCTGGATTGGAAACAATGTCCCCAAGGTGGGGGAGATCATAAGCAATCCTTCTTCCAAGGCCATTTGGATTGGGGTGTGATTTCCAGCTGCCTTTTGGATGACTGTGGTGGGAGGGACAAGAAGTATTTTCCAAGGTGCTGCTAAAAATGACTGAGGGCATGAATTTGTGCTCAGCATCACTCGAGTGTTCCAGTGAATTTGCTGTAATGACAGAAAAATTCCTTTTCCCAAGAGGGACAGGTCCTAAGGTTGCTTGGCAAGCAGTAAAGTTTTACAACTACTTGTAAAAGGTGTCACAGAAGGTTTTTTCCCCCCCTAAAAAATCATCCAATCATCAGGATCCAAACTTTCTACAAGGAGAGATATCCCCCTGGACTCCAACCCTTGTTTGTGCCTTAAAAATACCTCTCCTTGGGGTTTAGATTCTCCACCCATCCCTGAGTGCTCTGGACACCTCACAGACTCATTAGGCTTAAATACCTGATGTGAATTAGAGCCAGAAGAGACAAAGACCCATTTGGGATCCCTTCATACCCGTCAGGAAAGGAAAGAAAGCCTCAATCTGTTGTTTTGTCCTTGCCAAGGGGCCCTTCCCAGGAGGCTTTGGGTTGCAGGAAGGGTAAGCAGGAGGTTTTCTGGTGTGGAATGGGGACATCGTCCCACCAGCCATCCTCCTCAGCTGCTTTTGGGGTGCTTTGTGCATGGAAAGTGTGGAGCAATCAAATGATCCTTAGCCTGTATTAACTGGGAAAGGACAGAGCAGCCCCAAGACCCCTGGAGGTGGTCACAGAGCCAACAACAGAGTAGCTGAACTATTGCTTCCCAGCGATTCCCTTTATAATGTTAATATCCTGGGGAGAAATAGTGCCAAGAAATTGCTCTCATTCCTCCCTGCAACAACAAACTCACCAGAGCCAAACCCCCGACCCCACACATTGATCTGGAGCTGGTGCTTGCTTTCAGGCTGTCAGTTCTGCTGGGCATTGAATGGTTTGGGGTGGAAGAGACCTCTAAAGGCCACCTAGTCCCCTGGAGTGAGCAGGGACATCTGCAACTAGAGCAGGTTGCTCAGAGCCTCAACCAACCTCACCTGGAATGTTTCCAGGGATGGGGCATCGACCATCTCTCTGGGCAACCTGGGCCAGTGTCTCACCACAAAAAATCTCTTCCTTCTCTCCAGTCTAAATCTCCCCTCTTTTAGTTTAAAGCCACCACTCCTTGTCCTGTCACAACAAGCCCTGCTAAAAAGTCTGTCCCCATCTTCCTTGACAGTCCCCCCTTTAAATACAGAGAAGCCACAAGAAGGTCTCCCTGGAGCCTTCTCTTCTCCAGGCTGAACACCCCCAACTCTCTCAGCCTGGCCTCACAGCAGAGGGGTTCCAGCCTTCACATCATTGTTAAGGCCTCCTCTGGCCCCACTCCAACAGGTCCATGTCTCTCCAGAAGACTCCAGAGCTGGCCCCAGCACTGCAGCGGGGGTCTCACGAGAGCAGAGGAGCAGGATCCCCTCCCTCAACCTGTTGCTGCAATTACTTTGTGCAATTTGGTGCCAGGCATCTGCTGGGTGCACACCCACCCTCCCTTCCCACCACAGCTCCCACTGCCTCCTCCCAGCCTGTTTCCCTCCACATCCCTTGCAAAGCCCCACACTGTTATTAGTCTGAAATTCTCACAAAGAATAAAAGATCTGAAGGAATTTCTCCTGCCATGCAGAGATCTGAAGCAGGAGGAGGTCTCTGTTCTCCATTCCCAAGGAGGTTGGGTTGAATAGCAGGACTCCTGCAGACACAGAGTAGCACCAGCTCTGAGTGTCTCCAATTTAGGAGCAGGAGAGAGGCTATACCTTCTGTCCACAGCTGCCCAACCCTGGACCTTGACCCTCTCCATGGCAATACCACTTCTACAACACATCCCTTGGAAACCACTTGCCATTGCTACGCTGGTGTGCTGCCAGCTCTCTTCTTCCTCGGACCACCACCACACTCAGCAACATCCCCTCAGCATACCTTCAGCTTTTATCCTTCATCTGCTTGCTCTTCTCCACCTCACATCAGCCAAGGGGGAAACACACCACTGAGAGAGAGCTCAGCAAGCTGCCCCCAACAAGAAGCTCTCTTCACTCTGATCAACCCCTTGTTGCTTCCTCTCTCTTCTGATACTTCTTCTCAGACTGATCTGGTTCCTCGTTAATATCTCTCCAGCCTTGCCCACCACCCCAACCACGATCACCTGGGGGAAGGCAGGACCTTACACAGGTGGGGCCTCACACAGGTGGACCAGGTTCTGCCTCTGGGTCTTGGGGAACCACTTGGGGAACAAGACACCCTGCTGGGTTGCAGGATTCCTGCCTTGGGGAGCTCCTCCTTCAGCCAGGAGCACTCCACTATCTATCACTGCTTTCCACTATCAGCTAGGAAGGCCTGAGCTCCTTCCTGGTGAGCAATTAGCCCCAATTAACACACAATTAGAGGGCTTCTATTCCATTAGAGCCAACCAGTGGGACTGGAGCCACTAATTGCCTCACTGATGCGGCAGCAGTCCAGAAGATTGCAACCCTAGGGTGAACCCATATTTGCAAGTCCTGCCAGCTTCCTGCTCGTGGTCCACAATTCCCTTCTCTAATTAGGCTCCAAGCACCCAAGGAGAGTTAACATCAAGTGAAAGCTCCCTTTAAATAAGTCCACTTTTCTGAGGGGAGCCATTCCTTGATCGGCCGGAGCTTGCTCTGAATTCAGATGAGCAAATTCCCCCACTAGAGCCGATTCCAAGATGAACTCATGAGGACAATGCCCTGCTGCACATGGGCTGGCACTGTAGCTTGATGGAAAAGCAGGAAAAAACCCCTAAGTTCTCATGAATTCCTGTGTAAACCTGAAAATAATTGTTCAGGAGACAGATGAGAACATAAAGCAGAATGAAAATACTTTTATGTTCTTCAGGCACTTGATTCCAAGGAAGATGTCCATTGACAGAGCATGGCAGGGTGCACGTTGTTTATGAGCCCCTCAATTTTCCTTGGCTCGGGGGCCACAAACAAGAACAGAGCAGCACCAAGCCTCTGAAGTCCAGAAGAAGTCTCTTGGCTTTGGAAGGACTCTGTAAATATTAGGACAGACGCTATCTTAAAAGACTCAATGCCTTTGATTATGTTCCCGTGTCGAGCTTCCTCCATTTATTTTTGTCTCATCATCTCTAATGTTGCCTGTAGAGAAGGTTGTGAACTGAAACACCACTGCAAGTTCCTTCTGATGGAGCCTGGGCTCCAGCAGAGAAATTGGCAGCTAGATTGGGAGCAGCATTTCCAGCCCCAGGCTCAAAAGATGATTTTTTTTCTGATGGTAGAGCTGTTGTGGCTCTAATAGTCCAAGGTCATGGGTAAGGTAAGGTCTGTGAGGAGAGCTAAAATCTTTTTTAACCCAGCAACAACCTCAAACCCCCCCAAAATTTTAAAAATTTTAGACATACTGGGCTTTACAGTATCTGTCTGACTATGAGGAGGCAAAGTGTTCCCAATATGTGATAGCAACTTCCCCAAAAGACTTTAAAAATGAGAATGGAGATGGTTTCCTCTTCACATGACTCTAGAATCTGGGGCTTTCAGGTAGACTTAGGCACACAGCACAGTCACGTGAGCTGGCAACACCTCTTTGACTCCAATGATGGGTGCAGGACTTGTGGGTTGGAAGGAGAAGGGCACGTAGGTAGGGAACATGCAGGACCTGTGTGTTGCATGAAGATATGTAGGCTGGGAAGATGGAGGACCTGTAGGTTGGGTGGTATAGAGTCTATAGGTTGAATGGTATAGAGCCTACAGGTTGGGACAGCCTTGTTGCTGCAGCTCTGGCTCTGGCCAGCTCATTACACAGGCCAGAACACAGGAACTTCCACCTTAACATAAGGAAAAATTTCTTTTCTTTGAGAGTGACAGAGCCCTGGAACAAGCTGCCCAGAGAAGTTGTGGAGTCTCCTGCTCTGGAGGGATCCCAAACCTGCCTGGGTGTGATCCTGGGCAACCTGCTCTGGGTGACCCTGCTTTAGCAGAGGGGTTGGATGAGATGATGCTGGATTTGCCTCAAGAGGAATGAAGTCCCCTACCATCTTATTGCTAATCTTCTGAGCCACCACAGCTTATTGGCAGTGGTCCTAAGCCTCCTATGGCAAGAGGTCTGTCATAAGGCCCTGTGGTCTAATCACGTTCTCCTCCGGACCATGTCAGAGTTCCCACTGACTTCAATGAGAATAGGGACCCAGCCCTTGTCCGACACCTTTGATATTTTCTAGAAGTGACTGAAAGGAGCTATTTTAGAGTAAGGAAGGTCAAAGTGAGAGCAGTCATGTGGAGGAAGGTGGACAACTTCAAAGCTCAGCTCTGAAGTCTCTATGGGCTGGAGCCCACAGAGCCATGTGGAGATAGCCAAATCAGTGCCAAACAACCTCACTTTGAAGGAGGATCCGAAATGCTATTTTTATGCTGGAAAGTTCCTTCTAGAAGGTGGTTTCATAACTCCCCAGAGGTTCTCAGCCACTTGGCTTGCTCCTCTCTGCTGTAAGCTCAGCCCAATCTCCTCACTCTGAGTGGCTGTGGTGTGATTCTGCGTTATCTAAATGGTTTGGGGGATAAAAATCAGATCATAGCACATATTTGCATCTCACAGTTCCTTTAGCACAAGGCATGAGTGCCCTGGGATATGTGTGAAGCCACCATGCTGGCCTTGCTGACCAGCGACAGGGCAAGGGGCAACGGGCACCAACTGGAACTCAGGCGGTTCCATCTGAACAGGAGGAAAAACTTCTTTGCTGTGAGGGCGCCAGAGCCTGGCCCAGGCTGCCCAGAGAGGGTGTGGAGTCTCCTTCTCTGGAGACATTCCAAACCCTCCTGGACATGATCCTGGGCAACCTGCTCTGGGTCACCCTGCTCTAGCAGGTTGGTTGGACAAGATGATCTCCAGAGGTCCTTTCCAACCCCTACTGTCCTGTGATTCAGTGATAAATTTGACTGAAACATCAAAAGCAATCCCTTCCTCCATTTGCTATTGGCACCTTGCATGAGTCGTGCTGGCAACCTGAGATTTTAAAGCTGCCAGCAAGTTGGGAAGTGAGGGAAGGGAAGCTGTTGTTTTGGGGGGTTTTTTTGCAAGAGAGATGTCAAAGAAAATTAATTTCGCTGTGGAGTGTCTATCAACTGAAAATTATTGATATTTGGGGCAGGTGTGTAATACCTGCTAAGAAAGAAGCTCTCAGTTTGTAAGGGTATTCCCTTGACTCTCTGGTTGTCTGCAGGGTGTCCCTTTGTGCTGGTGGCAGGACCTGGGGTAGGTACATCAAGGACACTGCAGCTTGAAGCGTGTCCACCTCCCTCTCCACTTGCACCAGGGCTCCAAAACCTGAGGAGGGACATGGTTGAGGTCACACCTCCACTGCAACATGCCACAGTCCTGCTCTCCTTCAGAGCCCAAGCATCTTTCTTGGGTGGCAATATTGCACATACTGGTACAACTTACAACAGCAGCAGATGACTTTGCTGCCTGTGAGGAGAAGCTGAATGTCACAGTCCAGACTGGTATGAGAGACGTGGTTTGCTGGGGCTTTAGGCCTTTAAGAAAAGTGAAAAATAAGGCTACAGTTCCTGTTAAATGCTATCATTCATTTTTCTGCTGATGTGTGTTAGGTTTGGGCTGAAGAACAAGAACATTTTTTACTTCAGGGCACTTGCAATTTGCTGGTTTGGCTCCTTTCCCCCCCCCCCTTAATACTTGTGCTGGTTGCTAGACAAACAAAACCCTCACAGACACTTTCCATTTGTGCTCAGTTTAGCTGAGACCCCAGTTTTCCATTTAAAATAAAGCTCCCAAGTGAGAACTTGTGCTTCTGCAAGGGATGAATTAAACTCTGCCTGACTGCTGTTAGAAACCAGCAGTGGAGAGAAGCAACCCAGGGCACTGGGGACACGTCCATCGAGAGAGCACCTTCTCTGCCCAGCCCTGCCTGATTTTCACTGGTCATGCAATGATGCGCCTCTTGCTCCTTCTGAAATGATTCTTGTCCCTTTGGCATTGCCCCCTGACAGCACAGACATAAACTCACACTTTGGGAGATGTATTTTCCTCCCCTCAAACACTCACCCAGCTACAGCTTTGGGAAACACTAATTGCCAAAAACTTTCCCTTGAAAACTAATTCCTAAGCAAAGTAATTCCCTCGAAGCTGCTTTAAGTGCATGATTAGCCTCACAAAGGTGGCCTGCCAACAAACTCAAGGGAAAGACCAGCCCAGGCTGCCCAGGGCAGTGGTGGAGTCCCAATCCCTGGAGGGGCTTAAAAGCCATGGAGATGTGGTGCTGAGGGACATGGTTTAGTGGGTTAACAGTTGGTCTCCATGATCTTAAAGGTCTCTTCCAACCAAAGCAACTCTACGATTCTATGCTTGGCCAGCACAGCATCAAATGGCTCCTGAAGTGGGAGTGTGCTGCACAAGAGCTAAATTATCTGGAGAGAGTTCTCTCAGTTATCAACTGGGGGGCACAATCTGTCTCTCATCACACCCATAAATCCTGTAAGCTGGAGTTTCTCCCTGTTTAGCTGAAGGCAGATGCTACGAGATGCTTGATGGCAAGACATGCCACCTAGCTTGGGCAAGATGATTGTCCAGCTTCAGCAAGAAGAGGGCTGAGCTTGGGCTGGTTTTGATCCCTCTCTTTCCTGCTGCTCCATCCTCTCTGCAAGAGGATTTTTGCTTTGGCGTGGATGCACAAAATGCACAAAATCTTTCCTGAAAAACCTCTCTTGGGAGGTGTAAATTTTATTGCAGAGAGAGCCTGGCAACGAGCAGCAAAACACTGTAAGTAACTGAAAGAGCATCCTGGGCAGGCACCCAAAGCTTTGTCAGCAGCAGGACCGGGGAGGAGGGTGATGGCATTTGGTCCATGCCATCCCTGATGGTGGCAGAGCTGGTACCTGGCATTACAACGAGCCTCTGCTGATGTGGAGCTTTCATAAATCTGATCCCTCCAGTGAGGGGCTGGAGGAGACAGATGGAAGTCATTTAAGACAATTGCATTTTCTATCTCCCGGGCTTCTTGTTATCCACCCTCCTCAAGCTCTGGATGCTGGAACTGCTGTTGCTGGAATATAAAAATCTGTCTGTCTGCAGTCCAACTGGGGGATGAATGCAAGCACCAGTTTCTGGGTGATGCAGGGTTCCCCAAAGTGCTAGAGCAGGCAGAGCCCTTCCCTCAACACCAGGGGAGTCTTTGCAACTAAAAGAGGGGAGATTTAGCCTAGTTTTGTTCTCCAAGTGGTTCCCCAAGGTCCCAGAGGCAGAACCTCGCCCACTTGTGTGAGGCTCTGCCTTCCCCTAGATGAGCATGGTTGGGGTGGTGGGTGAGGCTGGAGAGATATCAACCAGGAACCAGATCAGTCTGAGAAGAAGTAGGAACTGAACCAGTTGGAGAGAAGCCACAGATGAGAGAAGAAGCAACAAGGAGCTGATCAGAGTGAAGAGAGCTCCTGTTGGGGCCAGCACGTACCTCAGGAGGCTTCCTGAGTCCTCTTCACTCCACTAGGACAACTCACATTCTCCAGTGATTTGCTGAACTGTGGCATGTCTTAGTTTCCTGAAGGATTCACATGCTTGGCAAGGGACATTTAGAGGCAATTTTTATTGCATTTTTTTGCTTATTATTCTTTACTCTGCTAATAAATCTGTACATTCCAGAGGCTTGACATCACTTAAGTGGAAAAGAATGAGTGTAGGAAATGAAAGCACAAAGGAAATCAGAGCCACAGGCAGCAGCACTGCTCCCTGCCTTATTTCTTGGGCCACTTTCCAAATGCCAGGCTCTTGCAGGATTATCTGTATCATAATTCAAGCAAAAGCCTTTCCATTATATGGCTCTTGAGCAGCTAAAATTTCTCCTTCATCCGCAGTCACAGCAAGCAAAGGTAAAAATATTTAATAACAAATAATCATAGAATTGTCAAGGTTGGAAGGGACCTTAAAGATCATCTAGTTGCAACCCCCCTGCCATGGGCAGGGACACCTCCCACTAGACCAGGTTGCTCAGAGCCCCATCCAGCCTGGCCTTAAAAACTTCCAGGGATGGGGCTTCCAGCACCTCTCTGGGCAACCTGTGCCAGTGTCTCCCCACCCTCATGGGGAAGAACTTCTTCCTAATGTCTCATCTGAATCTGCCCCCCTCTAGTTTTGACCCATTCCCCCCAGTCCTACCACTACCCGACAGCCTAAAAAGTCCTTCCCCAGCTTTCTTGTAGGCCCCCTTAAGATACTGGAAGACCATAATGGAACTTCTTAGGAGGCATTGGTGCTTCATTTCTGTCTTTGATAAGAAGGGATGGAAAGCTGGCATTGGCTCTTGGTTCCAGCAGCTCAGAGGTGCTCTGAGGTACAAACCTGGCTTAGGTGTGATCCAAGAAAAGGGGGAACTTTTGGACATCAAGGCTGTTTTGAAGTCTTAACAGCTGTTGGAATTGAAATGAAGAGGTATTCTCCTGCTTTTATGCATGGAAAACTCTTTAGCTAAACTGGTGAGAAGAGAACCATGATGTTACCAGAGTTTTCAAGATAGAGCCTGGCCCAGGCTGCCCAGAGCGGTTGTGGAGTCTCCTTTTCTGGAGACATTCCAAACCTGCCTGGACATGGTCCTGGATAATGTGCTCTTGGTGACCCTGCTTTAGCAGAGGGGTTGGATGAGATGATCTCCAGAAGTCCTATTCAACTCCTACCATTCTGTGATTAAGCTCTGAAGGAGTTTTTAAACTAAGGTAAACTTCCTTGCTCCAGGGCATGGGCTAGTGAAGACCTGGAAGAAACCTTCTAAGGGCACTCATTGCATGCTTGCAGACTTCCAAGTTTGTCATACCCTTTTTGGAGGCATGGCACTAGGCTGATGATGATGCCAGCAGGCTCTGAGGATTTAAGAGATATTAAACTATGGATTCTTGTGTGTCTTGTTCTAAAGGCTTCTGGGCAAGCTGCTCCTAGGAAAGGTTCATGGAGAACTGCATTTAACGTGGCTCTTTGACTGCTACACTTATCTGTTAGCTAATGAGCTGCCACAAGCTCAGACTCAAAATAGGAGCAGGCAGTGCTTTATTTCAGTTAAATGAAATGTGAGAGCAGCACTTGGGTACCTCTAACTCCAAATCAACAGCACGGTGTTGATTACTGAGGGAAATAAATTAAGCATTTGGACCTTGATAGTGCATTTAAGTATATACCTACATTTAAGCCTGCAAAGGCTTATTCCTAAACTGAAAAGGAGGTGAAGGCTTCATTAAATTGCCAAATCAAGGGCTTCCAGCGTGGAGAACTCGACTGCTAAATGTCAGCATGAAGGCAGATTCCTATGGCCAGTTACAAATAGCTGGGATTTATAATCTCTTTATATCCTGGAAACGCTGACAGCTTTAAATATAGCTCCATGGCTGTGAGAAATTGTTGGCATTTTTCTCTTGTTAGCCTTTTGTAACTAAATTTAAGGTATCCATTTCAGCATGATCCAATTATGGAAGCGGAATCGGAATGGCTCCCCATGCAAGAGGCCTCATCTATTTTTGTCCACGGAGCTGAAGTCTGCATTTCTGAGCTCATGATTTATGTCAGGCTTTAAATTAATAATAAGGCATCTATCCACAGGCAAATATTTGGATTGCAAGACCCATTCAGCGTGGACTCAGCAGCCAGCCAAGGCTTGGCTGCTCGGGAAGATTCAGTTACAACAGCAGCCCAGGTCCTATTTCAGACATCACCTGGTCTTGCACAATTATCATCAACCCCTCCTTGCTAAGGACAGCCTGAAACTAAGAGCACCTCAGCTTAAACTGCTGAACCCCAAAAGATTCATTCCTGAGACAGAAAAAGGATGGATTTCAGTCCCTTACCTCCATTGCTGTCTATTTCCACAAATATTTCCAGTGACAAAAAGGTGTCCTGCCCTTGTGGGCTCAAGCAAGGAGCTGAGCATGCACAGGTATCATAGAGTCATTTGGGCTGGAAAAGAACTTTAAGATCATCCAGTCCAACCATTAACCCAGCACTGCCAGGTCACCACTAAGCCATGTCCCTCAGCACCACAGCTATGTGGCTCTGAAACCCCTCCAGGGATGGGGACTCCACCGCTGCCCTGGGCAGCTTGGACCAGCCCTTGACAACCCTTTCAGGGAAGATATTTTTCCTACTATCCAACCTAAACCTCCTCTGGTACAACATGAGGCCATTTTGTCTTGTACTATCACTTGTTCCTTGGGAGAAGAGACCAGCCCCCACCTGGCTCCAACCTCCTCTCAGGGAGTTGAGAGTGAGAAGGTCTCCCCTGAGCCTCCTTTTCTCCAGGCTGAACAACCCCAGGTCCCTCAGCTGCTCCTCACCAGACTTGTGCTCTAAACTCTTCCCCAGCTTTGTTGCCCTTGTTGAGCACACATACAGACCCAAGGGAGGTGCAAAGCTGAAGGGGAGAAGGATAAATCTTCACCGAGCTGGGGATGTAGCAGATGTAGGATCATCCCACTTCTCCATGGGCTTTTTGAGCAATGACCCTCTCCTGCATTAATGGAAAATACACTGATTTCCTTCACAAGGTGCTTTGAGACCTGCTGATGGCAGGAGAAACATAAAAGACAAGCCCTGTTGTCATGATCCAAGTTCAAGAAACATTCTCTGGAGCAGCTTGTCTTGTAGTTAAGGATTTGGGGAGGGTTTTAAGTATCTTGGGCTGCTGCATCTTCAGCTTACCTGTGGAAATGCACCTTCAGTTTCCTTTCTCTCAACTCAGTAAAGCTTCCAAATCAGCAGAACCACCCAAGAAATACCCAAAGAAAACTAGAGAACCTTAAGTTGACAGTGAAACTGGGCATTAAGTGACCAATGTTGAAGGATAAAACCAATTAAAAGCCAAATTCTTTAGGGAAATCAAGACAAAAAAAAGTCATATTTCACATGTGATTATCTAAAAAGGTCAGCTCTGAGTGTGGTAAATAATTTTGCAATTGGGGAATAACTCAGTGCCACACAAGTCCTTTCCCTGAGCTGCTTGGTAGGTCTAGACAGAGGAGAGGAGCTTTGGAGAAACATGGACCTTTGCTGGGACACGCGTCGTCGCTTCACATTGTGTCTGAGCAGATGGCAAAGCTGCTCAAGGCAGGGCAGAGATCAGAAGATTAAAAGGCACCACTTTCACTGAGTGCCATGCATGACCTGCCTGGTTAAATGAACCACATACAAGGCAAACAGCTCCCACTTCCTTCTCCTGCTGCCCAGAAGTTTGCACATCCCCCATGCTGACCTGAGGTGGAGAGAAGAAATGGTCTTTGCCAACCACAAAGCACATTTGCAGCTTCTCGTGGTGCACATCAGGACCTTTGTGGCACCCAGGGGCAAGGTGGGGAGCAGCAACAGCTCAGGACTAACCTGCCCAAAGCTTAATGGCAAGGGGTGCTCCCAGCTAGGGGAGTTGGAATCATAGAATCAGGGTTGGAAGGGACCTTAAAGATCATCTAGTTCCAACCCCCCTGCCATGGGCAGGGACACCTCCCACTAGACCAGGTTGCTCAGAGCCCCATCCAGCCTGGCCTTAAACATTTCCAGGGATGGGGCTTCCAGCACCTCTCTGGGCAACTTGTGCCAGTGTCTCCCCACCCTCCTGGTGAAGAACTTCTTCCTACCGTCGCATCTGAATCTACCCACCTCTAGTTTTGACCCATTCCCATGGAATGTACCATCAGGAGTCATACCAATGTCCATGGGTAACCTACAAGCTCTGTTCACAGCATTTCTGAAAGAAGCTCCCTTGTTAGCTCTGAAAATAGGGGGTTCTTCCACCTACTTGGTTCTAGGTGGTAACAAAGCTGCCCACCCTACAAAGGCTGTGTCTCCTCAGAGACCAGCACTATGTCCACAGAGCTGCAGGAGAGTCAGCCTAAGGGGATGTTCACCTCAAATCCACCTGGCCTCAGGGTGGAGGTTTTAGGTGGGCACATGGGAAGGCACAAAACTCCAGCCCTACTCTTTTGTCTTGGTGCAAGCCTGCTTCTGGAAGTCCTTCACTGTGTATCCTACAGGGACTTTCATCAGCTGATATCTGGGAGATGTCTGAGCTGGGTTCCTCAGCCATAATGTGGAAGCAGACATACAGGACAAGGATGGCAGGAGGCTTGAACATGCTCTCTGATCTGCTCTCAGTGGCCTTTGACCTTCTCTTTTTCCTGTCAGTGTCTTGCCCAGCAGAAGTTGAGATGTTCTGAGCACCACTCAGATGCCAGATTTAACTCCTGTGGACATACTTGAGATAGGTAGGGCTCCAACTCAATGCTACCATCCCTCCATCACTCTTGGACAATCTTATCAATAATGAAGTTAATGATGCTTTGAATTCCATCCATGCATTCCTCTCCATTGACCTGGGACTGTGGAAGAGTTCATCTGTTCCATTTCTGCTTTGTTTTTTCTCTGGGAATCATCAGCTTCCTGTAAGATTTTTTCACATGTCCACAGAGGAGGAGGCTCTTTGGGAAAAACCCCCATCATCCAGAGAGGTGCTGCCTTGTTTGCAGAGCCTGGCAGCCCAACAGGACTCAGAGCCACCAGCTTTACCTGTGTGTCTCCAGGGACTCCCTGGGCTGCAGCAGAGATGAATGAAGTGGTGAGTAAACACCACAGCTCTCCCCAGCCTGGCAGCCAGAGCAGAAAGCTGCCTTCTGAGGAGCCAGCAGTATCATCTCAGGCCATATGAGGCCAGTTTGGGTTTGTTAAGGAGCTCTGCTGTCTGCAGTGAAGGTAAGAGAGGAGCTGGAACACAGAATGCATCAGCTGTGGTTTCAGTTTGGCTCTGGAGGAGCAGCCCTGGAGCTGCGTGGGGACATGTCCCTGGCTGGCAATTAAAGCTTTTGTCCCCAAGCACCAGGAACTCATTAAAGGCACCTGCTCTCATCTGAGCTCATGACCCTCAGCACCCATTTAGAGCTAAAAACCAGGAGTGTCAAAGCACCATGCACCCAGCCAGGGTTGGAAGCTCCACGAGGAAGGGATCATGCAGCAGTGCCCATCCCTCCAGTGTCACCAGCCTGGCTGATGGCTCTGCCCCATCCTCCAAGGAGGAGCACATGCTTGGGACACCTGACTACATGAATCATAAAATCAGAGAATTGTTTAGCTTGGAAGAGACCTTTAAGATCATCGTGTCCAACCATTACCCCAGCACTGCCAGGTCACCACTAAACCATGTCCCTCAGCACCACAGCTACGTGGCTTTGAAACCCCTCCAGGGATGGGGACTCCACCACTGCCCTGGGCAGCCTGGGCCAGGCCTTGACAACCCTTTTAGGGAAGGAATTGTTCCTCATGTCCAACCTAAACCTTGGTACAACTTGAGGCTGTTTCCTCTTGTCCCATCACTTGTTCCTTGGGAGAAGAGACCAAGCCACATCTGGCTCCAACCTCCTTTCAGGGAGTTGTTGAGTGAGAAGGTCTCCCCGATCCTCTTTTTCTCCAGGCTAAACAACCCCATGTTCCTCAGTCACTCCTCACAAGACTTGTGCTCTAGAACCTTCCCCAGCTTTGTTGCCCTTCTTTGAACACACTCCATCACCTCCTGGGATGTCCCATGAGCCAGGAAAAATTAGCTCAGCCCCTTCACCCTGTGCACACCACTCAAAGCTGCTCTAATGTGTCCTGCACCTGAGAAAAGAGGAGAGCATTGCATTTTCAGGGGTCCTGGGACCAGCTCTTTTGGAGGCCACAATTTCTTCTCACCGTGTTGTTTTACACTGTTCAGGGCAGGTTAACAGACATTTCAGCAGGCAAGGCATTCAGATTAGACATTAGGAAGAAGTTCTTCCCCATGAGGGTGGGGAGACACTAGCACAGGTTGCCCAGAGAGGTGCTGGAAGCCCCATCCCTGGAAATGTTTAAGGCCAGGCTGGATGGGGCTCTGAGCAACCTGCTCTAGTGGGAGGTGTCCCTGCCCATGGCAGGGGGGTTGGAACTAGATGATCTTTAAGGTCCCTTCCAACCCAAACCATTCTAAGAGCTACAAGTTACCAGCTCACAGCTCAACCCAGCCTTGCCCTGGGGTGTCCTCACCTGACCCCGATCACTTCCCCAGAATTCATTCATCATTCCTCACTGCTTATTACCATCACTAATGCAGCAGAGCCCACGAGTCTTGCGACACCTCCTCACCCTCCATCTGCTCACCCCTCAGCAGCAGAGTTTTCTCCCTGGTTTTCACACCGCCCTCGCTCCCACTGAACATCTTCCTCCACCTCCTTTCTCACCCTGTCTGGTGACAACCCAAAACTCAGTGTGGCTCGTATCAAGGTCAAAACTGGTTGACAGACTTGAAAAGCTGGGTGAGAATTTGCTACAAGGCAAGCCTGACACTGGTGGGGGATGGATGACAGCAGCAATTTGTTTTTTCCCATGTAGGAAACCAATATATATATTTTTTTCCTAGGTATTCCTAACTCAGTGCAATGCTGGTGATGTTTTCCCTTCCCAGCTTGTCCAGGGGATGCAGCAGCAAGCTGCTTATTTGGTGGCATTGCCCTTATTTCTTATGAGCCCATTGTTAGTGAAAAATCATGTTAAACAGTGCAATGTGATACTTTTCCTGCCCTAAAGGATGAACTGAGGGCTTCAGTGCCTCAACACAGCAGCACTGGAAGAATGTGCCCGGACCAGCTGCAAACTTGGCAAGGCTGATATTAAAAAGCAAGGACAATGATACCTGAAGGCATGAGGGAGCCCACAGCTCCCTGACCCAGGGATACAGGCAGCACTGCTGGAGCTGCAGTGCTGAGCCCCACTTTGATTTTCAAACAGCTCATTTATTCCGTCCTCACCACTAGACTCTGCAATTATTTGTCCTTGGTTTCCCCAGCTCAAGGCATGCAGTCTTTGCTTCACCCCCTCACAAACCTTGCTGTGCAAGGGGTGAAATGAGTCCTGGCAGCAGGAACAGTTGTTGCAACGGTCCCTGGCTCTGTGCAGAAATCCAAACCTTCAGGGGGCATTTACAAAGCTCTGCTTGCTTTTAAAATGGGCTCTTCCTGGACCTTTCATAACTCCTTGTTGGTCAACCCAAGCCATAAAATGAGAAGCAGTGTTCTGAGTCAGTCTGCTGCCCAGACCCACGCTGGGCATAATGTTCAAGTTGCAAAGCAAGGAAGCAGAAAGAGTCACTGAACCCTTTCCTTTGGGTGGAAGATTTCTCATAGATACAGCCAGATTCCTGTTAGAGCTGGATTACCAAGCCAAGCCCTGGAAAGAGCATCATAGATGTTTACAAGGACTAGGGAAGAGCACAGACCCATCAATGTCTCTGGTAAGAAGCAGCTCAGGGATGCAAACCCTTCCCCTGAAAAGCCACAGCACACTCAGAGTGGGCAATTTGGCCTTGGAAACATTCATCAGACAGTCCCAGGACTCCATGAGGACTTTTCATCTCCTTTACACCATGCATGAATGGTGATAACCACAGACTGGTTCTACAGGAACGAGGCCAAAGGAACCCTTCCAGTGGCTGTAGAAGAAGTGTGTGGAGCCATGGTGTGCTGCCAGCTCTCTCCTTCCTCAGGCCAACACCAAACTCAGCAACATCCCCTCAGCATACCTTCACCTTTTATTCTTCATCTGTTTGCTCTTCTCCATCTCAAATCAGCCAACAGGGAACACACCACTGAGAGAGCTCAGCAAGTGCCCCCAACAAGAAGCTCCTCCAACTGGCCCCAACAGGAGCTCTCTTCTGCAGGAACTCTTTTCAAACTGACCAGCCCCTTGTTGCTTCTTCTTTCTTCTGTTGTTTCTCTCAGACTGATCTGGTTCCTGGTTAATATCTCTCTGGCCTCACCCACCACCCCAACAACAATCACCTGGGGGCAGTTGGGGCCTCACACAGGTGGGCCAGGTTTATCTCTGGGACCTTGGGGAACAAAACATGTTGCTGGGTTGGGACTCAGCCATGGGTCAACTTCAACCCGGGGCCCACAGCCCAGGTCCCAGCACTTCACACGATCTCCTTGATCAAGGAGAGTGATCAAGAACCTTGAAGATCAGCTGAAAGGATGCCAAGGGAGCTCACATGTCCTGCCCTCTCTTCACAATAAAGACACTTTTTTCTAATAAACACCTTCAAAGAAGGAAAAAACCCCACGGAATAATTTCTGTTCCAAGAGCCCCATGGTGAACGAATTTCAGCATCAAGAAAGATTGTGGAGAGCAGCAAGTGCAGTCCTCCAGCAAATCCAACCTCACTCAAAGCCCAGCTTCCCTGGCATCTGGACAGTAAGGGAAAAAAAAACCCAACCCATCAAATGCAGAAAGCGAGCAATCAGTGCAGAGTTTATTTTAATAAACTCTTGCGAGTTAAATAATGTCAGCTCTGATTAGCACTGGAGATTAAAAAAATGTAAATATTTACCAGAACATCTTCAATCTCCTCATTGAGTCAAAAGGCCAATTTCTGCATGCAGCGTGGCAGGACTACTTGCTATCTCCAGCTCCGAGCTTTCAGCACCCTCAGATGACTGTGGAATTATGCAAGGAGATTAAATATAATTATATTTATTACTGAGCCAAAGCGTTACAGTTTTATTTGCTTTCTGTTCCAAGTCTCTGCTTTCTTTCCCAGTTTCGAGGCTCTTCTTCCTGGGTGAGACTCAGAAATCTCCTGTAGCAAAAGCTGCAATTCCCACTTGGCTCAAGGAGCTGGATTCAATGACAAATAGTGACTATCGTGATGCCTGCAAGTAAATCAGGGCTGGGAGACCTGCCTTTGGTTCTCCTTCACTTCAGCAACCTTTCTGTTCCAGCCCAGCATGTCTGCACTCATGCCTGTCAGTCACCTGCCTTTCTACTGTGGGAGGACGGTGGAGGTGAGGACCAGCTATTTGTACCCACCTCACACACACACACAACCCCTCCCCTGCCTTATTTCACCATGAGTTCCAGGCAGACCCCTCAGGTCTTGCAGACCTTCCTCCAGATAGAGTTTGCATTTAGGGACTGCTCTGCTGTGAGGACAAGTTGAGAGAGTTGGGGTTGTTCAGCTTGGAGAAGAGAAGGTGCCAGGGAGACCTTAGTGTGGCCTTTCAGCACTTCAAGGAGCCTGTCAGGAAGATGGGGACAGGCTTTTTAGGAGGGTCTGTTGTGACAGGACAAGGGGAGATGGTTTTAAACCAAAAGAAAGAGATCTAGACTAGATAGAAGGAAGAATTTTTTGACACTGAGGGTGGAGAGACACTTGCCCAGGTTGCCAAGAGAGGTGGTCAGTGTCCCATCCCTGGAAACATTCCAGGTGAGGTTGGACGGGGCTCTGAGCAACCTGCTCTAGTTGCAGATGTCCCTGCTCACTGCAGGGGGGTTGGACTAGATGACCTTGAAAGGTCCCTTCCAACCCAAACCAGTCTATGATGTTGTGATAGTGTGGCTTGCTCTGCCACGAGGGAACATCTGCCCTGGATTGCTGGTGACACTGGTACCCAGTAAGCTCTGGATATACAGTCAATCAAAAAGAAAGCACTTGCCTGGCTCCTTTACCATATTACTAGCACCTTACTTGAGAAGGCTTAATCAACAGAAGGCTTGTCTTAATCAACAAAAGTGCTACGACTGGGTTGGATCCTGTCTTAGTAATAGGATTGCACCTCAAATACCTCACCATGGACCCAGAACCTAGTGTGTGTGTCTGCATTTGGGGCAGACTGTGAGCTTGAAGTGAAGCAAGAGGAGCAGTCTCTCTACACGTTAGCATCTTCTGCTGTGTTCCCACCTTTCTGCTGTCATCCCACCTGTCTTTCAATGCACGGTTTCCAGTTTCAGTAGATCAGGATGCTGTGGATCTATATTTGGTCCAAGCCTCCATACTCATGCTATTCACCTCCAGGATGGAGGGCTTTGAGCTGCTGCTCTTGCCACTGGGATTTGGTTGCCTCTGGACCCCAGAGCCCAGGATGGGCATACAGGACACATGGTGCTATTAAAGCAAATACTTAGAATCTTAGAATCATAGAATCACAGAATCTTAGAATCATAGAATCTTAGAATCACAGAATCTTAGAATCATAGAATCTCAGAATCACAGAATCACAGAATTTTAGAATCACAGAATCATAAAATCATAGAATCTTAGAATCACAGAATCATAGAATCACAGAATCATAGAATCACAGAATCATAGAATTTTAGAATCTTAGAATCTTAGAATCACAGAATCTTAGAGCCCTGTCCAACCTGGCCCTGAATGTTTCCAGGGATGGGGCTTCTACCATGTTTCTGGGCAACCTCTGCCAGTGTTTCACCACCCTCATTGTGAAAAATGTCCTCCTTATATTTAGTTTAAGTCTCTCTTCCTTTAGATTAAAACCATTACTCCATGCAGTGAACAAAAACATGGTGTTTAGTTCAGGCAGGAGACATCTCTTTGCTTTTCCAGCCCTCCTGTGATCTAAAGGGAGATAGATGCCAGGACTTCTCCTGCACTGGGACATCTCCTGCACCAGGATGACAAGTGATGCTGTCTTGGTGCCAGTGGTGCAAAGATGGCAATGATGTGCACTGGATGTTTGGACCCACATTGCAGGACCAGGGCTTCCCCTCTGGTTTACAGCAAGAAGCACTTTTGGCCCTTGAGGGATGATGCTTCTGACCTGCAGAGGTGGGCAAAGCTGAGGAGAGGATGTGAGTTGCAGGTGCAGAGCCCTGTCTGTATCTGCCTGGCCTCTCCTGAGGTCAAACAAGGGCCCTGAGGTCCCTGCACCCCTCAGGCACTCCTGGTGTTTATACAGCAATTAATCCACTAGCTGACGTGGTGTTTATTGAGCCACAGGTTGCCTGGCAGGCTGTGAGCCATGGTGCTGTGGAAGAGGTGGTCCTGCTTGACCATCTCAGTGCTCCACCAGCAAGTGGCCGAGCAGCTGCCTCCTACCTGAGCTCAGATTTTCAGCCCTCCTTCAGGACTTTTCATGAGGGCCTGCAGCGAAAGGATGAGGGGTAATGGGTTCAAACTAGAAGAGGGTAGATTTAGATTAGAAATTAGAAGGAAATTCTTTACTCAGAGGGTGGCGAGAGGCAAAAGCTACAGGTAAAAAGCAATCCTGCACATCTTCCTCGTGAAGACCCCACCGACTATTCAAGTGCCACTTGCAAAGACCAGGGTTGGCAGAGTTAAAAGAAAAAGGAGGAATAAAAACCTCTTGCTGGCATCCTTAATGAATCAAAAAGGGTTCCCACAAGTCTCTTTTTTTTAATATAAAAATCTGTTTCAAATTGAGCTTAGCTCATTCCAATGCCAGCAGAATACGTGGTGTTCTCCATGAACTGAAAGTTCACACAGTCACTACTAAAAATGGTGGTTTAGTTGTCAGAAATCTTGAACTGAGAAACAGGCAGCTGAGTCAAGGGAGATTTTTGACCTGCTCTGTCGTTGGACCTCTTCCCACTTCGAGTCTTAGGCTGAATTTCACAGCAAGCCAAGCATTTGATTTGGCAGACCTGCCTTTTAAGTAGTTCTGAGCCCTTCAAAAGAAAATACACAGCCCCACAATACAACAACCCCAGCTGTTCTTGAACGGCGCTCAAGAGGGACAATGAGTCTTCTCATGTTGGGAAGAATTAGCAATCCTTTCCTTCCCACCCAGCCAATGCAAGGAAGGGAAAGGCTCAGCAAAGGGCTGCGCAACGCCGGCGCTCAGAGTAAACAGAGGTGAGCTGCAAAGTTGTCTCCAGACCGAGCCCTCAAACAATGGGGCCCAAAGGGAAATGGAAAAGCAAATATTAATGTTTTGCCATTCACATGGCCCCAGAGAAAAGAGAACAATGCCTTCACTTGGACACCACCTTGACGTCTTCTTCCTCCTCCTCCTCCCCTCTCACTCTAAAATGTCATCTTGGGACCCGTGATTGCTTTGGATGGAGCAAGCAATTGCCAAGGGCTGCCTGCTGCTCAGTGCCTGCTTTTCCCATTCCGGAGGGAAAGACAACTTAATTACAAATGTCATCCTGCAACCCACTCCCAAAGCCACGCTCCTCCTCAGGAAGCAAAAATCAGAAGCACAGGAGACCTTGACCGTAGCAATCAGAATATTGTGTTAGCAGGGCTTGGACAAAGAAACACATGCACCCAACTCCTCCTAAACCTGGCAGAAACAGGGAGCAAAGTGCCAGGAGACTCAACAAACTGGGAACATCCTCAGGAAGAGGCAGAGATGAGGTCTTGGCTTGTTCTTCTGTGGCAACGTGTTGCTAACCCAGCCTGGCTTTATCAGGCTTGCTGCTTTTCAGCTCATCATCAGGACCAAGGTTCTCTCCTGGTCAGAGGGCCTGGACTCTCATGGTGATGGTTCTATGGGACCAAGGTCACTTCCCGACCAGAAGGTCCAGACCCTCATGGCAATGGTGGAGGGTAGAACCCACTGTGGTGGTGGCACTGCTAAGACTGAGCTCCAGGAGACTCTTGTAGAGAAAAGAGCCTCTCCTGGCTGGGCCAACAGCACCTGGAAGGATTCATCACCAAGGCAGGTGAAATGGAAATAAAAAGCAGGTTCCTTGGGCCCCTCTCTGGGGTTGAGTGTGGGGGGAGGAGGCACCAGGCTGTCATCTCTGCCTGTGCAGAGCTGTGCAAGCCACACTGAGATGCAGCTGGGCTCTTATCCTGCCCTAATTGTTCCAGAGGCAAAGGAGACCAAGAAGAAGAGGAGAGAGCCCTTGTGCTTGGCCATTTGCTATAGGAGGTTGTCATGGAAACGGCTGCATAATTAAAGCCTCCCTCTCTGCTCTGATGTGCTTTGGTTGTGTAGGAGACAGGCTGCATCATTTGGGGCTTTGCAGTTATTGTTGCTGCTCTAAAGCGAGCTGTCACCGCTCCCTCTTCAAATCAGGCTGCTTCAGCACCAGGACCACATCTCGGGGAAGATGCAGCATTGCTCAGTGCTTACTGTCTCCAAACAGGGCTGTTTGTCCATTGCTGATCAGGAGCCACAACTGTCCTGCACTCTCCTTTAGCCCATCTCCTCCGGAGAAGCAGCAAGGACAACTTCTGGTGGCCTCCAAGGATGCTGGAAGAAAACCCTGTTTGTGGTTCAATGACTATTTAAGAGCCCAGTTGTGACCAGCAGAACAGGGCCATATATCCCCACACCACATCCGTGCTGAGGCCCAAACCTACCAGAGGTTTATTGACCTGCCATAAAGACAGCATGTGTTGAAATGTCACGGTCACCTGCCAAGTGCTGAAACACCCACAGTGACAAAGGTGTCCCAGACTGGTGCTGGTACAGAAAGCTCAGTCCTCCCATGGGGAAAGGTGTGTGAATCCCTTCTCACCAGCCCCTCTGCAATAGAACCAGAGTGGTTTGGGTTGGAAGGGACCTTTCAAGGTCACCTAGTCCAACCTCCCTGCAGTGAGCAGGGACATCTGCAACTAGAGCAGGTTGCTCAGAGCCCCAGCCAACCTCACCTGGAATGGTTCCAGAGATGGAGCATCAAACACCTCTCTGGGCAACCTGGGACAGGTTCTCATCACCCTCAGCATAAAACTTCATTCTATGTAGTCTCAATCTCTCTCTTTTAGTTTAAAACCATCTCCCCTTGTCCTGTCACAACAGGTCCTGCGAAAAAGTCCCTCCCCAGCTTTCTTATAGATGCCCTTTAAGTACCGAAAGGCTGAAATAAGGTCTTCCTGGAGCCTTCTCCAGGCTGAACAACCCCAACCCTCTCAGCCTGGCCTCCCAGCAGAGGGGTTCCAGCCCTCACATCATTTTTGTGGCCTCCTCTGTCCCCGCTCCAACAGGTCCATGTCCTTGTGCACAGCACAAGAAGCTGCCCCATGGGCTGGCATTGAGGACAGGGGACATGAAGGATGGTTGTGGTTCACCTCAAGCTGGGAAACCAGGGACACCAGGTGTAGGGGGCTGGGATGTACTCTGCAGCCAGAGGGGATGATGTACAGCCCAACAGGTATCTGTGCTTCCTCAGAACAAGCTGTGGTGGAGCCCACCCTCCCTTTCTTTCTGGCATGCAAGAAATTTCTTTAAAACAATGTTTTTTAAATTCCTTTTTTCCAGATGCAGACGAAAACTGTTGGTTTGGTTGGTTTTTTTACCTAACCCTCCTAGCGTGGGATGAATCACTGTTTGCTCATTCCACCTCTCCCATTCTTTTCCCAAATGGCCCCTAGTAAGTTTTAACTTAATAAAACCAGAGGAATACACTGAAAAGTCTCCATAGAGGTAGTATTTTTTCCTGCATAGCAACGGGTAAATCATGCTGTAGTCTGTAATGGAGCAGGTTCATTAAATTGTACCACTTTGATGTTATCTCCCTGGCTGAGCTGCAGGAAAAGTCTAGGAAAGCACATGGTCCTTCGAGGGGAAAACACTTGTTTTGTTCATTAGTATGCACTAAAGCCAGGCTGCTGAGGAGCCAGTCATCACAGAGTAAATAAAGCAGCTCTACTTCCAGGTAGAAAGCAGGCAAGAGCAATACCCATCCTAACAGGCAGGATTAGCTCTAAGCCACCCTTGAGCTCAGGGTTTTTGCAGGGGATCTCCAACAACAACCCTCCAGTGCTGGCTGCTGCAGCCCCTGGACAGTCCTGAGGGTAGATTTAGACTAGGTCTAAGGAAGGCATTTTTAACCGTGAGGGTGCTGAAACACTGGCCCAGGTTACCCAGAGTTGAAGCTACATCCCTGGAAACATTTCAGGTGAGGTTGGATGGGGCTCTGAGCAACCTGGTTTAGTTGCAGATGTCCCTGCTCACTGCAGGTTGATGGCCTCTAGGAGTTCCTTCCAAACTGAGCCATTCTATGATTCTATAACAAAATAGTCTTCTCACCAGCTTCTGATACAGCTTTGTGCAACACAAGGGAGCTGCAGGTACCTCTTCATACCCTGCTCAGAAAAGTTTCAGAATAAGGGTGCTACAGTGGAAATAATCAGGTGGGACACCAAGCAAACCCTGTGATGAGGACAGACCATCTCCTGGCAGGAGATGAAACAAGGCAAGGCTGAATTGAGATGTGACATCTTAAATACGAGGACACTGGAGAGAAATTCTGCAGAGTGAAAGACAAACTCCCTCAACAGAGGAGAACTATAACCTTGAGCTGAGCCATGGAAAGGAGCCTTCTCGCTCCTCCGGGGCAGGCAGGCACCAAGAGCAGGTTTGGGAGGAAGGATACTTTTGAGCAGCCAAATCAGGATTTTCCTGGACCACATCCATTGAAAAGTAGTTTCTTTGGAGAAAAACATGGGTCTCAATCTCCAGTTGTAGAGGCACACCCAGTGTGGCTGTTTCTGGGCTGTCTCTCTTCCTCCATCATGTGCAGCTCTTCCACAAGGGTTCAGGCTTGCTGGTGACAGCTTTCCTGGGCAACCCTACGTGTGAGGAACAGGTAGCACCCTGAGAAATACTTTTCAAAGAGGTGAAGCCCAGATGTATGTCTAAAGATTAGGGGGAGTGCCATAAAAGCAAGGAAGGCTTCCAGTATCTTAAGGGGGCTACAAGAAAGCTGGGGAGGGACTTTTTAGGATGTCAGGTAGTGGTAGAACTGGGGGGAATGGGTCAAAATTAGAGGTGGAGAGATTCAGATTAGATGTTAGGAAGAAGCTCTTTCCCATGAGGGTGGGGAGACCCTGACACAGGTTGCCCAGAGAGGGGGTGGAAGCCCCATCCCTGGACATTTTTAAGGCCAGGCTAGATGGGGCTGTGAGCAACCTGCTCTCGTGGGAGGTGTCCCTGCCCATGGCAGGGGGGCTGGAACTAGATGATCTTTAAGGTCCCTTCCAACCCTGACAATTCTATGATTCTATGAAGAGATATTGGTGCCAGGAAAAGGCAAAGGACAAAGAGTGGGAGGAAGGGAAGGTGGTGAGGAGCACAGAGGATCAGCACCCGTGCTGAAGGTCTGCTCACCATGGGGAAGGCTGCTGAGAGAGACACCAAAGAGGGACATCACAGCTGGTGGGGAGATGAATCTGGAGTGATGGGCCCACTCTTTCCCACTCCACATCCAAACTGGGTGAGCTGTGGCAAGTCCCAGCTGATATTCTGCCCCCTAAACAGCTTTAATGCATCTCCTATGGTTGCAGCAAACAAGAGAGTGCCCCTGGGAAGTGCTTGTTCTCTGCTGAAGATCATTCATTGCCTCAAAACACTGCACACTGCTTCAATAATAAACGAGGGAAAAATGCAGCTACATCACTGTTCCCCCCCTCTTTATATAACAATTTATTTTATGGCCCAGTTGCTGGCAGCAGGTGTGGTTCCCATCAGGCTTACAAAAAAACCCAAACAACAACAAAAAGAACATTACAGGGCTGCACTGTCAAGTGTTCAGATATTAAATTGTGCTGGGACAAAGCTCACCTCCAACAGCCTTATTCTGGGAGCCTTCAAGCAGCTCCTCAGCACTGCCCAGGAGCACTTTCCTCTTCAGGCATCCCATAGGGCAGGGTGGTGTGGGAGAGTGGGGCAAGACCATGTACCCAGAGCTGGGAAACCTCTTAAGCTTGGAAGGCTTTGAAGTAGAGCAGGTTGCTCAGAGCCCCATCCAACCTCACCTGGGATGTTTCCAGGGATGGGGCATCAACCACCTCTCTGGGCAACCTGGGCCAGGGTCTCATCTCCCTCAGTGTAGAAAATTTCTTTCTCTCTAGTCTAAATCTCCCTCTTTTAGTTTAAACCATCACCCCTTGTCCTGTTGCAACAACCCTGCTAAAATGACTTCTCCATCTTTCACATAAGCTCCACTTACCATCACGGACTAAGATATGTCTTAAATCAATCTTAAATCTTATGTCACTGTGGGGCTGAACTCACCCCATCTTCTGCCACCTTCACCTGCAATGACGTCCCTATGGGCAACTTCTCTCTCTTCCAACCTCTCCTTTGGGGTCACCCCAGAGGTGTGAGCCCTCCCTGGCACAAATGCCCCAAGACCTTGCCAAGACACAAGCAAAAGGGGCTTTTGGAAACCTCTGCATCTCCCCAAAGCCCAGCCAGGACAGATGACAAGGTGATATTTTTTTAATGCTTTGAAAAGGAGGGAGCACCATTCAGGACTTGGCTGGGTGACAATCACTCGTGCTGGTGAGCAGGTCGCAGTAAAAGCACTTTTAAAGAGAAATATGATTCTTTGGGTATTTCCCCATGGGTGTTCCTGCCATTCCCTGTTATTTCCTGATTGCAGCAGCTGAGTCACAGCTGGCTCCAGAGGACTAAGAAAGCCCAGGAGGAAAACTAACTGGTCCTGGTGTCTCTGGTGACCTCTACAGAAAATCAGAGCTGGGGTTTTGCACGTGAGATGAGCAGGTGGAATTTGTCAAAGGCCTGCAAGATGGACAAAGATCAATGGGAATTAACAATGAAGATGCTCAGAGGGGGACAGGAAGGGAAGGGAGGGTCAGGGAAAGGGTGGGGCATTTCCCTCTTGTTCCAAAAGGCATATAAAAATGAGGAGTTTTGTGTTTTCCACAAAAAACTAAATCACAGAATCGGGATTGGAAGGGACCTTGAAAGATCATCTAGTCCAACCCCCCTGCCAGAGCAGGATCACCTAGAGCAGGTCACACAGGAACATGTCCAGGTGGGTTTTAAACGTCTCCAGAGAAGGAGACTCCACAACCTCCCTGGGCAGCCTCTTCCAGTGTCTGTCACCCTCACTGGGAAGAAGTTTCTTCTCATATTTAGGTGGAACCTCCTCTGTTCCAGCTTATACCCATTGCCCCTTGTCCTATCATTGGATGTCACTGAGAAGAGCCTGGCTCCATCCTCCTGACACTCTCCCTTAATGTATTTATAAACATTAATAAGGTCACCCCTCTGTCTCCTTTTTTCCAAGCTAGAGACCCAGCTCCCTCAGCCTTTCCTCATAAGAGAGATGTTCCCCTCTCCTTAATTTTGCCCAGTCTTTGAACAGAGTTGGTGGGTGACATTTTGAGGGAGAAAGGGAATGTTTGGGGTTTTTTGGAAGCACCAAGGCCTAGAGTCAAACCCCTATAAAAGGTGAAGTTCAGGTTTCTCAGGTTTACAAGCTTTGGGGTTAAACAGCAGTGACCAACCTTACTGTTTAGTGGTAGGACTAGGGGGAATGGGTCAAAACTAGAGGTGGAGAGATTCAGATGAGACGTTAGGAAGAAGTTCTTGCCCATGAGGGTGGGGAGACACTGGCACAGGTTGCCCAGAGAGGTGCTGGAAGCCCCATCCCTGGACATTTTGAAGGCCAGGCTGGATGGGGCTCTGAGCAACCTGCTCTAGTGGGAGGTGTCCCTGCCCACGGCAGGGGGGTTGGAACTAGATGATCTTTAAGGTCCCTTCCAACCCTGACAATTCTATGATTCTATGATGGGACAGCCCTGGGAGGGACCCAGGCAGGGCCTTGGCCACATAACCTAATGCAGACCCACGTCCCTTTCTGAGGGAAAGCTGCAGGGAGAGAAGGGGACATCTCCATATTACATTTTTCTTCCCAGACTAGGCTGAGTGCCAACAGTGCTGCTGGTATAAATAATGGAGTGTGATGACAGGGACATTTTTAAAGGAGAACAAATCACCAGACTACTTTTCAGAGCTTCTTTCCTCTAGTCTAAGTGATGCTAATGAGGGAGGTCAATCCGTTCCTATCTCTCCTTGCTACACGAGCGGGGACATTTATCTCTTTTGACAAGAAAGCTCCTAGGGCAGACTTTCATCTCTCAGCTTGCACAGCTAGTGTGTCCCTTTCTGGGGAGGAGAACACCTCCAGAGGTTGGGATGGGACAATACCCCAGGGGGTGCACACAGCACTTTGTCCCCACCACCCCTGCTGCCTGCAATGATCAGCTCAAACACCACTGCAGTTGGATCCCATGCCTGAGATGCTGCCTTCAAGGTCATCTCATGGTGTGCTGGGGACATCCCACACTGCAGCAGCCTGACTCCACCAAGCTGAGTAGGGACAGAGCCAGCTACCCACAGGCAGGACTTAAGAGGATGCTGGCAGTAGCTTCACGCAGGGACTAACAGCTTGGCAAGCAGCATATCAGAGAGGATGACTTGGAGTGACATCATCTTTCCAGCCCTGATCTCATCTCTCATATCCCAATCATCTCCTATTCCAGTGACCCACACGGGAAGCACTCCCATTTCCAGCAGAGCAGATGCCAGCCCATGCCATGTGCTAAACTATGGTGAGTATTTGGATAAAATTCAATATATGCTCCCCCCTGCAGCCAAATCCCTGAAGTTTGGGAGCCAGTCCCCAGGGAGCCAACTTACCTGTGAGGGTGCTGCTTTTCTTTCCTGTTGTGGCAGAGAGAAGTGGCTCAGGAGCTCCCATCTTCACAGCAGCAAACCTAGGCTCCCAGCTTCTCCTCTATGGGCAATTCACACATGTCCTTTTGAAGGACTGGCCTTTTAGATCTGTTTCCCTGCCCTTTCTCAAGGGGGAAGCTGCTGCCTCCTCTAGACAGACTGGGTGTTCCAAGGAAGGAACCAAATGAAGCTGGAAGGGGCAAAACTCAGCTCGAACAAGAGGAGGTGGCTCCTCCGGGGTGCAGTTCCTCATGGAAGAAGGTGGTGGATGTTGAAATGGCCCCTGGTCTAACAGCGGTTGGAGGAGCAAGAGCACTTGGGAGATGTAATGGGTTCAAACTGGAACCTTGCTGGTGGGAAAGGCCCTGGGTGAGCTCCTGGGGCTTATACCTGATTCCCAGCCCCTCAGCTGGCCGTGATCATGGTTCACACAGGTTTTTTGCCTCATTTAATAGAAGAAAGGTGATTTGCAGGATTCAGTGGTGGCTTTGTTCCAGGCTAAGAAAAAAAGCCCTTTGGGCTGATTTATGTTCACGTTCAGTGCAAATTTTTGGCCAAACCATCTTAAAATACAATCACACACCCTCCTGCAGGGCTAGCAACACTGAAACATCAACCACCCCAAGATGCTGGCTCTGTTTCTTAAAAATCATGAAGGTCCATTCATTATTCATGGTTCTTAACTCTCCATTCTGCAACTAGCTTGACAATCATAAGATTTAAAAAACATAGTAAGTTTTTTTCATAAGTACAGCAAAGATTAACAATTAATCACCTCTCCCAGGGCTTAAACAGAATATAAAATAAAGTAAGAAATAGTATCTGCCTTTCAGAAGATCTGGCTTCATGCTTTGTTGTCAGAGATTGCTGGTTGATAACAAACCTCTACGAAATATTCATCTTTGAAAAGAAAAAAAAAAGCCTGAAACAACTCTAAATCCTCTGGAGCATTCCCATTTCGTGAATGGGCTCGGTGTGCCTGACACTAATTAATTAATCTCCTCAATTTAAATTGCTGCTTCTGCATCCCCAATTTACAGGAAAACTTAAACCAGAGTTGAATGCATAAGAAGGGAAGCTGAATTTATTTAAGGTGTCATTTAGGAGCAGCAATTTTCTGTCTTCTCTCTCCCAGATTGGGTTTGGTCTCCAGGGATGCAGCAGCCTCCAGGTTAACTATTTTTAACTCACTTGGGGTCAGGGATTTGTGCTGGGAATGGGTCTAAAGGTGTAGCAAGAGCAGTAGAGGTGCAGGTAGGGACATATGGCTGATGCTCCTTCTGCTGAACCATGTTGGGGTGGTGGAAGCCATGTATCAATCACAGAGTCACAGACTGGCTGAGGTTGGAAGGGACCTCCAGAGGTTGTCTGGTCCAACTTCCCTGCTCAAGCTGGATCACCTAGAACCAGTTACCCAGGACTGTGTCAGCTTGAAACACACACCACTGGTTCATCTTCAACTTGGTGTCCACCAGAATCCCCAGGACTTCTTCTGCAGAGCTGCTTTCTGTCCAGGTGACCCTCTGCACATCCTGGGGCTTTTCCTCCCCAAGTGTAGGACTTCACACTTCTCCCCGTTGAACTTCATGAGGTTCCACTCAGTGCATTTTTCCAGCTTGTTGAGGTCTCTTTGGACAGCAGCACCACCCTCTGACGTATCAACCACTCATCCCAGTTTGGTGCCACCAGCACCAAAGTCTAGGTAGACTACACATACAGCCTTTCCATCATCCATGAAGCTGCAGCATGAGCCAGGCAAGCGCATGGTGGCCGGGGACCTTTGGGGCTGGATGGTCCCGACGTATCCCAGTGAGCCCTGTGGTGCCACCACCCGGGCGGGGACAACGGGAACCCTGCGAGCAGCAGCTCCATCCAGCAGTGAAACGCTTCCCTCTAGCGACATCAGAGGACAAGAGCAGGAGTCCCAGCGAGGTGGAATCGCAGCAGTTCTATCACTGCACAGGTTCAGGTTGGGATGGGGGTTTTTTGCCCTCAGCCTTTACAAATTCAAATAAACCGCCCAGCAGCTGCTATGAGGACCTTCAAATGAACAGGTCCACGTTCTGAGGAGGATGTGGTTGGGTGGTTCATCCGTTCCCCTTCTCCAAAGCCTGGTCTGGGTGGATCTCTGCTTGTGGAGACACAGTCAGCCCCAAGTTAAGAGCCTCCTGCAGCCCTGGCAGCAGGGATGGGCACAGGGCACAGACCCCACAGCCTCAACTGCTGGAGCCCCAGCACCTGTTGGAGCATGATGGTTGCTTCCACACCAGTGGGCACCTTACTGGGTCCATTGGGTTCGGTCTCTCCCTCCCCTTGTCTGCTTAACTGCAGAAGAACAAGCAGGAGCAGCGCAAGGAGCTGGGAAGCTTAGAAGTCACTGGTGAAGAGCAATGCCAAGAACATATGGCATAGCCCAACTAGTCAACTCTTCATGCCCAGGGACAGCCAGGATATGGGACCACCTAGGGTTTGGGACCAGTGAGGACTGGGCAGCTTTGCAAGCAATAAAAATGTGTAAATACCACACAGCCAGGGTTGGGTGAGAGATGGATGTAGCTGCTGTCAGGGGAAGGCTGCTGGGTGAAGGACAAGCCCACAAAAGAGATGGTTTGGGTGCTCTGGGTGCTGGCGCTTTCTCCCAGGGGACAGGAAAGCTCAGTCCACAGCATGTGTGGGTCCTTCACTGCTCTTCACTGCTCAGACCCTTGCTCAGCCAGGCCACAGCTCCTAGAGCTGCCAGGGATTGGGGTCTCAAAAGTCAAAAGCAAAGCTTGTCTCCAGGCAGTCACCAGGTGGCCCTAGAAAACAGCTTTTTCCAGTCTTGCTGAACTTTCCCTGGCTGGTTAAGGAGATTGCTTTCATTTTTTATGGCTTTGGTTTTCTGAAGAGCAGGATGGAGGCCAATGTCATCTGCAGGGATCCCTCTTCACCAATTCGGGGCTCCTCAGTTCAAGACAGACAAGGAACTACTGGAGAGAGTAGGGGTGATCCAGGATGGGGGTGATCTGGATTTATCCCTACTACCTGCATCAGCCCAGGCTTCACCTTTCTCCTGTGGAGCTCAAGCAGGAGAAGATGCCTCCTTAGTTCACCTGACAGCAGGTCACATGCCCCATCCCTTATCTGGCCCCAGGGCAATGAGATGCTCTCTATCTGAGAGGCCTGAAAAAATTCCTGCCTCAGCTATTAATCCACGTCTTCAGTCAGCTAGAAGAACTTATGGCAGTAAATACAAAAGGCCAAAAGAGGGCAGCTTTTAGCTCAGATTCCTTCCCTAGCCCAGCAAACAGGTACTGGCAGGAGCAGAAATGTGCAGCCAGGACCAGGACACCAGCAGCACCAGCCCCTGGCACCCACAGGGCTTCTGCCAGCCTCTGGCTACTGAGTCTCACAACGGGACCTCCCATGGTTTGACCATAAAGACCCCAAACAGCCTCCTTCCCAGGTAAGTCCCCTTGTGGTGACCTTCTCAAGGTTGATCTCTGCTTTGTGCTCACCTCCCAACTTGCCTGGCAGGAGCATCCCCACTGCCAGAAATCATCCAGTGGCTGATGAGCATTGCTTGGGCTGTAATTCCAGCCTGGTGATGTGAACATGCAGCTCCAGCCCCGTTCCTACACTTCATTACATGGCCCAGATCCCACTAGATGGATTTACAGCTGTGCTGCATCGAGGTGCCTCCTGGATTGGCAGGCAGGGAACTTTCAGCACAAAGCACCAGTACAGGTGAGAGGTTCACTTGCTGGAAAACAGCTCCACACAGAAGGACCTGGGAGTGATGGTGGACAGCAGGTTAACCATGACCTAGCAACGTGCCCTTGGAGCCTAGAAGGCCAATGGTGTTCTGGGGTGACCAGCAGGTCAAGGGAGGTTCTCCTCCCCATCTACTCTGCCCTAGTGAGGCCACAGCTGGAGTGTTGTGTCCAGTTCTGGGCTCTGCAGTTCAAGAGACACCAGGAACTACTGGAGAGGCTCCAGAGGAGGCTATGAGGATACTGAGGGGATTGGAGAACCTCTGTGATGAGGAAAAGCTGAGAGATCTGGGGCTGTTCAGCCTGGAGAAGACTGAGAGGGGATGTGGTCAATGCTGATCAATATCTAAAGTAGGGGGGGTCAAGAGAATGAGGCTGGACTCTCTTCAGTGGTTCCCAGTGACAGGACAAAGGGCAACGGGCACAAAGTGGAACCCAGGAGGTTCCATCTCAACAGGAGGAAAAACTTCTTTCCTGTAAGAGTGATGGAGCCCTGGACCAGGCTTCTCAAGGAGGTTGTGGAGTCTCCTCTGGAAAGATTCCAAACCCACCTGGATGAGATCCTGGGCAACCTGCTGTGGGTGACCCTGCTGGAGCAGGGAGGTTGGACGAGATGATCTCTGGAGGTGCTTCCAACCTCCACCATGCCAGAATTCTGTGACACTCTCTGTCCCCTGCCAGCCAGCCCTGGACTAACCTCATCCTTCCAGTCTTGAGGCTCTGCTTTATTTAAGGTGCTGCTACAGGGGGTGTTTGGGGCTGGCTGGAGGAGAAGCTGGTGAGCATTAGCAGGCTGTGGATTAGTAGCTGAGATCTGATCTCATACATGATCCCGGTGTGGGGTTTTTTCACTACACCAGGCTCCAGCTGGCTGAAAACAACCATCCACTGGCTAAATACAGGTAAATCAGCTCAGAGCAGGATTTTCCCCTCTGGCCACAGAGTGACTCCTTTAAGGGAAAAAAAAAAAACCACCACAAAAAGCCAAGCAGTGAATAAAGTGCTGTGACATTTTGGGGGGCTAAGCAGAAATTTGTGGTGCAAATCACCTGAGGAGGCAATTTGAGCTGCTGGAGAGCACTGGGTGATTCATGAGCCCTAAATCTCCCCCAGCCCTGCGCTTTCACTCTCTTGGCGGCTCTTGCAGCTCCGTGGGCTCCAAAATTTACTGCCCTGGGAATGGGTGCTGGGAAATGGAGGGTTTTTCTAAGCCTCCTGCTTATCACTGGCAGCAAGGCTAATCCACTTTTCGGTTTTAGTTTGGTTGGGCTTTTTTTTTTCTTCTTGAGATGGAGTGTGACAGAAAAATTCCAGGGCAAAATCTGCATCCCTGACTCCTTCCCCAAGCCTGCAGCTTTGGGAAGGGATTTTGCCAGGGTAGGAAGTGGCTGAGACCCAGCATTACTCTGGGCAGGAATGTGGGAGGGATGTGCCTGCAGACAAACCTGGACCAGGCTATACATCTTACCTGTGTGTGCTTAACCCTCCCGGACCCAGAATCCTTCCTCCACGTGGAAGTTCTTCTGCTTTCCTTTGAGTTTCCAGGCTGCCACATTACCAGGTATCTCCAGAAGAGCCCTTTCAAGGCCAAATTGCCTCCCCATCTCCAGTGAGCAGTCACAGGGGTGTTCTGTGTGTACCCCAGCCTAGGACACTCCACCAGGGGCAGGTCCAGGTGGGTCCCCCAATTTTTTCTTGGCTTTGTATCCAAAAACCAAAGCAGTGCCCTAGGGGAATGAAACCAGCAGGTTTCAGTCTCCTCTCCTCTGGCCCCAGGATGCTTGTGAGCACAAAGGCAGCCGTTCAGAGCAGTTATTTACCCAGCTGGAAGCCAGGGAGGGGTTATTCCCCTCCAGGCATTGCTTGTGCAAAAGGTGTTGGGGGTCTGGTCTGATGGCTCACCCAGGTGGGAGGAAAGAGTTGCTCCTCCCTCGACCTAAGCCCAGGAGGCATCTCACCCACCCCTAGATGTGTCCACGGCAAAGCAGAGTTGAGAGGATGGAGTATCTGCTCCCAGATAACATCTGTTTTCCTCTGAAGACTTTATGGGTGACTGCCCCAGCTCCAGCTTGGGCTCTCCCAGGGCTTTCTTCCCCCCCCCACAAGAAGGGATATAGAATCATAGAATGGTTCTATGACCTCCAAAGGTCATCTAGGCCAACCCTCCTGCAGTGAGCAGGGACATCTTCAAGTAAAGCAGGTTGCTCAGAGCCCAGTTCAACCTGACCTGCAATATTTCCAGGGATGGGGCACTGACCACCTCCCTGGGCAACCTGGGCCAGTGTTTCACTTTAAAGGTCCCTTCCAACCCAATCCATTCTATGATTCTGCTTGTTCCTCTTCCTGAATTTCAGGGACTGGGGAAGGGAAGGGGGAAGTGACAGGCAGAGTTAGGGCTACAATGCAAGTATAGCACAAAAAGAGGGATTTTTGGTGAAAATCCCAGTCTGAGCATCCAGAAAACCTTTGTGCTCACCCTGCTTAAACCTGCGAGGCTGTGCTTGGTCTGTGTGAGTTTGCAGAGCACATTCCCAGGCCAAAAATTCGAATACACATCTGCCCTGGTCTTGTGCTCCTCCAGCTGCCTCCACTCCTGGCTGCTTGCTGGCATGACCCTGGGCTAGATGGATTTTGTGCTGCCATGCTGAGGCTGGTTTTACCTCTAGAGGAAGATCTTGTTCCTTCTCAGTCCGTGGCTTTTTTAACGTTTCCTGGGGATGAGGCTGTAAAGTCAGCTTTAAGCTGGTCCTTGAAGGACTCTGCTGGGCCTGAGGAGGCATCTGAGGTCACGAAGTGGAGCTGAGCTGCTGTGCTGCAGATGAACAGATTATTTCTCACTCCTGCATTAGGATCTCTGTGGATTGAGTCGTTTCTCTGCTATGATGCTACTTTTATCCATCCCTCCACACACCCCTCCTTCCATCCTCCACTCTCCATCCACTCAGGAGCTCTTGGAGACATCTATGAGCCACAAGACCTCCTTGTCCCTTGCCTGGAGAGCCTGTCTGCTCCAATGAGCAAGAGAGGGCGGGGATAGAGGGCCCCACTCCAAGGGAAAAGAATCCTCTCAGTTGACACCAGCAGGTGAGACAAAGCACAGAAAAACACCCAGGTGAGGTTGTCTCCAGAAACCACTCCAGGGACTGGCAGCAGAGGTGTGAATTGAGCACTTAGAGGGATAATTTAATGTGAAATATTCCCTATCTGTCTCTCTCTCTCTCTCTCATTATCCCCCTGTGCCCCTTATCTAGTGAGTATAAGCTGGAAGCTCCTTGGGAAGGAAGAGGGTGGATGAAGGCAGGAAGGAGAGTGGCACAAGAAAAGGATACTGACCACGATAGGTGCAGGTGCACTGACCCCAAAAAGCCTCTCCAGGGGTTTTCCCCCCACCTTCAGGGATTGCAAACAGGAATGAGACTTTCCTACACCATGTTCTGACACAGGCCCAGGGGAGCCACACCTGGGCAGAGCTCACAAAACCCTGGCAGAACAGGGGAGCAGCACCCCCTAAGATGGCTGGAGACACCAGTCCTGTGTCTTGTCCCACCACCAGCTATTGGAGAGGTGCCCACTGCAGTTCTGGCTCCCAGCGCAGCCTTCGTGCTGTTCCAGCATCCCAGGCATTAGTCACGGGGATGCTATTAATTAGCCCCAGCCATCCCCAAGAACGGGGGCAGCCCTAATTACAGCCCTCGCCTGTTCACTTTGTTTGGGCTGGTGTCTCTGCTTTTCATGGAGAAAGCAAAGGGAACAGGATAAGACGAGGGATGCCATCAAGAAGGAAGGGACAGGGGAGGGAGAGAGGATTCTGCACACTCCAGGAGTTGGGATGCTCTCTGCGAAGGAATTTCCCCCCCTCCACATCACCAGCTTTGCTGGAAACCTCTGGCAAAAGCTGCTGCTCCAAGGTTTTGCTTTGCCCGGGTGATAAAGGGCTAATTGGATACAGATTAAAAGTCACTATTGGGGATAATCCATGAGCGGGGCCGCGGAAGAGCAGGAAGCATCCTTCCATTGTCTCTGGGCACGGCACAAGTGTTTCACCCCCTAAAAATGAAAAATAGAGATTTTAAAGCACAAGATGAGCTGGGGGAAGGGAGATGGGATGGTGGATGATGGAGGGGGGTGAGCTGGGAAGAAATAATCGCCTTGTCTGAAAACAGTTACTATGGCAGCAAGGGCCTTCTTGCTGCTGAAGCGAAATGTTGGGGACCAGCAAGCGGTCCCTTTGTCACACGCTCCTCACATTTAGATGCTAATGCTGGCTTTAACCTTGGCTGCTTAACCTTGATTCCATGGAAAGGGCGGGAGAAAAGGCAGAGGAGAGGGGGGTGCTTGTGGAAAAGATGGGTTTCCTCTCCCTCAATTTGCCACTGGCTGGACTTGGCAGACTCCCCTCAGCTGCGATTAACGCTGTTATTTCTGCGCTTAATATTCGGCGGAGGTCTTAACAGCTTATTTATGGAGAGCTGGCATTAGCTGCAGCATAATTCACCGCTGCAACGCTCCTGTTTATCTCCATCCCCTTGGGATCATCTGATGTAAGACCCGTTTTTTAGAACATCCCCTAGTTTTGATCAGCCTGTCTATCTAATCTCGCCTTTATTTATAACCCACAATCAATGCCGGGGTGAAAAAAGGAGGGGTGCAGGGTGGGGGGAAGTCTCTCATTTGGACTTGGGCTGTTGCGGGGAAAGAAATTTTGGTGGCCTGTTTAGCAAAGGACTTGAGGCTCAAAGCTGCCTGCAGCAGTGGGGATGAAGGAGAGAGGGAGAGGGTTGGAAGTGATGGAGAAGAGAGAGGGGAATTCCCTGGGGAGTGCTGAAATAGCATCTGCGTTGGCCCCGGCCCTCCTGTATCTGAGCATGAGCTCAGAGCCCGCAGGTAAATCCCTAAACCACTAACCCATCCCACACAGATCAGCCACTAATTCTGGGAGCAGCCCGGGTTGCACTTGCCCTGGGATTATCCTTCCTGGAAGCGTTTAAGAAAGCTTTTGCTGGAGCATTTCAGGCAGAAGAGATGAGAGCGGTGCCAGATCCGCCAGTGACACCGCTCACAGATATGACCCTATTCTTCTATTTCTGGCAGGTTTTGCTTTAATGCTCCAGCTCCTGGAGTCAGATGATCACTCGCAGCTTTCTCTACCTGCTCTTGGAAGCTCATTACTGTCGCGTAGTCGTAGGGTAAAGCCTGAGCTCACAGCAGCTCAAAGCCCAGCTGATCAGGACAACTCTGGTGCACAAAACACATTCCTCTTCCAGCCCATACAATGCTCATGCCTCTCCTTTTGTGGTGCTGCCTCGCACATGCCAAGGATCCTTTCTCCCAGCTGCAACAGAGCTCCTGGCACTCTTCACACATGCCACCACATGGCGATTTCCATCCAAACTGCACCCAGGGTCACCTCTGGAGAGCACCCCAGCGAGCTGCCTGTATTTGCAGTGTGTGAGCAGGGAGCCTTATCTCCATGCAAAGCCCCAACGCGCATCCTTGGGATGAAATAGGAATCTGAGAAACGATCCCACTCCAGCCCGACAATCCTCACCACGCACTGCCTGGTGAAAGCATCTTAAATTAAAAGCTGAATCTGTCTTCTCCAGCACACTTCTTTCTCCGGGGATTTCTAGTTAAGCTGTCAGATACGGTTGATATTTATTTTACAAATGCTGTAAAAGAGGGGATGGGTGATGCTGTAGGAACAACCCCACTGCTGGTTTTAGGCTGAGGAGCAATACCAGAATTAAATGCAATGGCTAACAGCTGGGCTGGCCTTTGTGGAGGTGGCTTCCCTGTCCCCACGCTGGCATGGCTTGGGGCATTGAGCTGTGCTGGGCCCTGGGGGGCTGGCCAGATGCAGAGACCTTATGGGCTGAGAGCATTCACAGCGTTTATGAAGTGTGAGATGCAAAAAGTATTAACAACAATGATGAACGTCAGTGTCTGCCCAGCCCTGGATTCAGCACAGCTGAGGTCTTCTCCTCCCAGAAAGGGACCTCTGGAGATCATCTCATCCAACACCCCTGGTAAAGCACAGTCACCTGGAGCAGGTGGCCCAGGTCTGCAACCTCTCTGGGCAGCCTGATCCAGGCTCTGGCAACCTCACAGGAAAGAATTTTTTCCTCACGTTCAGACGGAACCTCCTGGGTTCCAGTTTGTGCCCGTTGCCCCTTGTCCTGTCACTGGGAACCACTGAAAAGAGTCTGTCTCCATCCTCTTGACCTCTCTGTGACCTTTAGATATTGATCAGCATTGATCAGATCCCCTCTCAGTCTTCTCCAGGCTGAACAGCCCCAGATCTCTCAGCCTTTCCTTGTCACAGAGATGCTCCAGCCCCCTCAGCATCTTCATAACCCTCTGCATTGTGTCCTCTCTGCTTTGGGAGCCTGTGACAATCCCCGCAGGATGCAGATGCTCCATGTCCCAGCACCACGCTGGGTGCTGGTGGTGACTCCTGAGCTCACAGCTTTTCCAGGAGCAGAGTATCACTCTCCCACCTTCCAGGCTCAGCTCATCGCCAGTCCCAGTTGTCCCCCCAGAGCTGTGCCTGAATCACTTTTGCAGCCCCCACCCCCTGATTCCCTCAGCCGGGAATTACACATGGTGCAGCAGAAGGGCCCTTCTCGTGTCTCACGTGCAGTGAATAATGCCTCGGCTTGGCACTATTTTTAGAGGGGTTTTTTTAATCATTTCTGTGCTTGGCGACAATGAAAAGCAGAGGGACAACCAAGCTTTAAACACAGGCAGAACTCAGTCCCTGGAGCCCCCCACCAGGGCTGTAACGAGGTCCTAGACCCCCAGCGGTGCAGGCAGAATCACAGAATCGTCAGGGTTGGAAGGGACCTTAAAGATCATCTAGTTCTACCCCCCTGCCATGGGCAGGGACACCTCCCACTAGAGCAGGTTGCTCAGAGCCCCATCCAGCCTGGTCTTAAAAATTTCCAAGGATGGGGCTTCCAGCACCTCTCTGGGCAACCTGTGCCAGTGTCTCCCCACCCTCATGGGAAAGAACTTCTTCCTAACGTCCCATCTGAATCTACCCACCTCTAGTTTTGACCACGGGCAGGCAGCGGTGCAGGCAGGAGAGGGAAGGGCAGCGGTGCGGGCGGGAGGTGGGACGGGTGGGAGCGGGAAGGGCAGCAGTGAGGGTAGGAGAGGGAAGGGCAGCNGGGACGGGCGAAGCCTGTGGAGGGCGGCGGCGCGGCCCCTCCGCCGGGGCTGGGCGGGGGCCGGCAGTCCCCGTGCGCTGCCGCCGCGTGGAGCATCGCTGCCCGTTCCCGCTGCCCCGTTGCCCGCTCTCTGCCCGTTCCCGCTGCCCCTGCCCGGTCCGTGCCCTGCCCAGCGCGCCCCGAGCCGCGCCCCGGCGGGCTCGGCGGGGGTGGGCGCGGGGCTGTGAGGGCGGCGGGGGGCCGGGGGCCTGGGGGAANTGGCCATGGGGAACATCTCCTCCAACATCTCCGCCTTCCAGTCCTTGCACATCGTCATGCTGGGCCTGGATTCGGCGGGGAAGACCACGGTGCTCTACCGGCTGAAGTTCAACGAGTTCGTCAACACGGTGCCCACCATCGGGTTCAACACGGAGAAGATCCGGCTGAGCAACGGGACGGCCAAAGGCATCAGCTGCCACTTTTGGGATGTGGGGGGCCAGGAGAAGCTGCGCCCGCTTTGGAAGTCCTACAGCCGCTGCACCGATGGCATCATCTACGTGGTGGACTCAGTGGACGTGGACCGGCTGGAGGAGGCCAAAACGGAGCTGCACAAGGTGACCAAGTTCGCCGAGAACCAGGGCACGCCGCTGCTGGTCATCGCCAACAAGCAGGACCTGCCCAAGTCCCTGCCGGTGGCCGAGATCGAGAAGCAGCTGGCTCTCCACGAGCTGACCCCTTCCACCACCTACCACATCCAGCCCGCCTGCGCCATCATCGGCGAGGGGCTCACGGAGGGCATGGACAAGCTCTACGAGATGATCCTGAAGCGGAGGAAGTCCCTCAAGCAGAAGAAGAAGCGGTAGAAGCCCCGCAGAAGCGGGGAGGGATGGGGGAGCAGACAAAGGAACCGAGGGGGAGAGAGAACCAAAGCGATTCTTTTGGGTTTAATTGTGATTTTTTTTTTTCCTCTTTTTTTTTTTTGTCCTCCTTTCCAAATGAAAAGACAATAGTGGTGGTAACAAAGCCGCTCCTACCAGCCAAGCCCAGACCCGGGCTGCGGGTGAGAGCCGGGATCTCCCCTCTCCCACCGCCCTTTCCCGTGGACCTCCAAGGGCCGGACCCGGACCTCCTGGTGTCCCTCCCCACCCCGTCCTTGGGGGGACCACCGAGCTTTTTGTGTGCCGGGGACGAACAGGGCAGGACCCTGTTGGAAGTGCACTGGCGAGGAGCCCAGCGTGCTTCTGGATCTTGGACGTGTGCATTTTGGGGTGGGAGGGATGCTATGGGGGGGTCGGGGGGCATGCAGCACCCGGGTGAAGGTCAGCGGTGAGAGGGCTTCCAGTTGCCCCCCTCCGCTGCCTGCCCGCATCCCCGCATCCCTCCCCCGCCTTTGTCGGTGGGAAGGGGTGGGTTGGACCAGCACAAAATGTCGGGGGAGGTGGGGGGTGTTGGTGATGGGGACAACCCCTCCATCCCCTCCTCGGCTGGT
>VYZX01005075.1:118423-207143 GCA_013401335.1 Brachypteracias leptosomus
GAACTTTAAAGCGTTTTCTTTAAAAAAAAAAAAAAAAAAGGAAAAAAAAAAATAAATAGGGCAAAAGGTTTTGGGTGAACGCTGCTGGAAATATTGGGGGTTGTCCAGGAGTCCCCCTTTTATTGTGTCACCTTCTGAAGCAAAGCCCCGAGCAGGTCTTTTATTGTGCCCATGCTCCGAGGTGCTATATTGCTCCAGATAGTTGTTTTAAAAAAACCCCACAAAAACCAGAAAAAAGAGCAAGCTTCTTGGTCCTGGTCAGTGTCAGGACAGCACTTGCTAAGGGTGGGGTTTGGGGGAGGGAGGGGGGGGCATGGCAGGGCAGGACNGAGGGGGGGTCATGGCAGGGCAGGACGGACAGACGGACGCTGGCACTGCCCGCTGGGATGGCCGGAGCTTGCAAAATCTCTGCTGGAAAGGGACTCGGCAGTGCCGGGAAAATGGCAGGGTGTGAAGAGACGTGGTTGGGGGGGTAACATGGGTGGTGGTGGGGTGGGAGGGGGTTGATTTTTTATAAAGATTTAAACCCGATTCCCAGCAGAGAGCCCCTTGGCAGCAGTAGCTGTGGGGGCTGCTGAGCACCCGGGGCCTCGCAGGTAAATATCTGGGGACCTGGATGGGACTGGGGACCAAAAGTCATCTGCTGTCTGTTTTGGCCTGGGACCCAGCTCTCTGAAGGAGAAAAGCAAGGTCCCGGCTGGACAGAAGCAGGCAGCCCTCGGGGGGCCAAATATGCTGAGTTTGGAGCCACGAGGATTTTGGGGGGTGATTTTACACCAGCCTTCCCATTTGAGAACCCCTTCCCAGAGCAGCCAAGGAGAAACCACCAAGCAGACAAAAGAAAACTGCCCTTCGGGTTTCAGGGAGTTGATTCTCCCCTTGCAGCGATGAGTGCGGCACCTTCCAAATAGTGGGGTTTTTTTTGTTTGGGTTGGTTTTTTTCGTTAGGAAACAAATGTTGCAGCCAAGTAGTATTTCTCTTCTTGCGGGATTTGAGTTCCCAACACGAGTCCTGACTTGTGCACCGAGTGAGTGGGCTGGTCCCATCAGTTCAGGTGGCTCTGTTCCCGCTTCCTTGGGTTTCCTTTGCTTTGTCTTCACCTCCAACACTTTGGTACTTGCTGTCGAAAGAGAAAACAAACAAAAAAAACTATTTATTTTTGAAGCCACATGCATTAACCCTTTTTTTTTTGGAGAGCGACCCATTTTCGAGGCGAAATACTAAAGCTGCGTTCATCCCACCAGCTCAGGTGTTAAAAAAATGACACGTGCTGGGGACTAGTTGTGGGTTTTGCCTCCTTGCTGTTGAGACGTAGGTCTTGGTTTAGCAAATGCTGGCATGGAAAGCTTGGTGACGTGCATTTATGGAGCTCGGTCCTTCCTGGGGGTTTGTTACACCCAGCTCAGCTGAGCAGCCCCTTGGAGAAGCGTCTGGTTTTCAGTGGAGAACTTCAGTGTGTGCTGAACTGGCAGCCCACGCTTGAAGGAGCAGCTGAGCCAGGTGGGACAACGCCGTGCCCACCAACTCTGTTTTCTGCAATAATTAAAAAGACTTTTGCAATGAGTAGCTAATGGCTTCCGTGGTATTTCTGTAACATTTCCCAACCGTACACTGATTTTTCTTCTGTACAAAGATGCGCGTTGCCCGGGGTGGGCTAGAAGAAGAGGTGCCTCAGCAGAAGGGCAGGTTGGAAACTGCCAGGGTTGTTGCTCTGAAAACGAGCTGGGCTTTTTGCAAGGTTGTGCATCTTCTCTAAATACGTTTGGATGACCTTTGGGGTTTTTTTTAGCAGCCGTCACAAGGTACCAGTCTCATTTCCCCGGGTACCTTTGCAGTGTTCCCATCCGTGTTGGATGTCCTGCTGCCCATGTCCTGCCCTTGCCATTGTCCGTCAGTCTCTGTTCCTCTGTCTTTTTCTTCTTTTTTTTAAAAGATGCAGACATAATGCTGTGAACTGAAATAAATTATTTATACAATGAAAGGGCCTGATAAAAAAAAAAAAAGAAGTGGTGTTCTTCTTCTTTCTCAATATCTATGCTGCATTTTACAGTTAGTTCTCGTTGCATGTTACGAAGGGGATTGCTCCTGCCTCCCCAAGGAGAGGAGATGGGGGCATGGGGATGGAGAAGGGACCTGCTCAGGATCACTGCACCCAGTGGCACTGTGTATATAATAATATAAGGAAAAAATTTTTTACACTGAGGCCCAGGTTGCCCAGCGAAGTGGTCCATGCCCCATCCCTGGAAACATTCCAGGTGAGGCTCTGAGCAACCTGCTCTAGCTGAAGATGTCTTTGCTCACTGCAGGGGGGTTGGACTAGATGAGCTTTCAAGGTCCCTCCCAACCCAACCCATTCTATGTGATTCTATGTCCCTCTAGGTTGTGAGGAACATCAGTAACTTTGTGGTTAATGAAATCTGAGCTCTTTTGCAGGTCACTTAATTTCTCTGCATCTCTGCTGCTGTCCATGGAAGAAAGGAGTGCTGCTTGGCATCGGTATTTTCTTCCCTCACCCCTTTTTATTTAAAATCCATGTGAAGGAGGCCATCACCTTGTGCACAGCACTCAGAAGAGGGAGAGACAAAGTTTTGGGTTTGCTTGATGTGGCTTTTTTAAATTCGTGGCCTCAGGCAAGCCGTTGAGTGGAAGGGAGCCAAGTCTGGAGGGGTTGAAGCACCAGGCGGGCAGTTGAGAGCAGGATGCTGCAGAGCTGGAGGCTGCTCCTGCTCCTGGGTGGCTGCTGACACAGGAAGCAGGGTGACATTTTCCGAGAGGAGGAGAGCTGAAGCTGGGTGGTAAATGACTTTTTCTTTCGTTTTAAAATGATGACATGGCAGCCGGAGAGGAAATGAGGAGCCCAAGTCGTGAGAGTGTGGTTTGGGAGGGCTTCTGAGCGCTCACCCCACTCCAGGATTGGGCTTGGCACTGCTTCCCACCAGGCATGGTGAGAGGACATGCTGTCTGCTTTGCAGGACTGGTGCTGTGGGGCTCTCAAGGGTTGCAGGATCTCAAAATGAACCTAAAGGCTTCTCCAGTGATGTGGTTACTGAGCTCCATTAGTGCACACCCAGAAATCACTTGGAGCTGAGCTGGACCCTGTGGCATTTAAGGGGTGAGTTGCTGAGTGCTCAACTGCCTTGTGACATCCACCGTGGTCCAGTCTAGGGCTCCTGAAGATGCTTCTGACCATTGCTTCCCTTTGCACCTCCAGCCCTGTTTTCCAGGTATCATTTTTCTCCTGGCATTTCATGGATCTGAAAGACCAGGAGTGGATGCTGCAGTGTGTGAAGGGACTTGTCACCAATCCCACCCAGTGGGAGCTAGTTTAGGGGGAGGTTTCCTGCTGTTACAGAGTCGTGCACACTGGAGTTGTGTCCCTTTATGGCCTTATCTGTGCCCCAGGGAGTCTGCACTTGAGCACGAAGGATGACTTGCATCTGGATGAGGGGTTTAGAGCCCAAGTCTTGCGAGAAGTGGCTGAGGGAACTGGGGTTGTTCAGTGTGGGGAAGAGGAGGCTCAGGGGAGACCTTCTCACCCTCCACAACTCCCTGAAAGGAGGTTGGAGCCAGGTGGGGCTCAGTCTCTTCTCCCAAGGAGCAACAATAGGATGAGAGGAAACGGCCTCAAGTTGTGCCAGGGGAGGTTTAGGTTGGACATTAGGAAAAACGTCTTCCCCAAAAGGGTTGTCAAGAGCTGGCCCAGGCTGCCCAGTCTCCATCCCTGGAGGGATTGAGAAGATGTGTAGATGTGGTGCTGAGGGCCATGGTTTAGTGGTGACCTGGCAGTGCTGGGTTAGCAGTTGGTGATCTTAAAGGTCTCTTCCAACCAAAATAGCATAAAGCATCAACACAACCCAAATGACTCTTATCTACCCCCCAGCCCTGTGCGTGGAGGGTCCACCGGAATGTCTCAGTTCATTTTACTGCCAAAGCCACTGACTTTTGGGAAGGGATGGAAGGGGGTTGTGGCTTCTTGCAAGCACAGCTCCTTGTACTTGGAGCTACAAGGACGAACATCCGCCTTCAAGCCACCCAGCTTCTCCTCCTGGCCAGCGAGTGCTTTTGTCAGCAGGGGTTTTTGCATGTTTAGGCCAGTTGTCATGAAAACATTGCACAAGGAGCTTGCTGACCTTGCAGTGCCCTGAAGCAGTGATTTATGCTGCTCTACCATCTCCCTGAGCAGGCAGTTCAGCGGAACAGCCAGTGATGCTGGAGCCGGGGTCTACAGCCTGATGTTTGGGGACCCTCGTGGTGTGTGAAGCCCAGGCCAGGAGAAAAAAAGCAGTGAGGAAGCAGTTGGGGTGTCAGCTGCGTTGTATCTCCACCAGCACAGGCCAGGAGGAGGTGAGAAGGACCTGCAAAGCTTTCAAATGGCAGAAAAGGGAGGAAGTGAATGGACCCTGTCTGGAGTCCAACTAGGAGCAGCAGGACATGGGGTTGGGTCAGAAATAAGTACAGCTGAGCTATGAGCACGTCCCCCACCACTTCTCTGCATACCCACTCTGAAGGCCACCAAAGGAGAGCTGCTGGGTGATCTCCACTTGCTCTCATGGCTGAGGGTGCTTCAAACACCTCCCTGACAACTTGGCACATCCCACATTTTCATGCACATACCTTCACGATGTCTTCTTCACCCCAAGAGCTCTGCAGCCCCTCTTCTGCAGGTTCTCCCTCTGCCTTGCCTCTTGGTGTCTCAGCTCCATGCATCCTTCTCCTTCTCTTTACCCGGTTTGCCTCGTTAAGCCAAATCCCTCTGCTTTATTTCAAATGGGATTTGCCTCCCAAGCAAGTCTCTTTAAAAGGATCATCGTGGTTAATGTAATTCGTAGGGCCCTGAATCCTTGAAGCATGGTGTAATGCAAAGAGAGCTGCTCCTCTGCACAGCACAAGGTACTTCTGGTCAAAGTTTGGGTGAGGTGAGGACAACCATCTCTTATAATGGACTATAAGAAAAAAAAATCCTACACTGATCCAAACTTGGACCCCATTTGCTTTGTTTGTATTCAGCCAGCTCTACCCTAGAGCTTTTTCAACGTGAATTACCCCAAACCACACATACTTCTTGTCTGAGCAGCAGGAGGCCACTGCTGTGAGTCAGGGCTGCAGGACACGAGGCACTTCACACGTTTGCATGCAGAAAAGAGAAAAGGTAGCACTTGCCTAGCAGAGCAAAATTGAGATGTTTCAGCCCAAGCATCTTCTTATTGAGGATAGATGGTGATGACTGGGGACTGTGGAGAGCCCAGCCTGGCAATATTTGCTCTAACAAACCATTCGGGTTATTTCAGCTTAGCTGGTGTTTGCTTCCCTCACATATTTGAGTGAGATTTAAGGGAGGGAAGCTTAGAAATAAAAGAGCAACTCTTCAGCAACTACATTGAAATACTGATGGAAGGTGAGTTATGAAGCCTCTAAATCCCCCAGGTGTTCACACAGGAGCTATACCCAGCTGACAGGTGACCAGAAATAATCACATGTGCCTAATGACCCCCTCGTCCTCCTTCCCTGACAGCCTTGACTAATGACATCTTATGGCTTGCAAAAATGCTGCAGCACAGGGGGGGAGTTTGGGAGAAGTGCTGCTGAGCCACAGGGGAATGGGAGGCAGAGGTCACCTCACCCAGCTCTCCATCAACCCACAGGTGATTTTATTATTTATTGTTATTATTTATTACTTTGGCCGGGTGGTACCCAAGTTTTGCAGCTAGAGAAGACCAACTGCATCCTGGGCTGCATCCAGAGCAGGGTGGGCAGCAGGGCCAGGGAGGGGATGCTGCCCCTCTGCTCTGCTCTGGGGAGACCCCCCTGCAGTGCTGGGTCCAGCTCTGGAGTCCTCAGCACAGGAGAGACATGGACCTGTTGGAGCAGGGCCACTGGAGGGCCATCAAAATAGTCAGAGGGCTGGAACCCCTCCACTGTAAGGCCAGGCTGAGAGAGTTGGGGTTGTCCAGCCTGGAGAAGAGAAGGCTCCAGGAAGATCTTGTGGCCTTTCAGTACTTATAGGGGGCCTGTTGTGGGAAAAGGTGGTTGGACTAGATGGCCTTGAAAGGTCCCTTCCAACCCAAACCTTTCAATGCTTTTCTTAATTCCATACTCTCAACTTAGAAAGTTTCTTGTGATCCCCAGTGCTGGGGCTGGAGCACTCCCAGAAGTTGGTGTCAGGGGAGACAGGTGCACCCAAGGCTCCTGATCTCACCTGGCATCGCTTTCAAGGTGTAAAGAAGGTTGCCAGCACTTTCCTCGCTCCCAAAGCTAAATAAAATTATTGCTATGGTGATATGCAGATACTACAGCTGCTAAACCTGCAGGATTGCCCCTTTCATGGTGGGGAAAAAGGTTGGATGGTGCTTGGGTGGGGGCAGATTGCTGCAGGTCCAGGTGCTCCCACTTGTAGTGTGGGCAGAAGAATTACATCAGGGCTGAGAGCCTCAGCTCAGCACCCAGCAGCTCCACACCACACTGACTTTATTTTAGGAGCTGTGGCTCTCTGAAACCTTCCAGCCATATCCTCTAATTTATGGCCACCAGGCAGGGACCTGTGGGCTCCCCTAGCAGCTACAGGGATGGTGATGAAGACCTGCAGGCAGAGGAGATGGCACAGAGCCTCCTGTCACCATCACAGCACCGTGTCTCCAGGGCTGGAGCCAGCTCAGGACCTTGCAGAGCCACTCACCCAGAGGTGAAAGACCAGTGTGGAAATGGGAAGAGGGAACACAGGGCAATTGTTGTGCTGGTTAATGTTTAAATAGCTCTTGGAAAGCCCCCTCCCTTGCCTCTTGCACTCAAACAAGGGGGCCCTTTCACCTCGTTGGCAATTTTCCCGTCCTTTGGCTTCTCCTGCCTGTTTGAAATGTCCAAAGGCAGGCAGGGGAATGGCAATGTCTTCTTGCCCACCACATCCTCCCAGGATGGACCACACTTATTCCCAGCCAGCCTTAGAAAGCCCCTGGTTACTTAGAAGGAGGGATCTGCTAAAGCTGGTTAGTGTCAAGATGATAACACGTTGTAGGAGGAGGCAAAAAACCCAAACAACAAAAAACAACCTACTACCCATACACCATTTTTGGAGCTTGTGCTTAATTGTCCCCCATCCAAACCAGCTAGTGATAGCCACATGTCCAGGAGAAAATGGCCTTTAGACTTCTCTGTGCAACTGCACAGGTCTTTGTATCCCATGAATGGCCAGGGTGGTCCCAGGGAGGTGGAGAGACCCTGCTGATGTCTCCCCCCAAACCTCAGCCCAGCCTTGGGATCTGCTGCATCTCTTCTGGCATTTCCAGTAGCCGAGGAGCATCTCAGGCTGTGGATGGGGCAACGATGGTTTAAAATCATCCCCTGCCAGTTTTGCAGCTTCCACAAGGCCAGTTTGGATGGGGCTCTGAGCAGCCTGATCTGGTGGGAGGTGTCCCTGCCTCCAGCAGAGGGGTTGGAACAAGATGATCTTTAAGGTCCCTTCCATTTAACTCATTTTGAGTTAAAATTGGCTTAGCTCTGAATGAAGGACAGCTTGGGAGAAGAGGGCCTGGGGTCCACGAGCAGTGTCCTCCTCCCCCACCTCTTCCCCACAACCTCCTCACTGCAGATGCCTCCTGAGGCTGCTTCTCCTCACCCCACTCAGGGGTTGCTAACACCAAGGCTTGATGTTTATCACGTGGTTGCCCATGGGAGGCTGAGGTGCCCAATGCTCCTCTATTTTTAGCTAGAAAACAGAGAGCAGAAAGACAGGAGGGAGAAGGGTGGGGCTGTGTCTGCTGAGACCATGGCAACGTTCAAGTTCCTTATCTCTAATATCTGTAATTACTTGCAGATAAGTCCTGGGAATGTATTTTTTTTTATATATATATGTATATATGTTTATATCCACTCCATGTTCTGTTTTTTTTAACATATATATCTAATTGCACATAGGAAGAGTATCCTGCAAATATTCACTGCAGGAGGTTGGGCTAGATGACTTTTAAAGGTCCCTTCCAATCCTAATCATTCTATGATTCCAGCACTGAGCTGACCTGTTCTCTGCCAGCTTTATGGGATTGAGCTCTGGTGTGGGGCTCACCAGCTCAAATCCCTTCCAGAAGCCTTCTTACCTACTGGCTGAGCCCCTTTTAAAGAGGATATTTCTTCTGCTGATTGGCAGCCTTTTCATTGCCATCCCACAACTTCTCCCAAACACTTTGGGCCCTGTGCTGCAGTTATTCCTCAACTCAAGCATCATTCCTCTCTACTGGCCATGGATGTGAGGCAATCACAGTCTCTGAGCCACTATCTTGTGGGACAGAGAAGAACCTACCCATGTTCACACTAAACAGGGTCCTAATTTTGCTCTGAAACCAGGAAGGGGGAAATTCAATAAGATAAGAAACCCACGGTACCCCCCAGACACAGGCTGAGGGCACATCAGGAGGCTGGAGGTGACAGATACACTTTTTATGGGGTGGGCAGGGTAAAGGTGTCTTTTGGAGGAACTTGTTTGCCTGGGCAAATAGGGACAGACACAAATTAACCCCTGAACTGGGAGTGCTGCTGTGGAGCAGCCTGCAGAGCCCATCCTGACCTTGTCATCACCTGCAGACTCAACCCTGCCAGGTCACCTCTTGGTGATCAATAAACCAGGGTGCAAAATGTTGGCATCTATAAGAGAGCTGCTTGGAAACCATCCCGTGCTCCTCCTCCCCTGCCATCCAAAACTGAGAATTCATCAAAAATGAGCCATTTCATGGAAATGCTGATGGCAAAATGCCACTATGAGGCTGAAAAAGAAGCCAGCTGTAGTGACCTTGAGCATTTGGATAATGCTGAAACAACACGTCTGGAATGGCTCATGTTTGCTTTTGGATGGCTCTTTACCAGCCATTTTTTAAGGCATGTGCTGCTATTAAATGTATATAAATATATATAATGAAATCTACCTTGAAATATGAGCCTGTGCCCCACAGCACCACTTCTCCTCCAGCACAGCATCCTCCCAGGGGGGTGATGCTCCCCAAAAGCATCTCACCCTGACACATGTGGGTCCTCTGGCCTCACTGGGACTTCCTTCCATCTCCTCCACGCTGTGGCTTTTTTCTGGCTGGGTATCCAGGAATCTCTGGTATCAGCAGACCAAAAATCTGAGGAAGCAGAAATGGCAGAAGAAATCCTATCCCTTGTCCCCCTGCTCCCAACCTCCTGCCCCACTGGAGCTCCTTTCATCATGAAATATGCAGAAAATTGTGGGGTTTCTAACGATCTGAGCTCCTTCAGTCCAGACAAGGCTTGGCTTGCAAAGAATGTGAATAATTTGTGTGTAGATAATAACAAGAGGAAAAAGGAGTTTGTCTTTCATCCCCCTCCGTGCTGCTCCCAAGGCTTTGCCCTACCCAAAAGAGCTATTCCTGATTATCCCAGGTGGATTATTTACAGGGGACCTTCCTCCAACTTTGCAAGCAGAGCCTTTCTTCTTGCTTTAATACCACCCATTGTGGATGTGACTGCTAAATAGGAGGGGAAAAGAAAGAATTTTCTCCCCAAACACGTATTCCTTTCCATCCCTGCATATCCCAGACTAGCCAGAAGCCCTGATGCTTTTTTTTTTTTTTTTGAGAAGCCCTAGGAAGGGCAAATATAAAGCTTGTGAAAAAGTATCATGGCAGAAGAAGAGCTTCAATAAAGGGATTTAATATATGAAATGTCAGGAGATTTTTGACTGCGGGAGAATGCCCGGGAGCCTTGAGCTGTGCAGGGTGACTTTGAAAGGCAGAGTCAGTTCTTGGCTCTGTATAACGTCCTGCAATGCTTAAATGGGGTAAAGGCACAGAAATAATTGAAGGTCTACAGCTCAGCTGCTCTTTGCAGCAGGGAGGAATGTTGAAAAGGAAAGGGAAGGTGTTTGGAAGTGGGGAACAGAGACTCCAGAGCATCTCACCTCTTGATGTGAGCTCCCAGGGCACTGCTAAGGGCAGATCATGCAAAGCCTGGTCCTGCTGGCAAAACACAGCTGAAGGCAAGGAGGACCAGTGGTGGCTGGAGCTGAAAAGGTAAATCCTCTTAACAAGATGCTCTTTTGGGTGGGAGGAACATTAGCAGCTTCAAGTCTGGTTCAGAAAATAATGCAGGGGAATTGCTACAAAGCTCAGACTTCTTTTCCTCTCTCCATCTCAAAAAAAAAAAAGATCTATTTCAAAGCAAAGAGAGGTTAAGCCTAAACCTGAGTTCCCCACTCCATCCCTGCATTGGTTTTTTTCTTGCCCTGTCTTGGGTCAATCAGAAAAACAAACCAACCCATGAGGAGCTTTTCTTCCTCTCCTCCCCATCCTCAACACCTGCCACTAGCAGAGATGGGGATAGAAAGGGAGGGAGGTTGTTTACTATCCCTGTTTCAAACCTCCCTTTAGTCAGACCTCACATTAATGGCAAAAAGGTCCACGGGTCATGTCTTGACCCAGTGAAATAGGACAGAGAAGGAGCTTTGGCTGGTACAGTTCTTGATGCTGCAACCATGGATTTTCTGGGTTTCACCCATGAGAATTCAAGTCCTAGCTGGGTTGCTCAAGCTGCTGGTATAGTGGAAAGTTGCATTCTGTTTAAAAAGACACTACTGGAGTGTAGGTTTACACTAGATCTAATGAAGACATTTTTTTTTTAACAATGATGGTGGTGAAACACTGGCCCAGGTTGCCCAGAGAGGTGGTTGATGCCCCATCCTGGAACATTCCAGGTGAGGTCGGACGGGGCTCTGAGCAACCTATTCTAGTTGAACATGGGCATGGACAACACACCTGTGGGTAACGTGCCTTAAATTGCTCTTAATGACTTAATTGTGCTTTCCACAGCTGTGCTTAAGACAACTGTGTTAATTGCTCCCAAACAAGCTCTGGACATGTCTAAGATGTAAGGGAGACAGCAAGTCTTTTGAATGCTGTCCCCTGCAGGTTTGGCCCCTTGTCATCCTCCTTTCACCCTGCTACAGAAGACACAGTTTCTGGTGATTTGCTCCAGGGTTTGTGTGTGTTAGTTTTCCTGACGATTTTCAGGTTGACCTGATGGCCCAAGGTCTTGTTTCAAGGTGCTCTTACCTCCTTAGGGGTTATCAAGGCATGGAAGATCATTTCCAGCAGCTCAAAGGAGACATCTCAACCTCTGGCTCTAAAGGGCAGAAGGGACAGAGGAGTCCCTTCCTTGGTGCCTCTTTTTTGGCTCAGCTGAGATGTGGAAATGGAAAACAAGAAGAGGGAATGAAAGCCCAGGATCCTTGCAGAGCCTTGGCCAGGCTCCAGTGAAGTCCCCAAGCCAGGCTGGATGCATTAAGTTCTGGGAAACAAGAACAGAGTGAAAAATTCAGTCTTAAGCCTAGGGTGACCAGGCCAGGCCTAACATCTTTGAGGGAAAGCAGCACATCCTAACTGTGGAAGAATTAAAAAGAAATTGATTTACAAACCAGAACACTGGCAGAATCTCAAATCGACACGGGCTCCAGGCAACAAAATCAATCACAATCGCATTTCCCAGGCCATGCTGGTCGTCAAACACCATCTTGGCACAGGGTGGGAGGAGGAGGAGAAAAGGCAGACTTGAATTCTTCTGGGTGAAACCAAGAAAATCCATGGTTGCAGCATCAAGCACTGTACCAGCCATAGGAAAGCCACGTGGCTGGAGGCTGACTATCCCAGAGGGCTGGAAAACACACCACTCCCCATCACTGCAAAGCTTCTACCCCCTCTATCCTCTACCAACACTCCCCTTCCCAACTCCCTGGCCAACAAGAGGACAGCCAGTAGGGCTGGGAGATGTTTCACCCCCATCACAAGGGTTATTCCATAAGCATCCAAAACAGAGGCATGTTTGAATCAGCCTGATGATTCTCATGCAGAGAGTTACATGGACCTGTTGGAGGAGGGCCATGAAGATGATTCAAGGCCTAGAAACTCTCTGCTGAGAGAGTTGGGGTTGTTCAGCCTTGAGAAGACTCTAGGGACACCTTCTTGTGGCCTTCCAGTATCTGAAGGGGGCTACAAGAAAGCTGGGGAGGGACTTTTTACAAGGGTTTGTTGTGACAGGATGAGGGGAAATGGCTTCAAGCTGGAATTGAGGAGATTTAGATTAGATGTAAGGAAGAAGTTCTTCACTGAGAGGGTGGTGAGACACTGACACAGGTTGCCCAGAGAAGTTGTGGATGCTCCATCACGGGATGTGTTCAAGACCAGGTTGGATGGGGCCTTGTACAACCTGCTCTAGTGGGATGTGTCCCTGCCCATGGCAGTGGGGTTGCATCTAGATGTTCTTTAAGGTTCCTTCTAATCCAAACCATTCTATGATTCTATATCCCGCCAATCAATAATCCCCAATTATACACAAAGCTAGAAAAAGACTCCTTCCTAGGACAGAAAAATGGTTGGGAGGGGGTTCCCTGAGCCCACATCAGCTCCAAGGGCATGTCAGGCAGTCATTAATCACATTGGGGGATTTGCTGATGTGTAATTATGTGCAGGGGAAGGCCTGGCAATACAGTTTGCTATCAATCATCGCTGCTTATCAGCCACATAGGCTGGGTCAGCTCATAACCTGGCTGCCAGTTCTTTCAAATGCTGATGGTTCAGGTGAAACTCAAGCCCTTAGATTTCATTGCCAGCATTTCAAGGGTTTCATGTCACATTCCTAGACACCTCCAGCCAGATCCTCTCCCACCCAGCTGCACAGGAGTTTGATTCATGGAGTGAATCATTTGATTCACAGAGTGAATTCACTTCTGGAAGTGAAGCCTTCCAGAATTACACTTGGTAAAATGCAATTTCTGGGAGAGAGCGAGACAGGTTTTTGGTCAGGAGGAGCAGCATGTCCCCAGGGCTGGGGCAGACCCTGCTGGTGCTTTCTTTACCCTGTGGAGCACTAGTTCCAAGACAGTGCATCCTCCCCGGAGACCCACATCAACCCCATGCACCTTGCCCCACTTTGCAGGGCTGGATGCCAGCATGGATGCATATGGCCGAGGGACCCCATTGATCTCACCTGGAGTGTCCACGAGAAGGAGAAAGCCCTTCCTGGTGGCTCCCACAGAGGAATGTGAGCTATGCAGGGTCTAGAGGTCACTGCAACCAGACACAGCGAAGGGCGGCTGTAAAAAGGGAAAGATAAACCAAATAAATCAGGCTGTGGGAAGAGGAGGAGGGCACAAGTGCACAGAGCTGCCGGAGGATGGTACAAGGCAGCCCCTCCACCCCTCAGGCAGAAGGAGGGGGGATGTGGGGGGTGACCCAGGCCACAGAGCAGCCAAGAGATGGAGGATGCAGAGCACGGGCAGCATCCGCAGAGGGAGAGATGCTGGGGAGGCCTGGGCAGGGTGAAAAGTGAGCAAACAGCACCCACAGAGGGGGAAGTCCTAAAAAAAAGGAAAATAATGGAAGGAGTGGATTAGGTACAGCTGGAAAAAGCCCTCAGACTCCTCAGTTTTATTGTATTTTATTTTCTATTATCCCCACAATGGGAGCTGGCAGCCTGTATTCACTGCTGAAGCGTAAGACACAACATTCTCCTTGGAGAAAGTTACAAGTGGCTGTGAAGTATTTTAAAACCTGTCAGCTTTTTCTGCTTAGACAGGAGCCCTCCCTTAGGCTGGAGCCTCCATTGTGCAAGTCTTCATTCCTGTGGCTCCAGCCCTGCAGCACAAACCAGTGGCTCTGGGGAGATGGATGGACATCTTGGTGACTTAACTGGTGACCTGCTCCCCTTCCTTGAGCCCTCCAGGTGAAAACAGGTATCTAGACACATGTTTCTGGCACACAGAAGTTGTTCAGGGAGCTATACTTGCTTATCCAGCGTGCAGAATAAGCCCTAGGTGAGAAGAACCTGGTCCACATCCATTCTGTGTAAGCTGGAGAGCTATAATAAACCCACACCAGATGCTCTGGGTCTTATCCCACCTGGTATGGTCAGAGCTGATGTACCCTGGAGGAGACAATAACAATCTAATCCCAGCTTCCACAGCAAAATACTGAGAACCCAGACTGAGAAACAAACTGAGCCTGCCCATCTGTGGAGAAGCAGATGGGAAATGTGACCCTTGGTGCCTCCAAAAATAAAGAATGAACTGTGTAGTCTCGTGGCTTTTAGCTGGATTTCTTAAGAAGCAAGGCTTGTGCAATGGGGATGTCACAGCCCCCCTGCCAGGCCACCATTCTGGTCCTCAGGAACTTCTGAACCCTTTGGCCAGTCTCCCCCAGCTTTGGCAGAGGAGCTGAAGTCTCGCTGACACGAAGTGCCTACGAGCCTTGCAAAAATAGGTGACTTGCTTGAGAAGAAAGAAAAATGCTATAAATACCCTGAGTGAGGGAAGAATTCATCACTTGCTCAGCTCTTATTATACTTCAGAGAAAGCTGTTACAAAAACCCCTGCCACAAAGAAAGGCCCAAGCATGAATCACTCCTTGGGAGATATCAAAGAATCCAGACCAGAGTGGAGAAATCCAAATGGCCCCAGATGTCCTTGGTGCCTTCTCTGCAGACCATGTATTCTTGCTCATTGCCTGGCCTGTGACCGTGCAGTGGGCACTCTGTCCCTTTGGGAAAGATCTCCTGGGGGCAGAGGGCCATCTGTTTGAAAAGAGACAACATCTCCCTTTGAAGATGCTGCCTACAAAGGGCTTCTACCTATAAAAGACTGGAGGGTAGCAACCACCCCAGCCTGTCTGCCACCCACAGCCACCAACGCACTCCCTAAAAGATCAGGGGAAATGTTTTTTAGGATGCATAAAATAGAAGAGAGAGGAAACAGCATCACAAGCCCATCTCCTTTCCTCCATGGGCTGTGTCTCATCTTTTTTCCCTTGTCTGGATTCAAGCAAGCGGGTGAGGACGACAACCACAAGTCCCAACTGGGCCAGGGGCTTCAAGGACAAGTCTCTGTGCAAAGCCCATTCCCACAGACCAGGCTTTTAGAAGCTGGTTAAACATTTAGCAGGCCAAAAGTAACTCTTGCAAGACTTTCTAGTGAATGCAGTGAAACCAAGTGAGATGCGTTGGGGCAGAAGTGGCAGGTGATGGAGAGGAGAAAAGGAGCAGCTAAAAGTTAAAGTTTGAAGGCTGTGAGGATGAAACGAGATTCTCCACTCTCCAGGATCATGGAGAGGGCTGGATACTGAACACTGAGATAATGGAGATGCCTAGAATAACCTAAATAGCCTAGATAACCCCTAGCCTAGGGGATGACGTCTCCATCCATCACTGACCTGGAGCCATGGAGTCTGCTATGACCTGACTCAACTCTCCACATACCATAGCAGCAGCTCTGCATTACAGATCCCAGGGCTGCTCAATGCATGGTCAAGGTCTTTGAATCTGCTACAGGGCAGTGTATGGGGGGTGATGGGTTCTGAGACTGTTGACTTGTGCTGGAGGGTTCTGCTGAAGCAGCCAAGTCCACCCTGAAACACTGACAGCAAGCTTTTGGTGGAATGGATTCAGACCAGCCTTGCACACAAGCAGGGGTGCCAAGAGGAAAAGTTGGCAGTGATCAAGTTGATGGTGGGTCACCAGCACTGTGCAAGGCCACAGAAGTTGTCTATAGCATTGCAAATTCTCCAGTGTCCACGCTCAAGGGAGTGACACACACTGAGCCTGTGGGATGGTGCTCTCTGAAAGGTATGAGCTCAGGCATGGGCTGTGGAAAGGGAGGTCCTGTGGAATTTGTTCCACCTGATGAGCTGCAACATGGTCTAGTTGAAGATGACCCAGCTCAACTGCAGGTGATGTGGGCTAAATGACCTTCAAAGGTCCCTTCCAACCTGAACCATTCTATGATTTTATGAGCTCACACCTTGGCAGGACAAACCTGCAGGTGACAGGAAGCTCAGTGGCTTATTTTTCAGCCTCTCCACCCATGCCTCAAGCAATGATGCTCAGCTGTTTGCCCAAGGTAGAAGCAGGAGTGAGGGATTTTCCAAGTCTCTCCTGGTTTTCAGTTCCTCCTTATTTTCTTATCTGCTTCCCCAAAGTCCTGTGAATGCTGTAGCCAAGTCATCTCTAAAGTATGAGTCCTCGATCACCAACAGGTCAAACTATTCCCCAGCTAATCTTGGTTAAACCAAAGCCCTGTATCTCCCCTCCCCAGGAATTCCTGAGTGGGGGGAGCCCTGGGAAATGCTGGCAGCTCTGCTAACACCACAGGGGGGGATGGATGGAAAGGGCAAAACGGATCAGAAACATATTTACCTATTTTGGGCTCTTTGTTGTCCCTGAGAGGCATTTCTTGCAACGAGAGGATCACATCACCCAGCAGGCACCCCCAGGAGCCAGCAAGCTCTGTCTCAGCCATCACTCCTCCCTAAAACAAGAGTTTTGAGCACTGGAAGCTTGTACTGGTCTTCCCTCCTAAATCACCTTGATGATATTCAGGTGGAACCATTCTTCAGATGGAGTACTTAAGTACCCAGAGCCTCTTCCTCTGAAAGCTCTGGGAGATCCCAGCAGCTCTACTCCACCAGGGATGACCAGCTGCACTGGGGTGTTGTGCCCTGCATGACATGCACACTGCCTTGCTGCTTTGGGAGATGCTTGCCTTGCTAACAGCACCAAGTTTCCTCTCCTAGATTAGTCATTCTTCCCAAATTTCCTTCTTTTGTATGGGGATTCCCTCTGTTTCCTGCTACTTGTTTTCTCTGCACTACCAGCACTTGGAAGTATTTGTGCTGCCAGAGAGACCAGCTCCTCTCTTTGGCTATTTTTGTTCCTCCTTCCAGAGTGTCTTGCCAATTGTTTTTCCAGAATAAAATCTGGAGGTCAGGAAGGGAAAGGAATTACCTCGGATGCAGCAGAATGGATTGGAGGCAATTTCCTAAGACCAAATAATCACACTGAAGTCTTTAATATTGATACTTCAGCTAGAAGGAAGCTCAAACCAGAGGCAGGCTCTTTAAGGAGGGTCTTCAGCATCACATCAGATGTTCACATCAGGTCGGTTGGGTACCAGGAATTGTGAGGGAGCTCAGTCTGTTGCACTACTGAGGATTCAAGGGGTTTTGGTTTCATCCCAGGACTATTAAGCCTTGACTGAGCATCCCCCCCCAAAATTGCTCTTGCTGTCAGCACGCACCTAGAAACGTGGGAAGATCAAGTCTCTGCAACTATGGATTTGTTTGGAAAAGGGTAATCAAAATACTTCTGGGCTCGGCTCATTCTTCATGGCTGCATTAACATCTGGGGAGTCAGGTTCCCTCTTGCTGCTTCTTGAAGACATCATGGCTGCACTGCAGCAAACCCAGCCTTGCCCACCAGCTGGTATGTGTGGAGAGGCCTTTGTACCTGGCTGCTCTGCATGCAGGCACATGTCAGATGCTGGTCTGAAAAGCATGAGCCATGCCATTTAAGAAACTGCTCCAAGTCAGCAATAGGCTGCTCCTGACAAAGCTGGGCAAAGACTAAACTTTGCCAGGTTCTTTACCCTGGGTCATAGAATCATAGAATTGTTCTGGTTGGAAGAGACCTTTTAGATCATCAAGTCCAACCATTAACCCAGCACTGCCAGCTCACCACTAAACCATGTCCCTCAGCACCACAGCTACACATCTTCTCAATCCCTCCAGGGATGGGGACTCCACCACTGCCTGGGCCAGGCCTCGACAACCCTTCTGGGGAAGAAATTGTTCCTAATATCCAATCTAAACCAGTCAGTGCAAGCTGGCACTCATCTGGTCCCAGCAAGCCCCGACACCTCACTGTGTCAGCCACCCTCCAGCCTACACTTCACACGGGTGCCACAAGGACCAGCCTACACCTGGTGGGTAATTACAGGGGTGCAAGTCTAAACTGGAGCATCCTCCTGAATTACCTTTGTGGATACTTGTACCACGAAGCTATATTGAACCAAAACACAAAAACACATTCTCTTCATTACATTAAACCCCTAAACATCCACATTTACTCCTGAGTGAGAACATCTCGGGAACGGTTGGACTTGATGATCCGTGGTTGGACTCAATGATCTTAAAAGTCTTTTCCAACCTAAATGGTTCTACGATTAGATGATCTTGAATAGCACCCATCAGGTCTATACCTTCCCTTTGGGCTCATCCCAAAACCTTCTGGTTCAGCTCTGGGCTGTCACGTGTGCACCACCACCACCATGTATCTCACTGGTGCTCTGCACAGCAAACCCAACTGAGCTGCCTGGCCACTCTTAATCCTCCTCTGGCCTCTTCCCTATCGAGGCATCTCCTAAACTGTTGACTTCTCTACCCTCTGATCATTTATTCACAGGCTGGACAGATTCTCTCCATTATGAATTACAGGGCTCTAATTGGCTTGCGAGCCAAGCCTGCACCTTCCCCTGTAATTTAGCTTTAATTAGTGCCCATTTATTATTAACTGTTATCAACTGGGCTTAGGCTTAATGTCAGCTGGTTATTACCCAGAGACCAGCACAGATTGTTTTCATCTCCTTTATTACCCATTTCAATAACTTCCCCCCCTCCCTTGTTGACAGATGCCCACGAAACATGCACGTCAGCATAAAGGAGCCCTGTTGGAGGAACAATGGGGCTTTCAAAGCCAAAGGGAAGTCTCTCCATGTCCCTAGGTCAGCACCCAAGCTGATGTGGACAAAGCAAAAAGCCCCTGTATTTCTACAGGAGATACACAGTTTACCTTTTCTTTTTTTTTTTTCTTCTGAAGCACAAAATCTGTAGTTAAGGGTGGAAATTGGTGAGGAGCTATTTTGAAAGAATTGGGGCATTTCCATGTTCTTTTATATTTTCTGTTTTCTCATTTCTGGCTTTAAGAAAAAAAAAAAAGAACAGAAAAAGAAACCTCTCCTTCCTCTTCTCTTTTATTGCATTCCCTTCCCCCCTACACCACAAAATAGCAGCAGTGAAAGCACCACAAAACAAACCTGAGGAAACAGCAACCCCAGCACTCAGGAGAGGGCTTCAGAGCCTGGTTAAAAACACAGAGGGAGGGAAAAGAAAATAAAATGCTTTGCCTCCAGCCAGTGTCCATTTCCCATCCTGCAAGACCACTCCACGAGGTCTACTGGGAGTCCCCCAGCAATGCAAGAAGCTTCCAAGTCAATGCAACCATGCACCAAACTATTTCTCCTACCTCTCATTGACCTGACCTGCAAGTGGAGCATGTTGAAAGCTTTCCTTCCAAATCCATGGGAATGATGGTGGCTATGAAAAGGCCCTGAGATGATGCTGGGGTGTCCATGGCTTTCAGCATCCTTCAGGCCCCATTCATAGCTGCTCCCATCAGATATTTGGAGGCTCATCAAGAGCTCCACATGGTTTTATGCTTGGTCTTTATGTACTTGAGGAGAAACACACCCTCCTTCAACTCCACCGCTAGAGCCAGGCTGCAAATAGGACATTGCCCACCAGGCTTCCTCCTGGATTTTCAGCAGCAGAATTGCAGAGGTTTTGGCCAGAGGATGTGGGCTGAAGCATCTGGAAAGCAGTTCAACAGGATCAGCTCCCCTCCACTGGAGATCTGCCCACTGCTGCCAACAGCTGCTCTCTGCAGCCATTGCTTTTGTTAAAAGAAGTCAATTCCAGGCTTTACGAGTTGGCAGCAGTTAATCCAGGAGCAAGAGCCCACTTTGATGGCCAAGACTTAGCAGGCGGGGAGCTTTCAGCTTCTACACACTGTCCTTCCCTGAGGCATTGCTCTGGCCAACTTGGCCAAGAACATCAAGCATGCAGAGGACTGATAAAATGCGGTGCATCAGAGCTCCTGCTGGGCTGGGATGCCAGTGTATGGTACCAAAACATCTCTACAGCATGCAGTGACAGTGACAATTTGTGAGAGAAAGCAACAGTGGCAAAAGCAAGAAGAAATAAGGCAGGGGAAGGCCCCTTTCTCTGCCATCTGGGGTTAAATACCTCTTTGAGAAAGGTCAGGAACTGGTCAGAGGAACAGAAACACCCCCAAGGAGAGATGCAACATCTGGCTTCTGGTTAAAGAACAGTGCCAACTCCTCTGGTTTGATTTTTCTCCCCATGCTGAGGGAATATTTCAATTCAGTATGTCTTGCTAATCATTGTGAAATTGGCAGTTCTTGCTTCCTTTAGTACTTCTTTCTCCTTGCTTTGCTCTGGGGCAGCTTGCAGACCTGTCCTGCATGAAGCTCTGAGACTGCAAAGTTGGCTTCTGGTTTTGATGACTAAAGAAATCAACACTTCAAAGTTTTCAGTGCCAGGACTCCGAATTCCATGTGGCTCTCACACCTTATCTCAGGAGTTCAGGAGAATACACTGAATCTGCCCAACACTTTGCAAGCCCAACGCCATGCAACACTTGTCTCCATCTACAAGTCAGACCACAACAGACTGACAGCAATACAAATCTGGTTCTAGTTCAGCCACTTCCCATTCAAATCCACTGCAACCATCAGCAAATCCCCACAATTTCTAACGTTGATCTTCTGGACATCCTACAAGCTCAGATCTTGAGGACACTGGGGCTTGCCCAGGCACTGCAGACACCGGGATGGGATGAACAGCTCGTTGGGGCCAGAGGAAAACTAGATGCTGCCTCAAAATGCCTTGTCCTCTCTGCAAACCTGCTTTTTACCTGCCCACAGACCCCTAAGAAGTTTTGCACAGGAGACACAGACCTCTTCTGAAGGGACACGGCTACACAAAACTTTCCTGTGATGCTGCCAGAGCCCTGGGACAAGATGCCCAGAGAGGTTGTGGAGTCACCTTCTCTGGAGAGATTCCAAACCCACCTGGATGTGATCCTGGGCAACCTTCTCAGGACCACAAGGAGTTTCTCAAGCATTGATTCCAGACCAAGATTTCAATCCATGCAGACAAGCTCTGTAGAAGTGCAGCTGCTGGCCATGGTCACCAGACAACAAAGTGTCCTGCCCCAGAAACATTAACCTCTATTAAACATGCAGCTTCCCAGTTAAATTGCATTAAACCTCTGTGTGGATGCACTTAAGAGGGATTAACAAATCTGTGGTTCAAAGTGAGGTAAACTGGAGCAAACTGTCACCAGGCAGGCACAGGTAGAAGTCACAAACCAGAGTGCACACCAAAAGCATGTCATGGTGACAGGGGACATCCCAGACACACCTCATGGCAAACAGAAAGGAGGGTGATGAGTAAATAAACTCATCCCCACCACAGCATGAGAGCTGCCCTGAACGGAGTGCATCATCCAGCCAGGGGCTTTTCCCACAAAACCTTCATTTAGTTTAATGACTCTAATTTGGAAATCAATTCAGATTAGCTTTCCTGAAGATGTCTGCCTGGAGCAGCCCCCGAGGAACTTGAAAAGAAATTGAACTGGTTTCAGTTGCATATATCAGCTCCTTCAGACTTGATAAAAATAGGGTAAATGCATCAATAAAACACTTTAAAAGTCGCTTTCCTAACTTGCTCTTTACCACAGTCAACTTCCAAACCCCCAAGGCTGGAAAATGTCCTACCCGAAGAAGAAACATAGAATCAGAATTATTCTCATTAGAAGAGACCTTTAAGATCATAGAATCATAGAATGTTTTAGGCTGGAAGGGACCTGCAGAGGTCATCTTGTCCAACCTCCCTACACAAGTAGGGACATCTCTACCTAGGTCAGGTTGTTCAAAGTCCCATCAAGCCTGACCTTGATCATCAAGTCCAACCATTAACGCAGCACTAAACCATGTCCCTCAACACCACATCTACATGGCTTCTAAGTCCCTCCAAGGATGGGGACTCCACCACTGCCCTGGGCAACCTGGTCCAGGCCTTGACAACCCTTCTGGGGAAGAAATTGTTCCTAACATCCAACCTAAACCTCTCCTGGTGCAACTTGAGGCCGTTTCCTCTAGTTCTATTGCTTGTTCCTTGGGAGAAGAGACTGACCCTAGTACCAGGCAGTGAGTACATGAGGAGCCTTTGTCAGGAGCGTGATGGATAGAGGAATTGTCCCTGCATAGGCACATCCCCAGCTAGCAGGTGCTCACCATGGAGCAATGCAGCTGGTGAACAAGCAAGGTGGAGCGATGTCTCTGCCCACTGCTGTCCCCAGGAGGGAGATGAGACAGAGATTTATCTTTGCACTGAAGCTGAGCTAGGAAAGAGCTACAAGGTGCACAGCTGCACGATGGTTGTGCTCCAGCAAGGTCCCTGGCAGGTCCCTGAGTGACCTTGCTATTTAATGTGCTGTGACCACTGTTACAGTGGGATTTAATAACAGGCTCCTGCAGAGCACTGCAAAGAAGCATCTCTCTCTCCAGCCATCTGAGTCAGCCACTTCCACCACAGATCCTCAATCTGGCCATGCCACTTTGTTTTGGGAGGTCTGGAAGGCTTCATTTTGACTTTGCTTCACCATGGGCAGCATGCACACCTGGCTGATGCTGGAGCAAGGTTTGGAAAGGAAAAGCATGGCTTTTTGAAATGATTTCTAGCCCTCACTAATGAAAAAAAAGAAGGCTGATGTTCCAATGAAATGTCACTACCTCTGGAAAGAAAAATCAAGAGCAAAATAGACTTGTGTTCTCTCCTCTGCTGCACCTTCCCCAATTCCTCCAGAGCAGGAGCAGTGACCGCTGTGATCTGTGGCTCTTCCAGGTGTAAATCCATCAAGTTTCAGTCACTTCTAAGCCAGACTCTGAAATAAACTCTGTATGGCCTCATACGTGACCCAGAAACAAACAGCAGAGCAGGGTTGGGATCACAGCTTTTAAATCCTGGCTTGCCTCCTGCCACCAGCCCTTGTCACCAGCTGATAACCAGAACCCAAGGGCTTGACATGGAGCTGTTTGCCAGCGCTCTGGGCTGATCTCCTCTCCTGCAAGAAACAGATGGTCAGTGTGGAGCTGGGCATCACCTGGGTTTCTTTAAAGCACTCCTGGCCAAGTGTCCAAGTCCTCTCCTGGCATGAACAGACGTGTCATGGCTGTTCCCCTGCAAAGCAGCAGCTTTCTGTGGCTCTTCTTTCCTGTTTAGGGGAGGGAAGGGGAGAGATGGAGCTGTAGTTTGCACTCCCTGACCTCCTCCCCTGCCATATACCAAGCACTCGTGGTTCCTGAGCAAGCTGGTGCCATGGCAGGGCTGAGAAGCTGTTTGTGGGGAGCTGCAAACAAGCCTCAAGGCGCTGCCTCGCTGTCTGCAAAACCTTCTCCCACGCTCCTGGGGAACCAGCGTGCCCGAGGCGCCATTTCTCACATCTCCAGCCCCCACCCGGGGAGGGAAAAGGCACAGACAGCAGCCGAGGGATGAGGACGGGTGGTTGGAGGCTGCCATGGTGCCTGGCTAGTGGGAAGCTCCTTGCTGGGCAAGCCATCCTGTCCCAGCCCCTGCCAGGACCTGCTGCTCCTGGCAGTGACACCTCGGCGCAGGGCACGGTGCCCATCTCAGAGACACCATCCAGCGTGGCTCCTCCTCAAACCAGCCAGGCAAACCTCTGGCCAAGATTAACAATGAAGGATGGGACCTGTTGGCAAACTGGGCTCTGGCAAACCAGGGCATGCCTGTGATGCTGATCCCCACCAGGCAGCCACAGGAATGGGGACTGATGCTGCGCAGCCCACAGCGGGGCATCTCCCAGTGCCATGGTGCTGCAGGGGGCTGGTGGGTGCCCAGGCATCTGATAAACCCACTGTCAAGTCCTCTAGGCTGGGGAAGGGCTGAGGGCATCCTCCTGTGAGGCTGTAATTCATGTTAGCCTTTTGTCCTCACTCACATATTTGCTTCTGGCCACCAGCAGTAAGAGCACAAGTCTTGTGAGGAGTGGCTGAGGGACGTGGAGGTGTTGAGCCTGGAGAAAAGGAGGCTCAAAGGAGATCTTCTCGCTCTCACAACTCCCTGAAAGGAGGCTGGAGCCAGGTGAGGTTGGTCTCTTCTCCCAGCAAACAAGTGACAGGACAAAAAGAAATGGCCTCAAGTCGCACCAGGGGAAGTTTAGGTTGGACGTGAGGAACAATTTCTTCCCCAGAAGGGTTGCCAAGCCCTGGCCCAGGCTGCCCAGGCCAGTGGTGGAGTCCCCATCCCTGGAGGGGTTTAAAATCCATGTAGCTGGGGTGCTGAGGGCCATGGTTTAATGGTGACCTGGCAGTGCTGGGATAACAGCTGGACTTGATGATCTTAAAGTTCTCTTCCAACCAAAATGATTCTATGATTCTAAGTGCATAAAACATCAGCACCAGGCCACGTGGCTGGGAGAGCCCCAGTGTGGCCACAAACACCTTGCAAAAGCTGCACTCCTCTGCAAACTCTTTTTTCTCTTTCTCATTGCTCCCAGCCCTTCCCAGAGCCTTCCTCTGTGCACTTTCCAAAGGGGTCACAAACCCACCTGGGTTTGGGATGTGGGGACAGCAGTCTGTCCCCATATCAGAGGCAAGGGCAAAAAAGCAAGACAAACAACAAATGAAAAACAAACCCCAGCTCTTCTGACACAAAGACAAACGAAGATCTGCCCTCCAACCTCTTGGATCCCTTCTCTTCTCCAAGGCAGGTGGTGTTTGATATTCTGCTCCCTCCACCTCCCCGCTCCTGCCCTACTGCAGGGAGAGCTCCTGAAATAGCTGCTTCCAGCCACTTTATTTTGGATGCAAATCATTGGTATTCTGCAAGAAGAGCTCTCACTTGGAGAGCTCTCCTGCCAGACCTGTTCCAGCTGATTTCCTCACAGAGCTGAAGCCCTTCCTATAAAAAAACGTTTGCTGCAAACCGAGCCATCAGCCAGGGTTCACCTCCTCTCTTCTTTAGCATTCCAGACCCGTCCCCTCATTTGTTTCCTTTTATTCCCCTTCCTTCACACCTGCACTGCTGCAGAGAGCTGTTAATAAGATTTATGGCTAAATATTATCTGGCACACAGGTAATGTAAGATGCACTTGCTGGTCCAGTTTGAAAAGCAAACAGCTTCTCTCACCATCCTGCTTTGGGCTCAGCTCCCTTAATTGCCCGTGACATCCCATGCACAGGGTAAATATTTGGTCCTGGCTCTGATGCTGGGAGGTTCCCCTCCTGCTCTCTGCGTGTGGATTGGCAGTGTCAGGGGATGCCCTTTCCCACAGTGGGATGAGCGAGTTCCCTCCTGAATTGGGTCACTGGTGAGGACCAACAGAGCAGGGGAGGGTGGAGAAATGGGAGCAGTGTGACCCTGCAGGTGACAGGAGTCACAGCACCACAGTAATTGAGTTTGAAAGGACCTCTGGAGGCCACTGGTCTGAGCCCTTGCTCAAGGCATGTCCAGCCAGATCCAGCTACAGTTTGACTGTCTCCAAGGGTGACCTCAATCTGTGGGAAGATGCTTCCTTTCGGGCAGGATTTTCTCCATTTTACTTAACTCTACAAAAGCAGGAGAGATTGAGAGCTTGTCCAGGCAGTATATTAACACTAAGACATGCTATGCCTCCAGCCAAGAAGGCAGAAGATGGTGAAAAAACAACTTCTCCAAGAGTAATTATGCAGCTCAGTGATTGACTAGGGGAGACAGCTGAGGTTAAATTCATGCCATGGACCCTGTGGCAGCAGCACTACCAAGAAGTTCTTTTATGGGCTTCCACACTGAACAATGAGCAAGGGAGGCTTGAATTTTATTTACTCCAGTGACCCAGCCAGAATGTCCATGTGGGGGAAAATGCCACATTGTGAAGGATACAAGATATTTCATAGAATCATAGAATTGTCAGGGTGGGAAGGGAACCTGAAGATCATCTAGTTCCAACTCCCCTGCCATGGGCAGGGACACCTCCCACTAGAACAGGTTACTCAGAGTCCCATCCAACCTGGCCTTCAAAATTTCCAGGGATGGGGCTTCCACCACCTCTCTGGGCAACCTGTGCCAGTGTCTCCCCACCCTCATGGGGAAGAACTTCTTCCTAACGTCTCATCTGAATCTACCCACCTCTAGTTTTGACCCATTCCCCCTGGTCCTACCACTACCTGACATCCTAAAAGGTCCCTCCCCAGCTTTCTTGTAGCCCCCTTAGGATACTGGAATATTGATAATTGGATATCAATTCACATTCACAAGATATTGGAATAAGATACTGGATATTTGGTGCCTGTCTTGCAAAGAAAGAGCCTGTTGCTCATGCTGGAAGGTGCCTGTGGTATTTCCCTCCAGCTGGGTTGCACGTGCAGTGCAGCAGCAACAGGAGTTCCCATTGTAGCCTCCAAGAAGCAGCCCATGGGAAGTGGGAATGTACAAATAACATATCAGGGATGTTTCAAAGAGCTCTATTCCTCCCATTAGTCCTCACCAGGACCATGCTTTGCAGCACAGGAGGTGCCTTCATGACCTGATCACCAGGTTACCCAGCTCCCCAAAGCTGATCATGATCCAATCAGCAGGTTACTCAGCTCCCCAGAACATGGTGGTAACTCACAGTGGAACGTGGTGGAAGCAGAGGAGCCTTTCCTTCAGCACCAGGTCTCCCTGGCAACTTCTCTGTGAAGCAACAGAATTAAAACCAGTGCCAAAGTGTAAGCTGAGATACCACCCAAATCTCTAGTCACCAGGTCTGCCCTGGAGCAGGAAATTTGTAGCATTTATCAGCAAGAAGTACATGCCACAAAAGCAGACTCGAGGAACCCCATTTTGCATCTCACAGCTTCCTCTTTCACTGTGATCTTTCTTTTGAAGGTTGGCTGTAATGAACCATCTTTCTACCCTGGCCAAGAGTCTGAGCCTGACCTGCTTCTTAAAGAGGGTAAAGTCTTGTTCTGAGCTCCACTGGCTGGTCAGATCCTTGTGCACTCTTCTCCTCCCTTCCTATCAGTTGCAGATCTTGAGATATTTATAGAGCATCTTGCACAGCAAAGTCTTGGTCCACTTCAGACCAAGGAGAGAACACACTGTGAATTTTCTTCTCTGCCCTGCCTGACCCTCTGCCCAGTGCTCCAGCCCTGGGCGTCCGGCTGAGAGCAGCAAGCAGAGGATTAACTATCCCAGACAGATGAGGACCAGAGGCAGATGGATGCCCCAAGTGAATGACACTTCTCCAGACAGCCCATCTGCAATGCAGTGCAATCAAGGAGTGCCTGTGGCAGCCTGATCTCTCCTGATGAGCCAGAGCAGAGCGCTGCAGGGGCAGCTCTCCCTTCAGTGGAGGGCACTCCCTTGGAACAAGCGTTTGGCACCAGATGAGTGAGGAATGAGATGGCTCTAATCCCATAATTTAATTAGAGCTGCGTGGATCTGCCTAACGAAAAGACCATTTCCTGAGCAGGCTGCAGAGCTGGGCGTCTGCCTGAGCTCTCCTGGCTGCCAGCCTGGGCCCTCCTGCTCCTGCACTGCTGTGCTTTTCCACCCCTGCTCTGTCTTACTGCTCCTTCTCGTGGCTTTTAGCCAAAGGAGCATGGGCTGGGACTCCCCTCAGCTGGACACCTCCAGATTTGTGAGCAAAGGGCTACCCGGTGCTGTCTGGTGAGGAGGGGAAGGGCAGGAGCTCAGGTTTTATCCTGCAGAAGGGTGGCAGTGAAAACCTCAGCTCCAGGTCTCCTTCCATGGGGGGAAAGTTCCAAATGTCCTTCCCTTTTGCAACCGAGCAAAACTGTGGACCAAGACAAGACAAGGATCTGCTGAAGGAGTGTGCTGCAGGTGGTGGGTCCCATCCTACATCAACAAAAGGGTCCTGGCACCTTGCTCTCACACCACCCCACGAGCAGAGGTCTTGCTCCACATTTCCAGGACCTCTCCAGTTGCATGGGGAGCATGCTCTCCCTCATATACACTGCAGGACAAGCTGAGATGGCAGATGGGGTGGGCATCACTTTGGAGCACAGTTAGTCCCTCTCCTGCCTGGCCTCAGTGCTCAGTGCCCTTTGTGGCCTGTGCATGTTGATGACGGAGCAAAAGGAGGTGGGGATGAGGGACCAGCAGCCTGAGGGACCAGCTTTAAAGGTGGGAATGCATCCCTTCAAGGAGGAGAGCAGCCAGGGCTGATGCCTGATCTGTCTCAGGGAAAGCATGCAGCCTAAGCCTGGCCTGAAATCTGAGTGGGATCAGCTCAGCCTGAGGTTTTGGTCTGAGCCTGACCCAACCATGGCTCCCAGCAATCTCTCAGCACTCAACCAGCCACAAAAGCTCCCCTGGTGCAATCAAATTCCTACACAGCAGCAAAAGCCCAGGCCAGACAACAGCAACATGCCTAATTAACAATAATTGGCTCTTTGCCATGTATCTCCCAGGCCCAAGCTTGCACCCACCCCAGTAATTACTGCCCCATTATGTTTTCCGGATGCTCCAAGGTGAAAGGGAGCTTTGTACAGGAGCCCCAGGGCAAGCATGGGATGGAGCAGCCTGACAAGCACTTGCTCCTGCACCAAGTTCTGATGCTGGGAGCAAGGCAGGGCTGGGGCATCCCGTTCTGCTCCTCTAAGCCTCAGCAAGAACTCCCAACCTCAAGGGAGAAGGGCGAGAAAGCAATTCTGGCATCTCACTAAGTATCCTGGCCAGCACCCCTGGCCATATACTGCTGGGTGCTCACACAGGGCACCCCCCATAGGAATGCCCCAGGAGATGTCACTAAGCCCAGTCCCATAGAAATGCCCCCAGGAGATGTCACCAACCCAGTGATACCACCAAACTGGAGGAAGAAAGGAAGAGTCTCCCAGAACATCAGTGATACCAGCACTGCCCAGAGCTGTGGCTCTGTGGTCCTGCTTCTCTGCCTGCCCCAGCTCTGAGGAAGGTCCTCTGCAAGCAGCTTCCTCCACCAGCTTCAGCTGAAGGAAACCCACAGCACTGGGGAATTTCCTATTTCTTGTATGTTGAAGGCTGCTGGGAAGCTGCACCAAGACCCAAACACCTCCCTTTTTGTTGCTGGTACCCCAACCTTTTTTCTGAGCCTGTTGCCTGAGGGGAATTGCTGAAGGGAGCATTTCTTTGTGCCTCCCTGGGGAATCCCCCCCACAACACTGCCTGGCTGTGGTTAAACTGGGATTTCCCTGCTACAGACCCCTCTGTTCCACTCACAAACATACCTGAGGGATGGGAGCAGCTCCAGCATTCGATGTCTTCAGAGGAGGCAGACCACAGGCAGGTGCAGAAGCTGAAGGCCAGAGGGAGTTGGAAGAACTCAGCTTGAAGAACTGCTTCTGCAAACAGAAACAAGAATAAAGGTTCATAAATCCAGGGCCAGCAGAGCTCTCACTTGGCTCAGGTGTGGTGGAGCTCTTTGGCTGTACACGACCAATCCTCCACATCCCACCACCCAGCCCTGCCCCAGCCTGTCCCCACCACCCCAGGCAGGAGAAAATCAGCACCAGGCACAAACAGCCTCTGCTACTCCAGGAGAAAGCCTGGAAAAGAGCCACTGTCATGCCACTCCCCCAACTTTTGGGGTCCTCCTGAAGGACCAATACCATTTATACTGCACTTGCCCAAAGGACTGCCCTGCTCCCCTTTCAAAATATTGGTGTTTCATAACCCAGGGAGAAGAAAACTACCCTGATTTAGCTGAGGTTCTCAAGCATGATGAATTCAGTGGCCTGATTACCCAGTACATCTGTAGGAAACCACCTCAATATATTTATGCTCCCACTGCTGGTACCCAAGGGACTTCTGGGTCAGAAGAGACTAAGGGTGGCCGGTGGCTGGAGCAAAACCCAGACCTCACTGGTGTGCAAATCACCAGGCAGGGTTCTTCCCATCAGCTTCTTTTTTATACAGAGAACTTGCATGTGCAGTTACACCCAGCAGAAGCAGATTAGAAGCAAGTTCTCTGCTCCAAAATCCCTACATTCATGTTCCTGTGAATGTCTTCCCTCTGCCTCCTCCAGCATCACACAGGCTGCAGCATCTCTGGCTTTCCTAGAAGACCCACTCAACCCAAACCCATCTGTGAACCTCTCCACCACTACCCCATATCACAGGTGCTGCCTTCAGCTGTAGCCTCAGCTGCTCTCAGCTCTGATATAGAATGGGTTGGAAAAGACTTTAAAGATCATCTAGTTCCAACGCCCATCCAGTGAGCAGAACGTCTTCCAGGCTTCTCAAAGCTCCATCCAACCTGATCATCCAGGGATGGGGCATCCACAACTTCTCTGGACAACCTATGTCTCACCACCCTCACAGTGAAGAACTTCTTCCTAATATCTGATTTAAATCCACCCTCTTTCACTTTAAAGCCATTACCCCTTGTCCTACCACTACACACCCTTGTCAAATGTCCCTCACCAGCTGACATAGCACTTTCCTCCACATACATTCTGCTCTCCAGAGACATAAAACCCTGTGAGGTGAGGAGAGAGTTCAGCAGAGGTTACAGCACCAGCTGTGGACATGACAAACTGATATTTATTACCCTGCTCTGCTCCAGGCTTTGCATGAATCAGGAGTGACTCAGTTGCTTTGAAATCAAGGGGAGCTGGGGCTCTGAACAGCATAAAAGGCTGAGGTGACTTAGTGGACCTTGATGTTCACTTCTGAGCGTTGTCCCTGCCTGGGGAGGGCAACTGCTGTGAGCAAGCTGTGCCTTTTGAGCCTGCAGCATCTAATTATAAGGGAAGCTGAGGAGAAAGAGAGAAAAAAACCCTCCTACCAGTAAAACAAAAGACATTTCTGAGCAATGATTGATTTACCACAACTGCATTTCCATCAAGGCTCCAGAAATTTTGGAACAATCCCTCTCCTATGTCATCTTATATAGTTTCTGGAGCTAAATAACTGCTTTAGGGAGGGATACAGCACTCTGGTCCTCCAGCAGGAAACCAGAACACTGGATTTATTCTTGCCCTTTCTGCAGGAGGGACAGGCCAGTGGTTTCTGGCAGTGATGAGGAGGTATTTCCACCAGCTCGTGTCCCTTCCAGCCCAAGGGACAAGCCAGACCTGCAGGCTGGAAGGGGACTCACAAGCCTGTGAGATGCAGCAGGAGAAGCCAAAAAGATAAAATGAGAGCTCCAAGGAGGGCAAGGAAGGAGAGAGGAAAAGTTGCAGCTACGGCTGGACTAGCAAAACATGATGAGGCAGAGGAAGGAGCGTGTCAGAACCAAGTGAATCAGGCAGAGACATGATAATTAGCCTGGCTCCCCCTGTGGAAAGGTGTTTGGAGCAGGAGGATTCTCTCCTGGCAGAGAGCAGGAACAGGACAAAGTGTCCATCCAGCTCCTGTGCTCCTAACCAGCACATAGGGACAAGCTGGGCCACCCTGGAAAGGGTGGGTGGGTGATGAGGGTCCAGCTTTCTGACCTGCCACAGCTTTCCTTGGTCCCAACAGAGGGAACGTGGGCAGTCTGCCAGCCCACCTCCTCAGGTGCCAGGTGAGAAAACAACAATCTGGCTTCTACAAGAAACATCCCAAGATTTCCATGCTTGTCTCAAAGATTCTGGTGGGAATATCATGACATTTGAGTAGTCAGTAGCATGGCCAGCCAGATATCCATCTTCCTCCTCCACTGTGGCTGACCCCAGGATAGGCAGTGGCCACATCTGCTCACTCACAATGACTAAAGCAGATGGCCCAGGGTTTGATCCAGCTCTTCCCAGCCCAGGACTTCACCCACATCTCCAAGAAAAGGGTCTGGGGGTTGGGTTTTTTCAGTATGTCTTATCCAAATTAAGGGCAGTGATACCCATGTGAAAATTCACCTTGTTTTATACCATTACAACCTCTGATGTGGACAAATTTAGGGTTTTATCTTGTGTAGACCTCCCACCTTGGGAAGTTCCACTGCATTGCTTCACAAAGGTCCTGGGAAGATGAAAAATTCAATCAACATCTCATCCAACGTGGTGAGAGGGACAAAAAGAGCCCTAAATTAAGGTGCCCAGCAGCACTCCCTCATCAGTGGGCACCTTGATTTTCAATGTTCCCCTCCTACTAAAAATCCCTCCTTGAGCAGCTGAAAATGATCTTTAATTGATGGGGAAAGAGGCCAGGTCATATCTCAGACCTGCAGGGAGAATTTGGAGCATCCAGCTCCTCCCCCACTTCACAAGGATAGTCCTGGGCGAGCCACTTTAACTTAGAAAAGAACAAGCTTTGGCATAAAGACAAGAGGGTAAATAAACCCCTATATTTTTCTCCATTGACCGAAAAAACATCCAGCAAAAGCTTCATGTGATTGATGGAGCCACTGACCATAGACAGGAAGCATTAAGGAAAATAGCTGCCAATATACACCCAGCTTGGTCTGATGTGTCTACCACAGCCCCCAAACCTCCTGGCTGTGTGGCAGACCTTCAAAGCAAGGTGGTGGTGGCCACATTTCACACTGTACATAAATATGACACTTGGGAAGTGAAGCTTGTAAAAGATTGGGCTCTGTGGTGGTGAGGCTGAGCTACTCTTCAGCTACCAGGGCCTGGGATGAAAACATAAAGTCACTCCCTGTGGCTACTGGTAGGGTCAGAAGATGGGAGAGGCTTTTGAGCATCAGGTTTTCTCAGTTCCCAATCCCATGAGCCATGTCTGTCAAGCCAGCCAAGCCTGGGAAGTGCTGCCCATGGCTGCTGAGTAACCTCCACTTACCACCTAGGGCTGGACTTGTCCTTCCAGGGAACTGGAGAGCTGCAGGGAGGACAAGGCTGCATGGACAGGGAGCAAAAGAGTATATCTGGGTGTATCTGGTCTAGGCAGGGTGCCCTGAATGAGGGCAGGTCAGGATCAGCCCATTCACAGCCTGCAAGCTCCTACTTGGTAGCTTCCTTCAAAAAAAAGTCAGGAGGAGCTTACGTCAGACTCAGCTAGAAGTGTCTCCATGCATGACTGAAGGAAGAGGCTCCTGGCTTGTGACAGGAGGCCAAGTGACTCAGTTGTGGTGGGTGGGGGCAACAAGAGAGAAGGGGATGTGGTTAGGGAACAGGGCCTGAGTCACCCAGGAAGCACATATGTTGATAACAGCTGGATAAGCTCAAGGGAGAGACAGAAGGTCTGCTCCAGAGAAAATCCGGGCTCTACTGACAGCCAAAATCTGGAGGCAGCAACACCAAGAGCTGTAAGTGCCTGGCACAGGCTTTTCCTGCTCTGCAGCTCAGCAGGGGTTGCAGGAGGAACATCTTACACCAGCCAAGGTGTGACCATGGTGTTGGCCAGGTTCTTGCGTCTCAGGTACTGCGTTTTCAGCAGTCATTGGGGGTTGGAGCCAGCCTTGTTCACAGAGCTCAGCCAAATCCTCTCCATTATAGTCCTGTGACCTCACGTCACCGTGAGGAACAGACACTTCTCTCCCATCCTACAAGCTCTGCATGTTCCTCTTTGCAGGCTCAGTTTCCTACAAGCAGGCTCTTGGGCAAGAGACATGAGCACAGCTGAGCCATGGAACAGTACAAGCTGACCTGAAATCTTCTGCTGTCTCCTCTCCCCCATCTCCCTCAAAAACTCATCTAAAGTTGAAGTGGCTTCAAACAGTCTGAGATCCCACTGAACAAAATGATGCTGAGGGAAGATTCGTTAGAGTTCATTGGTCAGCACTGAAAGCCCCAGGAGAAAAATATCATGGAGACCAAAGGAAAGACATGGATGATTCACCATCCCCACTAAGCCTACCAAATATTCCACCTCGTAGCTCAGCATGGACATGTTATCGCTACCTGGGAAAGCACAAGTGAAGCACCTTCACCTGGTGTTAAGGGCACATAGGGTGCAAGCAAGGGTCCCTCTCAGAGCACCACAGAGCTCCTGGGGTGCACCAGAGCACGAACCTGCAGGGACTTTTTTTGCTCTGTCCATACTCCACTTGCAGCTTTCCTCACCTGCTCCACCACCTGCCACAACCATTTGACTCACGACAGTGTCACCACCTCTGTCCAGAGATGGCCTCTGGCACTACCTGCCAGAGGAATTTTGCACCGTGGAAGCCAGAAATGAGCTATAGGTCTCAAAACCACCTATGGCATTGATTCTGCAGCTGCTGAGGAACCTCAGGTAGGGATACAGTCCAGTATGTTCACTGAGGTGACCAAAACAAGAGGCTGCAGATGCAATTACCAAGACTCTGGGACATCAGGGGCATTGCTTACCCCTCTGTGCTTTGTTGTGCCCGAAAGCCTGGGAGGCCACAGAGGAGCAGGATGCTTGCTGGGTCCTTTGCAATGCATTAATCACCACCACCGTGCAGAGATGTACAGCCAGTGCTCAGCATGGGATCATCTCCTAATCCCTGCTCTCCCACAGACACCATCCACCTCCCAGGTCCCCCTGCCCATGTCTAAAATCCCCATGAAATCTAACACCCCCTTCCCCAGGAGCATGATCATCTCCAGCCTGCCCGTTCAGCTGGAGCTGCCTTCCCAGCAAACCTTCAGAGGCACGGATGGGCTCATTGCCTTGGTCAGTTTGAAACCTGAGAGGATCACTGCTGACTTAACAAGGAATGTGTCACCATCACGAGCCTCCTGCTTGCATCCATCACCCCTGTGGCACTTCCCCTTTGGCGGTGAAATGGGAGAGAAGCTGCGTCAATGTGGCACAGAAGGGCAGAGCCAGCCTGGGTCGTGGTGGAGGAAGAGGAAACCTGGAAATAGAAGGTCTTATGAAGACCCTGGTGCTGCCCACATGTTCTGGACCCATTGATGTCCTGCTCAGAGAAGGCAGAAGCTTATGGACACCACAGCACATGGGACATGCTTGCTGCTCTCACAGTGCCAGGGAGAGGAGTCCCCATGTGAAAAGCCAAGGCAGAAGGTGGGCAGGAAAATGGATGGAGACCATCTTTGGCACAGAAAGTGGAGGAGACAGAAATTCCTGAGCACAGGGAAGCCATGAAACACCCACCCGGCTCAGCCAGGGAGGCAGGAGGATGCTGGAAAGCTTCTCTGCAGAAGGATGTCACTTTACAATAAAGCCCATTTTATTTCTGAATAACTAAGTCCCCCAGAGTGGATCTGCTGAAGGAAAGCACCACTCATGCCAGCACATGAAGCTGGAGGAGAGTGAGGGCCCACAAAAGACATTGGTGACTGTTTGTAAGGTTTGGGACCCTGAACTCGAGGACACAGTTGCACAGAGCAGAAGCAGTAACGTTGTCTCCCCACGATGCCACGACAAGGAGAAAAGTACCCATTGCTAGGAGATGGGCTTAAAAGCAAACACCTTCAAGGATGTCCTCAGGAAACTCTGCTTTCCCCTAATGCCTGCACCTTGGGGTGCAGTCTGACCACATCTCCCAAGCACAGAGTCCAGACACTTCCATTGCCTGGAAGCTTCTTTCTACTCCTATGTCTCTGGATGCCAGGGCTGGAAGGAATAAACATGAGATCTCACAAAATTCCTCCCTTGTCCTCACCTCACTTGTCCCCTCAAGGCCAGGATGCTCCCACCATACATGGGCCACCCAAACCTGCTTGGTGTGTTCCTGAAACCTCAGCTCAGCTTGGGCAAAGGAGGCTTGATTACCCTGAAGAGTAATCACATTAAACACCACACACCAGGGGTGAATTACTCCGTGTCAAGCCTGTATTTGCCAACGTGTGCTGCAAATGAATATTTGATTACATTAACAACCCTGGTGGAAAAAAGAGATTTACATTACTGCCTTTGAGCTGAATACAATATCTGGTGCCTGCCTGTTGCAAAAACTAGATCCTCCCTCCAACCTCTCAGAAACAACAGGAGCCACGATTCCACTTTGTGGAAGGGTTGGTTTAGTTTTACTGAGAAAACCCTTTCTTTATAGATTCCTCAGCTAGTGCCTGCCCATAGGGGTGTTCCACAGACACACCAAGGATGCCTTTCCTTGCCACGGTTCACCTTGGTTGCTGCAGGTGAGGTATGAGGGCCAAACCCAGAGAGCTCTGAAGATGTGCCAAAGAGTAATGCCAGTTCAGATGCCTTGTTCCAGGGCAGATGATCCTCCCTGGAAAGCCAAGATGTGTGTTCTACCAGGTTTAAGAGCTCGTTGCTTTGCTACAGAAAGTCATCTGTGCTCAGAGCTTGGCACTGAGAGCAAGCCCTATGCCAGGGCACGTCCTGAGCTGGGCTCAGGAAGCCCCAGGGGGCAGAGGCACTTGTGAAGCTGCAAGTGCAGCTTTCCCAAGCACAGCAGCCTGCTGAGAGGGCACTTCTCACCCTGCTCCTCTCCACTCCCTCCCAAAGGCAGCCCCAAGCCTACACCTCCTACAGAGAGCAACTCAACCAGTGCAGTGGGGGTAGGACATCAGACCTTACTGCTGGCACTGGGAGCATTCACGTTAAGAGTGACCTGAATTAATTTCTCCAGTATGACACTACTGCACAAAAGCCATGTAGGATCGTTTCCTTGCCTAAACAGAATTATAGAATGTTTTAGGCTGGAAGGGACCTCTAGAGGTCATCTTGTCCAGCCTCCCAATACATAAAGTTAATGCACCAGATTAGGGGCTGAGCTGCTGGAAGGCAGCTCTGCAGAGAATGACCTGGGAACCTGATGGACAACAGGTTCACCATGAGCCAGCAATGGGCCCTCATGGCCATTAAGGCCAATGGTCTCCTGGGGTGAATTATGAAGAATCTGGACAGCAGGTGGTTCTCCTCCCCTTCTGCTCTGCCCTGGTGAGGCCACATCTAGAGTGCTGTGTCCAGTTCTGGACTCCCCAGTTCAAGAGAGACAAGGAACTACTGGAGAGAGTCCAGCAGAGCCACAAAGATGCTGAGGGCACTGGAGCATCTCTGTGATGAGGGAAGGCTGAGAGCCCTGGGGCTGTTTACCCTGGAGAAGAGAAGAATGAAAAGGGATCTGATCAGTGCTCATCAATGTCTAAATAGTGGGGGTCAAGAGGATGGGGCCAGACTCTTCAGTGGTGCCCAGTGACAAGACAAGGAGCAATGGACACAAACTGGAACCCAGGAGGTTCCACCTGGACATAAGGAAAAAAGTTCTTTCCTGTGAGGGTGCCAGAGTCTGGAATAGGATGCTCAGAGAGGTTGTGGAGTTGTCTCCTCTGCAGAGATTCCAAACCTGCCTGGACGTGATCCTGGGCAACCTGCTCTGGGTGACCTTTCTTTAGCAGGGAGGTTGGGCAAGATGATCTCCAGAGGTCCCTTCCAACGCCTACCATTGTGTCATTCTGTGATTCTGTAGTGTTTGGCAAGCTGGGAAGGCAGCTACCAGAGAGTTTACAGGTTTAGAGAGGCTGGAAATGGAGCCAGCTCTGATTGCTAGAGGAGATACAGGGGCACACAGACAAGTGCCTGCATGCAGGCAGGGATGTTGCACTGGAAAAGTACAACCATCAGGATGCAATCTTCTCTTTCTTACCAGTCTTCAGCCTGCCTTAGGAATGCCTTTACACTAAAATAGTTGTTTTTTCTGGTTGGGAATCACTGTGCACAGGTATAGTGCTTTCATGGCATCCTTGATGCCCTCACTCCCTGAAAAGATGGGAAGGAGACTCCTAAGTTCCCAGCCCATGCCTACTTCACACCAAGCCCATGTTCACCTGTCCTGCCCTGTTCTAATGCAGTGACCTTTGCAAGGGGACAGATGAGAAGCAGAACTGTACCCACAGTCAGTTTGCTATCTCCTGTCCTACAAGTTTAGCATCCCCTTGTAGGACAGGCTAGCCACTGCCTGCTCCTCCACACCACTTCTGCTCTCATTTTGCTTGTAGAATCACAGAATGCTTTAGTTGGAAGGGAGCTTTCAAGGTCATCTAGTCCAACTCCCCTGCAGTGAGCAGAGACATCTGCAGCTAGAGCAGGTTGCTCAGAGCCCCAACCAACCTCACCTGGAATGTTTCCAGGGATGGGGCACCAACCACCTCTCTGGGCAACCTGGGCCAGTGTCTCAGCACCCTCACTGTCAAAAAACATCTTCTTTCTATCTAGTCTAAACCTCCCCTCTTTTAGTTTAAAACCATCTACCCTTGTCCTGTCTCAACAGGTCCTGCTAAAATTCTGTCCCCATCTTTCTGAACATGCTGGACAAGGTCCAATCAAAGGCAGCAATGCTTCCCTGTCTGCTAAACACATCTTTTAGGACTGCTCTAGCAACATCTGCCTGTGCCTATAGTCATCCAGCAATTAGTTACTACCCCACTTCCCCTTCCTCTGGTTCCTCACGTGGACGAGAGTCTAGAGGAGGTTTTATTAATAGATGCAAACACACTACCTGAGTTGCAACATCTCACACCACTTCTTGCAACAGCCCCCAAGGCTGCTCCATCCTTCCTGTGTGACCTTAGATCCTCTTCCACATTGGCAATGATCTCAACAGCCTCATCTGCAGAAGTGATCCTTACACTCCTCCACATGTGCCAGCTCATTAAGAAAGAAATTAATGAAGGCAGGTTCCAAGATGAATCCCTGAGCAGTGCTGGTCACTTCTGAACACATCCTGTTGACTCTCTTCCATCCTGTTTCCCACCCACCTAAAGTTTCTGTAGCAATGCTCACTTCATTAGAACCAAAAATATCACTTATCAATGAAAAGTGGTGAGTTATTTTGACTTCATCTCTTCAAGCCTGGACTATCACTTAGGTGTGCAGCTAAGCAACTCATTCAAAACATTGTCATAGCTTACCTTGACTACAATCAGTCCTTCCATCTAAGGAGCCCTGCCAGTAGGTCAGAGGAGCTAGATACAAGGGCTTGGGTCTCATATGAGGCATCTGTCCATGGCTTAGACTGTGGAGTTGGTTGGAAGCACCTCTGTGAACATGGATGTGTTGGAAGCCAGTGATGCTTCTACCTACAGGGAAGAAAAGATGTGGAGCTTAGTGACATGGTTCAGTGGTGACCTGGCAGTGCTGGGTTAATGGTTGGACTCAGTGGTCTTAAAGGTTTTTCCCAACCTAAATGATTCTGTGATTAATGAGCTCTTTGCTTTAAAAGATGAATGTGCGGCTGGGTCTATAAATGGAAAGGAAATGAATGGTCCCATTCCTTTGGCACAAACACCTAGTGATGCATTCTTGTGTGAAGAACATCTCTGGCAGAGCCAATGGCACCTTCAAATTAGAACAGGTCCAGAACTCAGCTGAAAATCAACCCAAATCTGGCTCTGGCTGGTGATATTAGTGATGGGCAATAACCTGGATTACTGTTGCCAGGAAAACTAGCCCTGCCTTGCAAGTGATGATGTCTTAGAATCATAGAATGACAGAATTGTTTAAGTTGGAAAAGACCTTTAAGATCATCATGGCCAACCTTTAACCTAAGTCTACCAAGTCCACTGCTAAACCATGTCCCTAAAAGCACCATATCTACATGAGTTTTAAATATGTCTTGGCAGTCAACAGCACCACTGATTTCCACAGAACCAGAATTCCTTCCCCCAAACCTGAAGTAGTGACGTCTACTAGAGATATATTTAACCACAGAGGAAGCATAAAGCCCACAGGCACAGTGCAGAACATGGCTGAGTAAGCTCTTCAAGTTGAGGGTTCACCCCACCCTCCCATTGACAGCATCCAGCTTCTACACTTGCTGGGTGCAAGTCCTCCCTGAGGACACGAGGCCACTGCAGGCATCCCTTGGAAAGGTGGGGGGTAGAGAAGCATGAGGGGACATTGCAGAACTGGAGGTTTCACACGACAGCAAGCAAGAGAGATAATGTCTCAAGAGTGTGTCACCCCACTGTCACCTCAACAGCATCTGTGTATCTCCAAAGGGTCACTGCTGGGTCCTTCCAAGGGCATCGCTTACTGCTCTTTGCTGATGGCTCACAGCTCTCAGCAGGAGACAGAAAGATGCCAACTCAGCACATTGGAGGCAAAAAGAGAGATGATGACTCCTGAAAAATGCACGCACCACTTTGCATGAGCTTTCTGGGACATGTATGGCTGCTGTGCTCCACGGAAGGCAATGCAGCTGAAGGACCAAGAGCACTTTCTGCCTCACACATCCCGCTGCCTAACAGCACATCCACATCCTACTGCTGTGCTTCAGTTACACCCAGTAACCTGTGAAGGTGCAATAACTTGGTTGGCTTCCAAGCTCTGCCTAACTGTGTCTCAACGTCAGACAACGCTGGAAATAATTTCTGGAGACAGGGAAAGAGTTGCCCTTGGCAAACTTTGGTGCATTAAATGCCTGGTGGAGCCACAGGAGGGTCAGAAGCCAAATCAATTAGCAGTCAAGGGTTGATCTCCTTCTTAGCTTTATGGGAAGTTCCACCAACCCGCACTAGGAAAAGACCTTCTCTTCTCAGAAAGTGATACAGAAGAGTCAGGATGGAGACAGAGCCCCAAAAGTCAATATTTGAGGTGCCTCAGAGACAAAGCAACTTCCAAGGATTTTGAAGATGACCAAAGATAACTCAAGCACTAAAGCAATGCCCAGACCAGGAGGTTTTCCTCCACCTCTCAGTGACCTTCATACAGGTAACAGCAAGATCCAGGAGGACAATTCCAGCAGCACATTGCCAGCCTTGGGCTTGATCCGAAGAGGCCACTCGAGTTCAGTCCACAGAGCCTGCAGAGGTTACATATTATGAAACCATCTCCTCTGGCACAGACTTTCATAAGTCGAATCGTGCACTCCTTCCCTGATCCCTTCTAGCATACACCTCCAGCGTGGAAGGAAACCCACAGGCTCAGCAGCTTTGGCTGCCAAAGGTCTGGTCCCATTCGTACATATGACGTCAGGGAAAGGATGGCAGCAAGTCTGGCAGCTCCAAACCATCCTGCTGGGGAATACAGTGGATGGCCATGCTCTGGAAGCACCCTCTTCCACTGTGGTGCCAGCAACCTGAAGGGATAACCCAACTTTCCCTACACAACACAAACTGCTTAGGATCCACCTGGCTGATCTCTCCCATCCGTGGTTTAGGAAGCAGGTGAGGGTTTGCTGACAGCACTTTTCTGTGTTCCCACTTGACTCCTCGACTTCAGGAGGTTGGGCAGGTTCTCCTCCAAGAGATTGGCCATGTCTCGGCCCAAGCATGGCATGGGGGGATTGTGTGAGCCCCCCCATCTGCATTAATAGGGTCAATCTGCAAGCCTAGAACTGGGGATCATGCAATCCGGTCCCTCCAAGTCTATGGCAACAGGAGAGGTGACAGTGGGGAGGATGCAGCCACCAAGCTCCATGGTTTCACACAGCAGCCTTGAGCTCACTCTGAGCCTGTTGGGAAATTCCAAAGCTATGTTTGCTTGTCTGGAGAGCTCCTTTGGGGTCTGGCAGGAGCCTGAGGGATGGTGGATACCAGAGGTATCAAAAGTTAAGCTCAAGCTCTTCCCTCCAGGAGGTGCTGAGACCTGGCAGTGGGACTCCCAGGCAGTGAGGAGCATGGAGGAGGTGGCCACAACCTGTGCTCCTGCTACCAGCACCCACTGCAACCCCACAGCATCTCACAAAGTGGCTCTGACTTCCCAGGGGTTTTTTTCCCCCCATTTCCAGAAGAGTGGTTGCTATGGCAACAAAAAAATGGTTTGCATTTTTAAATGCTTCCTCAAGGACATCCATTAAGGAGGCTGATGATCAGGAGAACACAGGCATGCAACCAGTGTGATGGCCCCAGCATAGAACGAGCAGCTTTGGAGCAACCCAGGTGTCCCTCCATTTAATGCAGGAACATTCTGGACTACAAGTGTCTCCTCTTCATGTTCCCTCTGCCAAGACTGCTGCTTGCACGTGCATCATGGCAGAGAAGATCCAGATCTAGGAAAGCTCTGTCACTGGCAGCTTGTCACAGTCAGGGGAAAAAACCAACCAGAGTCCCACAAAAGACAAGACCTTTTCTCCAGAAGGTACTAAAACTGAACCCTCTGTTCTCATTGAAATGGACAAGGACGTTCAGGCAGCATTTGCCAAGTTTCCTTCCCAAAAGAGGCTTGGGCAAAGTCCTCGGAGGGGTAATTAACTGGCTAACAGGCAGGAAACGAGGATAAAAATAAGTGGAATATTTCCACCATGGAAGAAGATTATCTGGGAGATCTATTCTTGTGGTTGCACAGCTCAGTACAGAGTTGCTCACAAGACAGCCACTCCAGCATGTGTTTGGATGCCCGGCCACCACCAGAGAAGGGAGAGCTCCTAAGTCCAGCAGGTCATATGCTGACAAGGGAGTCATCTGAGCTGCTGCTTGGATGGTGACCTGGAGGATCTCTGCCTCAGTTTCCATGTCCTACCTGCAGGACAAGAGCAGTGCTGCAGAAACCTCCCAGTGAAAGGGGAACAAAGGCACCCAGGGACACCTGAAATGGTCTGGGAGGGGGTTTTCGGGAGAAGACCCATCAGGACAGAAAATGAAACCATTGCTGTGGGCTTCCAGTGCTGGAGTTTTCAAGGTGGTTTTGCTGGCTCTGTGCCTTGAGTAGGGGAGGATCTGGTTGATAGAAGACGCATGGCTAGAGGCTACAAAGAGTGGCAGCGTGGATTTCAAATGGCTCCTACCAGCAGAGAGCAGCTGGGGCAGAGCAGGGATTTTTTGGAAGCTGTGAATATTAATAGCATACCTGCAAAGCACAGGCCCTGGCGTGCCCTTATTACACCACCAAATGAAATTATCTGCCTCACCTTTGGCTTGGCATCATCTGTTCCCAGCTGAAGGAGCTGTGTAGGCACCGTGCTCCAGGTTCTTCATGATGATGGCAGAGCTGGGGCAGCCTCAGGGTGGGTCCCTCCACCTCGCCAGCTGTTTTGGGGAGGAAGGGCTGTGTTTGGGATGACTGCCACTGGATGAGAAAAAACAAAATTCACTCTGTTGTCTTTGCAAGACAGAGATGGCAGCAAAGCTCTCGCTACACAAAGGACAGAGCAGGGGAGGGAAAACTCATTCCCAGAGGATTTAGCTCTAAGAAGTGCATGCTCCAGTGGGACAGGGAGCTCAGGGAGGCTCTGAACCCAACAACCTTGTATAGGCAACAGCTGGGGCTCAGAGTCCTACTTGTAGCTCAGAGAAATACTGCACTTAAGAGCTTTTTCCCTTGCAAGAACACCATTAGGTGTTACTTGGATGGTCACTCTGGGACTGTCATCTCAGAACCTGACACTGCTTTTACACACAGAGTTCACAGGGATCTGATGGGCGACCCAACCAAGCCAAGAGCCGCCCTGCTGACCTCATAACAGAAAAACTAAAACCTCCTGGAGCCAGGGTGTGAGGAGAAAGAAACAGCCCCTGGCACCCACCAAATCACTGTGTTAAACCCAAAGGCAGCCGTTCCACCTTCACTAGAGCAGCCCAGTCCCCATAACAACCCAGCTCCTTCTGGCTTGGCTCAACAGCTCTGCACTTAGAATCACAGAAATGTTTTGTTGGAAAAGAACTTTAAGATCACCAAGTTCAACCATTAACCCAGCACTGCCAGGTCACCACTAAACCATGTCCCTCAGCACCACATCTCCATGGCTTTTAATCCCTCCAGGGATGGGGACTCCACCAGTGCCCTGGGCAGCCTGGGCCAGCCCTTGACAACCCTTTCAGGAAAGAAGGCATCTTCCATCATCTGTCCTTTTTCCTACCATAAACCAGGAGATGGACAATTTACCAAGAGCACCATTCACACTCACTGGGGTCTGTCAGGAGTCCTGCCAGAGGTGGTCAATCCATAGCAGAGAAGGACAAACACACAGACATCATAATACATCCTGCTTCAGCTACCAAACCACTCATGGCAGCTCTCCCACTGCTTCAACCAAATGCCATTAAGGACAGTTTAAAAGAGGAAGAAACCAGCCCAATCCCACAAATTGAAATCCAGTTAGGCCTCCCCTGAAGTTCAAGTACTCCCCTATAATTATTGTAGCCACTAATGGTTCGGTCAGTGGCACAGAAAGCCACCGAGTCCTTTGGCGGGACCATAAATGGTCCATGTACACAGGGTATGGTTCCAAGGAGCCTCTAAACCAACTCAGACTGATTTGAGAGCCAGCAATCCCTGGTATGCTTCCAGCCCAGGGTAAGTATTAGAAGATAACAGAAGAGCTGTCAGTGTTGGGAGCATCAGAGAATCATAGAATGTTTTAGGCTGGAAGGGACCTCTAGAGGTCATCTTGTCCAACCTCCCTACACAAGTAGGGACACACAAGTAGGGCAGGCTGCTCAGAGCCCCGCCAAGCCTGACCTTGAATGACTCCAGGGATGGGGTCTCCACCACCTCTCTGGGCAGCCCATTCCACTCATCTATCACCCTCATGTTAAAGAACTTTTTTCTAATATCCAGCCTAAATCTCTCCTTTCCTAGCTTAAAACCATTACCTGCTGAGCATCAGAGAGATTCAGGCACAGGTCAGACGTGGGCTGGAGTCTCCTTCTCTGCAGAGATTCCAAACCTGCCTGGACATGATCCTGGGCAACCTGCTCTGGGTCACCCTGCTCTAGCAGAGGGGTTGGATGAGATGATCTCCAGAGGTCCCTTCCAAGCCCTACCATGCTGAGATTCTGTGGGGCAGGCAGGGGTGGTTATGCCCAGCAGGATCAGGCAGCCAGCACCATCCTGGAATTTGGAAGGATGGGCACATGAGCGTGTTTGAGTAACTAATTCTCAGCTGGGTGAGGGAAATGCACATGTTCATTATGCTGTGGGAATTAAAAACAATTAGCAGCACAAATATTGGTTTAAAGCCTGCTAGGTTGGTGGCTTGTGGGTTTGGGTTTGTTTTTTTTCCATCACAGTATCATAGAATCAACTTGGTTGGAAAAAACCTTTAAGATCACTGAGTTCAACCATTAACCCAGCACTGCCAAGTCACCACTGAACTATGTCCCTCAGGACCACAGCTCCATGGCTTGGAAACCCCTCCAGGGATAGTGACTCAAATAGACTTCTACTTTTGGTTCTCCATTTCTAACAGCTCATCAGTCCCAGTTGACAGGAAACCAGCAAATGTGATGTCCATCTACAAGAAAGGGCCAAAAAGAGGATCTGAGGAACTATCAGCTGGTCAGTCTGACCTCAGTTCCAGGGAAGGTTATAGAGTAGATCTTCTTGAGTGCCATCATAAGGCATATACAGGACAACCAGTTGACCAGACACAGTCAGTATGGGTTTATGAAAGATGGGTCCTCTCTAACCTGATCTCAGTCTATGACAAGGTGACCCACTTAGTGGATGATGAAAGCTGGGAGAATTGTTTACCTGGACTCTAGTAAAGCCTTTGAGAGGAAGCTCCATCTCAGAGGGGTTCAGCAATGCTGATATTAGGGAGAAAAGGCAGAGTGGTGGCAGAGGAGTGACCATTTTGCTCCATGTTTTGGAAAGTGCAGAAGTGATGCTGCAGGAGAGCTTGACATGCAGATGTTTGCATGGGGGGGAAATCCTGCCTGGAGAGCTGCAGCAGTGCAGGGGATGCTGCCAATAGTGGAGATGCTTGGAGGTGGCAATGCTGGTGGTGAGACCCTGTCCAGGCTAAGAAGGGTGTGTGGGACTTACCTACAGCAGAAAAAGCATAGCCTGGGTGATCTGTTTGAAGGGATCACAAGCAGCAAGATGCATTTGCTGAGTCTTAGGGGTGGGAAGCTGAAGAGATGGGTGTTTGTGTGGCTTCTGTGCACAGCCCTGGAGCAGGGTGGGCAGGAGGAACCAAGCAGTGATGTGCTCCCATGGGTGCAATAGCAGGCCTGGAGAAAAGTAAAGCCCAGAGGAAGAAAGATATTAGCAAAGCTTTTATAAGGTGGATAATATGCTCCTTTATGAGGGGAGGGATGTCTGAAATCTCCAACCCTACTGAATCATCCTAGCATAGGTCAAGAGGCTGCAGTGGGAGCTCTCTAGGAGCTGCAGGTGGTCTCCACCACCCCATGAGCAAACAGGCTGTCAAAGCCAGGCTGCACCCACAGGCTCACGTAAAACAGGGTGATTTTTATAGGAATGCTGGAATTTGGAGTGAGAAGGAGGCAGGAGACCAGAGGGAAGCTTCTCACTGTCTCAGCTCGTGTGCAGCGATTGGGATGGCCACGTTTCTGTCAGCAGCTCTAGCAGCTGTGGTTTGGAGCTGCCACCCTGTCAGCCATGTGTGTTCAAGCATCCTGAACGTGCCCAAAAGACGTGTGGGTTTCAAAGCTTCCTCCTCGAGCAGCAGGCTGGGTCACAAGCCTTTCTGAAGAAGCCTATCTCGACAAGACTAAAGCAGATATTCTCATGCGATTCTAGCACTTCAGAGCTGAGGTTTTAAGAAAAAAACAGACAATGAGGACCATTGGCAATGCTGGGGTTTGGTTCTGGAAGGGGCCTGGTATGGGGGAGAAGAAATCTTCCCCTGCCAGTGAAATCTCAGCTGCTACAAATAAGCAAATTCCATCATTCAGCCCCCAAAATCCCCAGCCTGCAAAGACAGGCACTACATGCTGCCCTGCTGCATCTTCCCTCCTCCCACCCACCGGCTGTCTCCCTGCTACATCTCCCATCCTTCCTCCTGAGCCCACTGCAGCAAAGGATGCTCAGCCTCCTAAAGACCTTCCCCCAACCACTCTCCTCCTCTCTGCTGAGAGATGGTCTGTGAGGATCCATCACTTCTGAAACTCCCTGTCTCCCTCACCTGTTGTCATCCACCCAGACGGAGCCTTTCACTCTCCACCTGCAGAGAGAGGTGTGGCCAAGCAAACTTTTGCTAGCAAGTCAGGTTCCTGCCTGTCTTGGTAACCCCAGGTCAGAGAGGTTAGCAGAGGTGCAAGGGTTAAGACAGCGAGGACAAAAGCAATGGATTTATTAAATGAAGCAGAAAATCCTACTATTTTTTTTCCTGCCCTTGCTGGAAAATACTTGCCTGTGCTCCTCCCAACTTGTATCAAAAACCTCACAGGAAATTAAACCCTTTAACTAAATTTTTTTCTAGTTGCAAGTTCCTAACAGGTCAAACCACTCTTTGGCCAGCAGCAGCTACTTCTTTTTCCCCCCCTCCATGTCTGGCACAGTAGGGTTTTACTATTCACCCTCAATGAAGTTTTTTTCTCCCTCTTCTTTCATCCACCTCAGTTTCTCCACCATTAGAAATTCCTTGACCTCTTGCCACCAACTTCCTCCCAGTTGTAGTTGGGGCAGAGCAAAAGACCAGATAATATCTGGGGGGGAATTCCTGCATTCCTTCCCTGTGCTTCATTTTCCCAGGGCTCTCTGAAATCACCTTGCCAACTTGTGTGACCCCCACAGGCCATCCAGTTTCTCCCAAACTTGCAGGAGAAGAATTGGAAAGTTCATTTTAAAGAAAAAGCAGTGGGATGGCTCATTCCCCATGTGCTTCTTCATCTGCAGAAGAAGCCATATGGCAGTGCTTAACTGCACTTACTGTGCTGGAATTACTTGGTCTTCTGGCTTTCTCCTCCAAGACTGCCCAACTGTGCAATTGCCACCGAGCTGCCACCTGCCTGCCTGGCAAGAGCTGTCCCACTCCCTGGGCTCAAAACTGCTGCAGGCAGCTCCATTCCTGGCAGGCTGCAACCCCTGAGAGAGATGCCTTCATCTTACCTTAGGTTTTACTGATCTCACCCCTGTCTGCATTAACTCCATCAACATTTAGGCTCATTTGCTGTCCCTGAACATCCTAGACCTAGAGCCAAACAAAATTGGCCACAGTCCCCTATAAAAAACTCCTAAAGTCTCTTAGGAACATTTTACAAGGCTGCTGCTCCTTTACAACCTGCTAGACCTTGTATCATAGAATCATAAAATGGTTTGGGTTAGAAGGGACCTTTCAGGGTCATCTAGACCAACCCCCTGCAGTGACCAGAGACAGCTTCAACTAGAGCAGGTTGCTCAGAGCCTCATCCAACCTGACCTGGAATATTTCAAGGGATGGGGCATCAACCACCTCTCTGGGCAACCTTCAAAACCTCTCAAAAATTTCTTCTTTACATCTGGTCTAAATCTCCCCTCTTTTATTTTAAAACCATCACTCCTTGTCCTGCCACAAGGCCCCCTTTAAGTACTGAAAGGCTGCAATGTGGAAATTTAGGGTGGCCTAGCTTTGTGTGACCTTTCACAGGGCCACCAGGTAGGCAGGCTGTTGCTGTGGTGCTGTTGGCACCCTCAATGCCTCTGCAAATTGAAGTTATAGGTAGAAAAAGCCAACACAAAAAGCCAACAAACCTGATCATGAGGTCAGGGGAACATCAACGTCTTGTTTCCACACCATATTGCATGATGCTTGATGCCCACACCCCACCTCAAGCTGTGCCAGCTCTGCCATAAAGGTTTCCTGTGGGGAAGAAATCACGACTTGAGAAAACATCCCTTCTTGGAGCAAGAAACACTCTGTGTTAGATGTGAGGTTTTCACGCTCAGGGTTTGTCATGTGTGCCAGGATCCCAGCAGAGCCCCCCATCAGGTGCTCCCCATCCCCATCCCAGGGTGATGGTGACGTTCCCACACAGCCCTGCAGCCTGATAAGCAACACTTCACTTTGGTGTGGGCTGAACATCATGCTCTTGTCTGCACCAGGAGGACATCAAAGTGACCACAGGGTTCCTGGCAGCCTTGGTTAGCAGCTGGTCAGCAAGAAGCTGCTCTTCTTGTTCAGATCACTTCCTAAAGCCAGGCGTGTTGAGAGGAGAGCTGGTGGAGGACCAGCTTCACCACCTATACCCCATCCTGCCTCTCACCTCTACCCCATCCTGCCTCTCCAGCGGGGCCACGACCAGCTAGATCCAAGAGGGTGATGTTCATAGACCCTAGGAGCTGGAAACCACAGGGAAAGAGAGCCTGATGTGCTCTGAAAATAAATGCACAACCAGAGAAGCTTGTAAGGGAAGCCAGGCGGGTGTTCAATCACAACAGCAGCTATCTGCCTTCTGATCTTGTCCACAACAGTGTTAACAATAAAATCGAGGTCTCTGCTTTCCTATCAAAGAGAAGAAAGCTGGGAGGCTATTCAACATTACAAACCAAGTGAGGAACAAATTCTGGGACCCTTCTGCTATGCCAGAGGAAAGCTGTATCCACTAGAAATACAGATTTTACATGAGTGAGTTAAAACATTGCTAGGGTTTTATATAAAGAAATATGTTTGGTATCAAAGTCAATATAGTTGGAAGGTGAGGCTTAGCTTCAGTCCTGGGAAAGAAGATGGGATTCTGCCCCTCTGCTCTGCTCTGGTGAGACGCCCCTGCAGTGCTGGGTCCAGCTCTGGAGTCCTCAGCACAGCAGAGACAGGGACCTGGTGGAGTAGGTCCAGTGGAGGGCCATAAAAATAGTCAGAGGGCTGGAACCCCTCCACTGTAAGGCCAGGCTGAGAGAGTTGGGGTTGTTCAGCCTGGAGAAGAGAAGGCTCCAGGGAGACCTTCTTGCAGCCTTTCAGTGCTTCAAGAGGGCCTATCAGAAAGATGGGGACAGACTTTTTAGCAGGGCCTGTTGTGACAGGACAAGGGGAGATGGTTTTAAACTAAAAGAGGGGAGACTGAGACTAGAGAGAAGGCAGACATTTTTTATGCTGAGGGTGGAGAGACACTGGCCCAGGTTGCCCAGCGAGATGGTTAGTGCCTCATCCCTGGAAACATTCCAGGTGAGGTTGGATGGAGCTCTGAGCAACCTGCTCGAGTTGCAGATGTCCCTGCTGACTGCAGGTGGGTTGGACTAGATGGCCTTGAAAGGTTCCTTCCAACACAAACCATTCTATGATTCTGTGAAGATCCATGGTGGGTTTATCTGCAGCTTAAATAGATCACTTTACAAGTTAATCCAGGTTCACCATCCTGGGGAACCCAGCCCTTGATTACTACATGGTGAACTGCACAAGCCTGATGAGATCAGGGCTGCTTGGCTCTGATGTGTCACCACATCAGCCCCAGCTCTGCCTTGATGTCTGACACATCCCCTCCGCTTTGGTACCAGCAGTGGAGTCAGAGGACCTGGAGCCTCTGTTTGTAACACAGGTGGACCAGACTGGACCTGGCAGAGAGGGGAGAGGAGAGCAGCAGCCTGACCACCAGCTCAGCTGTTAAATTGCCTCCAGAGGCATTCACCCTGCAAGATACTCTGTCTGTGAGCTTAGCTGGAGAGGAGGGCGAGACTTGAGCTTGCTCAAACCCATCCAGCCCCACGCAGGCAGCCCAGAAGCAAGTGCTGGGCAGCTCCAGCACAGCAACCTCCCTTTTTCCTGGGCTCTGCTTGTGCAGTTTTGATTATCAGGGCTAATAATTCCTTCCTGAAGCTTGCAGAGGGGCCACAAGTGGGCACAGGGTCGGGCCACCCGAAGGGAAAGGAGGAGCCACTGCTGTGGGGATGCTGCTGCTCAGCCATCCAAAGAGGTGGCATTTCAGCAATGCTATGAGGAATTTCTGCTGAACACAGGATCAGGGGCTGGCTCACAGACAATGCAAAAAGAGCACCCATTAATTCAACTTGCTTGGCAAAAAAGTTTTATTTTTAGTGCTCGAGAGTGGTGCCAGATTGACAGCATTATAAATAGAAGACTTCTATTTATCCTATGGTCTGGGTACCGCAGCGCTAAGGCGGTTTTACGACCTCAATAAATCCAGATTAGGTGCTCTCAAGGATGTGTCACCATAGAAATAACATTTCCTCTTCACATTCATATGCGTGGCTAGGGGGATGGATTATGCTGGGGGTGGGGGGTGCTGCCCTCATAAGCCAGCCTGATGCTTTCTGATCTGTCTTGATGCGATACGGGCTGACATTCAAACGAGATTGTGGAGCTCAGCTCCTGATCTCTGAGTCTATCTACAAGGTGATTACATACCTTGTGCTTGGGGGTGAAAAGCCCACTGGTGGACGAGGGTCTGCCTCAATGCCCGGGACAAGGAACATCACACTCTGTCTCCAAATGATGGCCAGATGCTGCTCCATGCAGGGTTCAGCTGGGCGATCAAACTGCAGCGTCCTTGCCCACATCACTTTGCACACACGGTGACAAAACAGGAGGGCTAGGAGTGAAAGTGGCTGCTCTGCAAAGAAAGGAAGACAGCAGGAGGAAGAGTCCTGTTTGGTAGAATAACTTACAGCATATTGTTGAGATGTTGCCTTTCTACTGATCTAACTGTCAATAAACATTAAAATGCTGAAATTTTAACTCATGGCAGGGGGGTTGGAACTAGATGATCTTTAAGATCCCTTCCAACCCTGACAATTCTATGATTCTATAAATAATTCTTCCCCCTTAAAAAAGAATAAATAGAGAAAGTAACCCCCCCCCCCTCCAATTCCCTCCCATTTCTTTTGTCCTTTCACCAGCTCATGTTGCTTCATTAACTCTGGCATTATGTCAATGACCAGCATGACAAGAATTTTCCAGCAGGCACCCACCTCCCTCTCTGAACAGCCTGTGCTGCTCCAGGAGACACCAAAGAGCTCAGCAGCAGGTTGAGGCACCTCCTGCAAAGATGAGCACTTCAGGATGCCTGCTCCAAGAAGTGCCACCTTATGCATTCATTTGAGCCTGGGTCCTCCTGCCAAAAACGCAGAGGAACCATAGACTACCAAGTTGGAAGGGACCTCAAGGATCATCTGCTCCAACATTTCTTGGCAAAAGCCTGGTCTAGACAAGCTGGCTTTTCAAAATGTCCAATGTTGGGGACTCCACCACTGCCCTGGGGAGACCATTCCAATGGCTGGTGGTTCTTGTGAAAAATTTTCCTCCTGGAATCTCCCCTGGAGTAACTTGCACCCATCACCCCTCGTCTTTTCCATGCGACTCCTTGTAAAAAGAGTGTCTTCTTTGTAACCACTCTTTAAACACTGGGACATGGTGATAAGGTCTCCCCTGAGTCTTCTTTTCAACGAGCCCCATTGTCTCAGCCTTTCCTCACATGGCAGCTTCCCAGGCCTTTGATCATCTTTGTGGCCCTTCTCTGGACCCTCTCCAGCACATGCTAGCAGACTGGTCTTCCTCTAGGCTCTCCTCTGCTGCCTACCACCCCTGACCAGGGAAGGGCAAGGGGGAAAGGATCAATAACCTTCAGTTACCTTGAAATTACCTAGTTCTCTACCTGGGAACTGGCCTCTCAGGCTGCTTTGGTCTCTGCTGGGAGCCCAGAGAGCAAATCCCCTGGGAAGCTGAGCGTATCAAAGAGCGTATGACTTACAGCAGCTGTAGCTTTCTGATCCTTTCATTCTCTGGGAGATGTTTATAGTTCCCAAAGCTGGAAGCCTGCACGAGTACAAGCTGCTTGGCTCAGATGCAACGTTTTGCCTGGTCAGCTGCTTGGCAGGAGGAGGTAGGGTGATGTTTCAGGAGGCAGCGTGTTGCCTGCCCCAGCCCTGCAGCAGCTGATGAGAGCTTGCTTCTCCTCCTCATTTAACCTAGAAGGGGGGTCTGGAGGTCAGGTCAGTAGAAATGGGGTGCCCAAGCTTACCAGAGACCACCAAAAGTGTGAAAAGATGATTGTGGAGAAGAAAAATCCTTACACTGGGTCTGGGACCACCACTGGTGAAGACTGGAGGCTTGTCTGGCCTTGTACTGGCCTTTGTATGCATGGGAATGGAAGCAAAATGCAAAATGAGACAGGGTGTGAGGAGAAAAATTATAAAAAAAACCCCAACAAACAAAAAGTACTCGTGCATAGCAAGATGAGGAAAAAATAAACCAAGTATTGGTGGGAGTCTGCATTATTTGCTAGACATTGCTGCCTGATTTTAGAGTCACAAGCCACCATGGAGTCATCACCGAGTGGCAAACCCAGCCCACGCTGCTAAATGAGGATCTCAGTGAACTTCCCAATCTCCACGAGTGGCCCCACGTAACTCACGTGCCAGGCTGGGACGAGAACCCACCAGGATTGCTGGAAGACACGTGGGCACTGGAGCTCCCCGGCAGATGATGATCCCATTTCACGGCAGCTCTGGAGGTTTCAAATTGAGTTCCCTCTGCCTGCAGCATCCTTCAGAGGTTTTTTAAAAAAAAAGGAATTTTGTTGAAATGTCTATTTTGGGATTAAACTCTGAAGCCTTCTCAGGAGAGAGGGGATATTGTACAGCACAAGGGGCTGGTTGGGAGGATGGGCCACCCTGGCTCCCATCTCCGCTCCCTTGGAGGCTTGGGTGTAGTTTTCTACCCTGGTAAGTGTGAACACACAAGCTCAGCAAGAACACCCCTGTGGCTACACCAAGCCAGGTTTGACATGTAGCTCTTCCATGCTTCCAACTGGGAGAGGGAAGAAGTGGAATAAAGAATTGAACTCACCCAAATAAAGCTATTAGGGATTTGGCAGGAGTATAGGGCATCCTATGGCTTGCTAGCACCCCCATCTGGTCCCTACTCACTGGCTCCCCTTCCAACCCAAAGCCAACACCCAGGGACAAGCTGGCAACAGCTTGTGCCTTGAATGTCCCAGCTCTGGCCTCCCCTGCCTGCAGACAGCTCTCCTCCTGTTTGCTCCTGATATGAAGATCCTCTCGCTGGAGGATGTGGAGATGAGTCTTTTGTTCATTTCTGCCTGAACTGAAGTTGTTTGTGCCTGCAGGGATCACCTGGAGAGCGGGAAGCCTCAGCAGACCCCCACTCGGGTGGGGTGTGAACCATATTTTGCCCATCCAAGGAGAAGCAGAGCACACAGTGCCTGTCCCTCTGGTCCCTGCTGCCCCCTGCACAGAGCAGAGCTGCCAGACTCACCCCGGGATGCTTCAGAGGAGGAGCAAAGAGGCTGGAACCCTGACAGCTAGCTGATCGTGTTGGCTTCGCTTGGATCTCTTCAGAAGCTGCCAGCTCAGCTAGACAGAAGGCTGCTTCCCTATTTATTTAATAATTAAAGTGAAAGGCATCTTCTGGGAAGCCTATTTTTCTCGTTTACCAAATGAGGTTACAACATTCAGCTGTTTGCCTCAAGATTTACATCATGCTGCTCACCACAGCATCAGAGCCTGGATGGAGAACTGGGAGGGAGTGCAGGGTCTGGCTGAAGGAAACAAGATTCACCATCTACACACGATGTTAAACCAAGCTGCATGTAGGAAGGCAGACATTTCCCTCCTGCATGAAGCCTCTGTGATCCTATGTTCAGCCCAGGACTCCCTCCCTGGGTTATTACCCTCTTTGCTCCACCTGTTCTTCATGGCTGGAGCTGAGGATCAGCAATCTGGAGACACATAATCCATCCAGCACCCCATGGCTCCTGCTGTGAAAAGTCTTAATGCTTTGCTTCTCTTTGCAGAAGGAAGCTTAAGGGGAAAGTGCTCCTGTGCCTCTTTCAAATTAAAAATAGGGAAAGAGACTGGGAACACCATGGTTTCCAAGATGCAGCCTCCTCTATGATTTCTGAGTGGTTCTAGCAGTGCCAGGTGGGCTCCTGCTACACATGGCACCTGCTGTGCCCTACATGGAGATGTGCACTGTGCTCCAGAGACAGATGAAACAGTTTCAGTACAAAATGCTGCTTGGTTAAGGGCTGAAACATTTCATGTGTGGTGGCACGGGCTTGATGGACTTCTGCTGAGGCAAGGAAGGACGTTCTGCAGGGTCTCAAGGAACACTGTATGGTCAGCAGCTGAGGACCTTCCTGCTTATGCCAGAGCCAGCCCCAAACCCCAGTCTCAGAGCAGCATTGCTTTCTACCACCTGGAAAACACTATTTTTCAGCTCTTCTCTGCTGTAACCTGTTTCAAGGCTGGCTCTCCCATGGCAGTGACCACAAACTAGCTGCAAAATCATAGAATCATAGACTGGTTCGGGTTAGTTCGACACCCCAGCACTCAGCAGGGGCATATGCAACTAGAACAGGTTGCTCAGAGCCTCATCCAACCTCATCTGGAATGTTTCCAGGGATGGGGCATCAACCACCTCTCTGGGCAACCGGGGCCAGTGTCTCAGCACCCTCAGTGTAACCAAGTTCTTCCTCGTACCTAGTCTCAATCTCCCCTCTTTTAGTTTAAAACCATTATCCCCTGTCCTGTCACAACAGGTCCTGCTAAAAACCTGTCCCCATCTTTCTGATGGACCCTTTTAAGTGCTGAAAGGTTGCAATGAGGTCTTCCCAAGAGCCTTCTCTTCTCCAGGCTGAACAAGCCCAACTCTCTCAGCCTGGCCTCACAGCAGAGGGGTTCCAGCCCTCACATCATTGCTGTGTCCTCCCAAATGCTGAGGCAAATCCTCTAAGCTATGAGACACAACGTGACAAGACTGAATTTAAAGCAGAAGGAACACGAGATACATTTTTGCTTCTAATACCTGCAGATGGGCTCAAGTCACACACCACAGTCATCTTAAGGTGACCACAAGTTATTTTCTGCCATGAAAGTGCCCAGTAGCCTCTTGCCTTAGTCTCCTGCCACTATCCCTTGTACAAAAGGCACAGAGAGGTTCTCTGTGCCCTGTTGAAGAGCACCTACTCAAGCAGAGGACAGTTCTGATCCCTGCAAGGGTTTTACACTGCTAATGAGCACACTCAATCAACCCCAGCATGGCCACTAGAGCAAGGAACCTCCACTGGGAATGGCACCCTGTCTAAGGGGACTGTGACCTGCAGCCATCACTGAGCATCTTCAAATCCTCACCCTCCCCAATTGACAGCGCTTGAGTTTGTGTCTGTCTTTGGCCACATCCAGAGTCTCACACAGGAGAGATGGTCTCAGCACCATGCAGCAGCTGGAGACCTGCCATGGACTAGGGAAGTGATTGTCCCNCTCCATGATTTTATGAGTGTTCAGGGGTACAGCACAGCAGCTCAGGCATCTCCCTGCCCTTTGGATGGCAGAGCTGGGGCTTCAGCAGGGCAAGGCTTCTCAGAAAGTGCTGATTTTGTCCCCTCTGAACTCCACCCTTTGACAGGTCTCTGTCAAGAGCAGCAGTTTACCAGAACTACCTTGAGGCAAGCCCAAGAGTGTGCAGTTTATGTATTTCTAGATCATTAAGCCTTCTCCTAGCGACAGTGTTTAAAAGGCACGATGACGTCCCACTCCTCCCCTCCCCCCCCCCCCTTGCTGTTTGGCTTTTGAAAATTAAAAGATAAGCTTTGTAAATCTCATAGAGAAGAGGGAACTGTCACTTTAGCTTTAGAAGAAAAGCCAGCAAAGAAACAAAATTCTTCTTTTGGCAGAGGAGAAAAAAAATCCATTATTAAAGGCTTAGAGACAAAGGCTCTCGACACAATTAAAGGCAAACCTAAGCCTTTGAAAGCAGAGGGCATGACATTGGAATACACACAAGAGGTAGAGATGAAAGCCTCCATTGTAAGACTGTTGAAAAAGTTTTAAAAAAAAAAAGTTTCAATGGATGCATTTGCCTAAACCAAACTAGATGAGAAGCTTTCTAGAGAAGGGCTGGAGTCTTCCCATGTGTTTGCACAATGCCAAGAGCCGCTGGGCTCAGTCTTAATTAGGATCCTGGGGCATTGCTAGAATAACTTGGGGAAGGAGGGTCACAACATTCATTAATCAGAAAGAAAACAGGGCTCCAACATTTTCTGTGGGAAATTTTCCACCTGGGAAGCCTAAGCTCTCTTTCCAGCCTGTTAAGCTGAAGCCCAAACCGTTTTGAGTTGACGTTGTCAAGGCATTTGTTTTGCAGGAGAGGTTGCTGGAGGTGGGGTGCTGCACTCTGGGCACACAGGTGGCTTTCAGCCCACATGTGGCCACCTCCAGAAAGCTCTGATCAGAGCAATCCTGGCTCTAAACTAAGAGCACTAGATCCAAGCAAATCCTCTATCTTTGATGTCAGAAACACCATTACCAGAGTGCTTTCCTCCCAGCAGGTAATAAAGCTGCCCCTTGCTCTCAAACCCTCCAGCCAGCAGCACCATGAGCCAAACACTCAACGTAAGATGCTCCCAAACAGTATGGAAATGTCAAAGACCCCTCATTGCCATTCATGAAAGTCTATGCTGGTCAGGGACCACCACCACCATTCAGTAAAATCACAGTTTTACCATCCACCCTCTGTTGCAACCGCCCAAAGCCAGGTCTGGCTTGACCCTAGATGGCTGTACCCTACTGAGGAGGTGATGACTTCTGCTATCTTAAGATCTGCCTTTTCTCTGAGAGGCTCAGTTGTCTTTCTAGGAGAGCAGCTCCCTCTTCTCTGTGGATCAGCATGTGCTATAATGGCTCACACAGCTCTGGAAGGGAATGCTCCTACTCAAGTGGTGGCCACTTTCCCCTGCCTGGTGCATCAACATGGGCAGCCTACATTTTTATTAATGCTGGTTTTAATCTAGGGCTCTGTGGGAAGGGCAAAAGATACTTTATACCAAAACCCAGCATCGTTGTGGTGAAGTTAGAGCTGTAGACTGTATGGTAAAGATGGTGCCCCAGGTCATTGAGGATGCTGATCCTGTTTTGGGATGACTTGGATTGCTTCTACACAGAACAAAAGACAAGAGGGGAGTAGTTGGATCTTAAAGGTCCCTTACAACCCAAACCATTCTATGATTCTATGATAAGAGAAGGCAGGAGCTGTACCAGGCATGCTTACCTCCTGCCTGCTGCAAGAGGACAACCCTTGTGATGCTGGTGAGACCTTGGGGAGCTGCCTGGAGCTGTTCCAGAGGCTGCCACCTTTCCAAGCGCAAGCTGGGGAGTCAGTCCTTCCATCCACTCTGAAAACCCCTGAGGGTTTACCCATTCATGTCAACTCACAGCCCAGTCTCCAACAAAACCAGTTATCTGTTCAGAAGACAAAAGGAAACGTGTTCCACTTAGAGCATCAAGAGACTTGTTCCTGCTATTGACCACACTTGTCACACACAAACCAGGTGACCAAGAGGTGAAGTATTATCTTGATACTTGTCCCCCTAACCTAGATTTCTTGGGCATCTTTGTCTATGGCAAACCAAAGCCCTCTTTATTTAAGGATACTTAAATAAATGAACAGCCGAACAACTAATCCAGGCATCCTCTGCTCTCCAGCCATGGCTACAAAAGCAGATAAGAGCCAGGCTAATTCACTGCCCTCCACTCTGAAAATAAAAGCAAAGCCCAGGGATGGTTTTTACCTTCTTTTTTTTTTTTTTTTGGTATGTTTTCCATTGGTTGGTTTTGTCACCAAGGAGACCGAATTCCTACACTTGCTGTTTTAGACATTCTCCAGAACAGAACTCCACGGTGCTGTGCCAATGGCCATCACAGCATAATTACATAAGGTACGTGTTGGGCTCGTGAGATCCAGCTTTGCTCACCATATGTGTGATCTGCTGGGCTGTTATGTCCATCCAGAGGGGAAAACAACATCCATCAGGTCTGCTCTAAGCCCAAGACCAATCCCAAGCCTTGCGTTGCCTTGAATCTGAAGTTTCTTGCTGCACGTGTAGAAAGTCCTGCATAAAACACACCAACACATCACAGAAAGGAAAATAAACTCTGGTTTGCTTCTGCAACAGCAGCAGAGGCACAAATCCAGAAAATACCAGTGTAACCACTTGGGTTCCTCTCCCCAGTGAGTGGCAATGACTCTCTGCATGCTCTCCCCTTGATGTTCCCCTCCCTGCCTTTCAAAACCACTCCTAAGAGGGAGATCAGTTTTCAAAGCACTAAAGAGTAGGGTGTTAATGGGAATTCTGTGCCTTTCAGAGTGCACCCTCACCGAGTTTATACCAAGTCCCCCCGGGACACAGACTGTCTCATGTTGTTGGTGTGCTGCCTGTCATGCTGGCCTCCATCTCCAGAGCAATGCCCAGAAGCAGATACCTGACCAGAGCATGTGAGGCAGAGCTCCTGCTCATCTCAGCAGGACAACCAGGCAAGGTGATGTCCACTGTGGATGCTCAGCTGGGCTGGGGTGATGCAGTAGATAACTGGGTCCATAGGTCAAAGATGCCACCAGGGCTTTCACAGCTCTGAAATCTCAACGTAAGGCAAACCCATGTCAGGCCACTTATATAAATGGTTACCTAATGATGTGTCTTCCTGTATCTGCATCACATGGAACTGATATGCAGTACCAGCAACTCATTGTGGAAGATGTGTCAGGAGAAATTCACCATCCTGAAGCTGAAGGCTTCAGAGGTGAAGGTGCTGCCTCTCTGGGCCCCCACAAACTGGCCCAAAGGAGCATCCAGAAGAAAACCAAGCAGCAAGCTGTTGTGCTTGCTGTTCAGCAGACACCCCTCTACCCCCCAATACACTTCTCAGTGTCTCTATATTTGACCTTCTAACCTTTCAAAATATAGTCTAAACACATCTGGTCTTCAAGGCTGATTTTCCACATCAGCCCCTATACTGTCCTCTTCTAAAATCAGCCACAAAATGATTTCTTGAAGCAACAGCTGTTTTCCATGCTCTTATTTTCGAGCCAGCTCCTTAACAGATACTCCCCTCCCCTCCTACCCCTCTCCCCCCCAATTTTAGCTGTGTTTCTGCTCCATCTGGTCCCCCTGTGCTTGGAGGAATGCCAGTGCCTCCTAGGGAAGGGAAAAAAAAAAGCTTCTATTGAGTTTGGGATTGTTGGGATAACATGAGCAGGCAGCAGCAGCATCTGCATTCATTCCCAGTTCTGATCCTGGACTGTCCCAGAGGTAGCTCTGAGGCTGAACTCTTCCCACTGCCTCAGGAAGGTGGTTTCCATGGCAGTGCAGAGTGAATGGGACAACTGCACCTTGTGTCTGAGCATCTCCACTTACCCCATGGGCCAGCCTGAGGTACAGGGTGGGTATACAGCAGATATATATATATATACAGCTAAAGTATACAGCTAAGTAGGTGACAGTGTACAGAGAAACTGTTCTGCTGGGGTTTTGACCTATGTGCTGACTTGAGGCATTCCTTTCCTTCTGCTCTTCTCCCCCCCAAAAAATAAATAGAAACTTCTAAAGATGCTGATGGAGGTAGGGGGAAGTCCTGCAATATTTCTCCTGGTGTTTCTGTTCCTAAATCATGCAGAATGTGAGCAGAGATCCTCCTTCCAGCTTGACATGGGCTGTTCACCCTGCTCTGGATGTGACTGTTTCTCACCTGTTGAATGGAGGACATGTGCTGCACCAGCTCTGGTCTCCTGCTCCATTCTGGTCCTGAGCCCTGACAAACACAACAGTGATGAGGAGGGTGATAGATCAGTGGGATGGGCTGCCCAGAGAGGGGGTGGAGACTCCATCCCTGGACTCATTCAAGGTCAGGCTTGATGGGGCTCTGAGCAGCCTGACCTAGGTAGAGATGTCCCTACTTATGTAGGGAGGTTGAACCAGATGACCTGTAGAGGTCCCTTCCAGCTTAAAACATTCTATGATTCTATGATGACCTTTTTTGATTGAGGAGTGGGGACAGGAGACACATTCCTTTTGTTTCTGACCAAACATTTGCTGGTCCTGGGGGCTTTTTCAGTGAACCACTCAGAGCCTTGCTAGTGGGAACCAACAAGAGTTAGAAGCCTAAACTTCAGAGCTGTCAGACCAGAGAAGCATCCTGGGAAACATCAGGAAGCCTGGTCCAGGATGAAGTAAAGGCTCTCAGGCACTTCACATTGTTGCTGGTACATTTGAGGAAAAGTTCCTTTGTTCTGAGGACAATGGCTTTCTTGCCTCCAGGGATCCCAGTGTGGGCTCCTTTCTTGCCTGTGTTACAGCTCAGGAACGAAAAACAAAGAACAAACTGAGGAAAAGCAACTCCAAGCAACCCCAGAATAGGGTGGGTTTGTGACTCCCTGAGCACAGGCTTTGTGAGGGCAAGGAGGAGGTGTGAGGTTCTGACAAAAGGACTTTTTCCCTGTTGATATTCAGTCACCTCTTCCCCTAACCTGCCAGGCAGCAAGCCCATGGTAGAGACCTATAGTCCCTGTACTGCCTTGGTACCCTATGGTGCGGGTCATAGAAAGGTTTGGGTTAGAAGGGACTTTTAAAAGGCATCTAGTCCAATCCCCCCACAGTCAGCAGGGACAGCTGCAACTAGAGCAGGTTGCTCAGAGCCCCATCCAACCTCACCTGAAATGTTTCCAGGGATGGGGCATCGACCACCTCTCTGGGCAACCTGGGCCAGGGTCTCACCACCCTCACTGTAAAAGTTTCTTCCTTGGATCTAGTCTAAATCTTCCCTCTTTTAGTTCAAAACCTGTTGCAAGATTGTCCTCATCTTTCTGATACACTCTCTTTAAGCACTGAAAGGCTGCAAAGAAGGTCTCCTTGCAGCCTTCTCTTCTCCAGACAGAACAAGCCCAACTCTGGGGTTCTAAAGGACCCACCTCTCAAGCTCGTCCAGCTCTCTCTGGATGGATCCTGCCCCTCAGGCAGGGGGGACCACTCAGCTTGGTGTCATCTGCATCTGGATGGGCTTGCTCGTTCACAGGCCATAGGTTGATGAGACCTATATAGAATCATAGAATCGTCAGGGTTGGAAGGGACCTTAAAGATCATCTAGTTCCACCCCCTCCGCCATGGGCAGGGACACCTCCCACTAGAGCAGGTCACTCAGAGCCCCATCCAGCCTGGCCTTAAAAATGTCCAGGGATGGGGCTTCCACCACCTCTCTGGGCAACCTGTGCCAGTGTCTCCCCACCCTCCTGGGGAAGAACTTCTTCCTAACGTCTCATCTGAATCTCCCCACCTCTAGTTTTGATCCATTCCCCTCCAGTCCTACCACTACCCGACAGCCTAAAAAGTCCCTCCTGGGGACAGGGCTGCAAAATACACCGAGCTCAGGGAGCTGGAGCCCTGAAAGCAGGTGTGAGCAAGCTCAACTTTCCTCTCCTCCAGCGGGCAGGCTGTCTTTGTCCAGCTCCTGTCCTCAGCTGCCTAATCAGAGGAGACAGCAAAGACACTCACAGTGACAGGCATCCCCCTGAGAGTGTGGCTGTGCCTGCAAGGGACGTGTCTGCACAGTGGGTGATGCAGTGGCTGGACACTTTGTGAGCTCAGGGGAGGCTGGTGATGCCCAGGCAGGTGAGAAGACAGCTGGCTTAAGCCTGGGCCACACCATCTTCCCAGGAGCCACCTCCTGCAGCGAGCAAGTGGTTTCCTCATGGAGATCTGCTCAGCCCTGAGAGGTCTCAGGTTCATTCAACAGCAGAAGGGAGTCTAGGTACTGCTAAGAGCAGCCCAGCTGGAAGGGGATTCTCCTGTGCTTAGAAACACATGGTGACACAAGTTAATCCTCTCTTGAAAACCAACATCCCCCCCAACTCTGCCCTGCCCTGCACACACACAGTTTTAGGTCTAGTTTAAAGGGATCTGTACAAAGCACACATCAGCAGAGCCTCAGATCCCCTGTGCTCCCCCACCCCAGCACTGGGGCTCAGTTCAGGGATTCACAGAACTCCAGGATGTGCAAATTAGCCTTTAAAAACTTTATATGGCTTTGTTCTTCCAGGCTCTGGGCAGATGCAGAGCCAGGCTACAGAAAAGGCAGTTCAAAACCTTTAGGAAAGATTAATAGTCCAGAAAAAGCCTTTTTTCAGCAATAGCCAGTCCAGTTTTGTAGAGCAAGAGGGAGAAATCCTCAAAGAGTCAACAGTGAGGAAGCCATGGCTTAGGAGGGACCTGGCAGGCTCCTTGCTCTGGACCAAGCTCTGCCCTGCAAACTGCCCCCAGATCTCCATCCTTTGCTGACCTCCAGTGTGTGCACATGAGCAGGAGGGTGCAAGATCATAGAACCATAGAATCATTTAGGGTGGAAAAGACCTTCAAGATCATCGAGTCCAACCACTAACCCAGCACTGCCAGGTCACCACTAAACCATGTCCCTCAGCACCACAGCTACACGGCTTTGAAATCCCTCCAGGGATGGGGACTCCACCAGTGCCCTGGGCAGCCTGGGTCAAGCCTTGACAACCCTTTTGGGGAAGACATTTTTCCTCATGTCCAACCTAAACCTTCCCTGGTGCAACTTGAGACCATCTCCTGTTGCTTGTTCCTTGAGAGAAGAGACTGATCCCACCTCCCTCTAACCTCCTTTCAGGGAGCTGTGGAGAGTGAGAAGATGTTTCTCTGCTACCCTGTGTATGTGAATTCCTCAGGAACAGGATTTACTTGAATTTTCAGAAGCTGGACAACAAAACTGCTGAATTTCTTCTGAAAGACAATTCACTGGGTTTTTCTGGCTTCCTGCCTGAGCTAAGCCATAAAGTAAATGGAGCCAGGCTGCAGGGAAGGTTTTAGTGCAGGGACACAGGGGAGGGATTTCAGATCTGCAGTGAGCCTTGTTACAAGGGACAGATGAAAGGAAACTCACTAGTTAGAGAAATAAAACTCCTGATGCAACAAAGCAGTGGAAATTATCCATTTATATAGTATCTCAGCAACCAGGAATGGAGCAGCTTAGACAGCTGGAGTATAAATAGTTGGATGAAACATGACAGAGTAAAATCACAGAATCATAGACTGGTTTGGGTTGGAAGGGACTTTAAAGCTCATCTAGTTCCAACCCCCTGCCATGGGCAGGGACACCTCCCATTAGACCAGGTTGCTCAAAGCCCCATCCAGCCTGGCCTTGAACACATCCAGCAATGGAGCATCCACAACTTCCCTGGGCAAAATCCTCCAGTGTCTCACCACCCTCACAGTGAAGAACTTCCTAATTTCTAACCTAAATCTCCCCTCTTCCAGTTTGAGTCCATAACCCCTATCACTGCAAGCCCTTATAAAATGGTTCTATTTACAAAATCTAGTGGCATGGTGAGAAGATCCATGTTCTGATCTTGACGGCCAGACCCACAGCCTGCTGAAGGGAATGGAGAGCCTCCTATTCCCTTCCCCAAGCCTTTGATTAACAGTCCTCTGCACCACGGATAATTGTCTGTGGGAAGTCAATGAAAATTAATTAGATGCTAGGAAGCTTTAGTCTCCACGTGCCAGCACTTTTTGCCCCTATTTCTCATGCACAGTCCTGTCCTAAAGCTCAACCAGCACAGTCTCCGCGGCTGAGTGACAGCAGAGCAAGTCAGAAGCTGTTATACCCCATCTCCTTCCCTAATCACCACTCCACCTTCCAACAACTTCTGTCTTGGACTATTGCATTCCTTCACTAGCCATGTTCCTTCATCGTCTCAATAAACTCTCTTCTTTCCTCCCTCTGCCCTTCTCAGCTGCCAGGTCTCATTCTTTTCTCATCAAGGTCCCTCATTTATCCAGCACCAGCCTCTTTGATCTGTCTTTTATGGTCTCTCTAAACCGTTTATTTATCCAGGTGCTCCCTCCTTGTCCTACTTTGTTGGGGGGAATTGTTCTTTCTCTTCCTCCACCATCTCCATGGGTCAAACCTTGACTCTTGCCCATGGAGATGTTTCTGCTTGGGTGCACAAAGAGGCCATGAGGGAAGAGGCAGAGCTGAGGGTATCTCCTACACACACATGGAAGTGCTGGTTATTCCTGCCCTAGTCCTGCTGGTCACACTAGTGCTGATCCAAGCCAGGATACTGGTGGCCTTCTTGGCCACCTGGCCACACACTGGCTCATCTTCAGCTGGCTGTCAACCAACACTCCCAGATCCTTTTCTGCCAGGCAGTTTCCAGCCACCCTTCCCAAGCCTGTGGTACCGCAGGGGGTTGTTGTGACCCAAGTGCAGGATCCTCCATATAATCCACACCCAGCATCCACATGAACCACCAGCAGAAATGCAGCCCCAAACCCTGCACATCAGAACATCCAAGCAATAGTGTTCAAGCAGCCACCTTCACTGCCTGCCTTCTCCTGCTCAGCTGCACAAGGCAGAGCACTCCCTTCCTTTGAACCACCTCTGAACATCACTGTTGCTCCACACAAAGCATGACTAGCTGATGGACCAGCCCAGCTCTGTCACACAGCAGAAAGACAAAAGGCCAAGGCGGTTGTGCAGAGACAGACCCCAGCCCACGGAGCAGAGAAATTCTCCTTCCTCTCTATAGGACCCTGGTAATTGCATCTGGATTTCATTGTGCTTGTGGCAGGCCATTCCCAGAAGGGCTGACAACCCAGAGCAAGCTCCAAGCTGATGAACAACACACAACCCGGGTCTGGAGGGATTGATTTATGTGGAGGGATTCACAGAGTTCAAGGAGGCTTTGCTCAGCCAAGTTACAATTACAGGAGATAACAGGCTGGAAATACCCGCGGGCTAAAAATCTGATGACCCATCATTGTGGGGCTGCCATGGGGTTAACCTAAAAGCCTGGAGATAATGAAATATTGGGGGGAGCCTGCACCAGGACTGCACATGCCTGCAGCAGCAGCTCCCATGGGACAGAGCATGACCCAGGGGGCAAAGCAATATGGCCAAGATGGGGAGGACCCCTCGTATGGTCCCAGAGGAGCTGCAGAGCTGCATTAAGCCATCAGGAAGGGCAGGGTTGCCTTTCACATGGGAGAGTGAGGAGCAGGGCATTGTTGTCATGCAACTCTAGGACAAACCATGAGCTTGGGGCTCTCCTGGCTTCTCCTCCTCCTTTGGTGCCCCCCACGGCAGCTGGTCAGCACCAGCAAGGCTTGTGAGAGCCCAACAGCCAACGTGGCACAGGGCTCCCTCTCCCCAGCAGCAGATGCAATTTGCAGGGTGATTCAGCAAGGTATTGATTTAACTATCTGCAGACAAACAACCTCTCTCTGGGCCCTGCTTTTTAGTGGAGGACTTCAGTCTTCTGCATTAATATTTTAGCAGATTTACTGCACAGCCACTTCACCTCAGCAGAGGGAGGGAGATGAGGGCAGGGATGGGGAGAGGCAGGAGGGGGCTGGAAGTGGAGCATAGGGTGGGAGGTTTGGGCTTTCTGCACGCAGGCAATGAAATGAAGGTTCTTCAATATAGAGAGGCACCACTTCCTACTGGCCTTCAGTCCACATATGCTTAGCACCACCCCAAGAGCCACCACCTTGGCCAGACCTCTCCAGCATGCAGCTCAGAGGAGTGTGAGGGACCAAGATGCAATGGTAGCTCAACTGTGCAGTGGACACAGCCACCAGCACCCTATGGGTTGGATGGAGAAGACACCTTGCCCAGACAACTCACCTAACTCTTGTTCAACCCCTGGCAGGGGGGGGGCAAAGGATGTTTTCCCCAAAATCAAAGCATTACCCATTTTTTCCCCTATGCATGCAAGCAGCACACAAACCATAAGCCAGGACCTAAGCTGATATCAGTCACCACAGCCTTGAAGGAATCCAGGCTGATTTACACCAGCTGAGAGAAGCAATCTCTGGACTGGAGAGATGTCATCACCACGTGGCTACTGTGACAGTTAAAAATGGGGTCTTGCACCACGAGGGATCATCTGCATCCCAAATCCAAACATCCTGTGTTATTCCCTGCATCAGGAACCAACTGCTTTCTGCTCTGAGCTTTCAGACCCTGTGGCATCACTCGCTCTTGCCTCCTGCCAAGCTACAACCAGGACAGGACAAGAAGGAGAAACTGTCTACAAGACACCGGGCAGATGTGACATGTCAGCCCAAACTCCCAGCTCAGCCCTACATAATCCCACATGAGCCATTATACAGAATTACCCCTCCAAGGAGGCCATTTTTAACCTAAAATTTGTTTTTTTTTCCAGACTGCTCCTCCTTGAGCTCCCACAGACCCCCTAAGTCCATAGGATCAAGCAACCTTCATCTCCTCTGCACAATGCAAGGGATCCCAAAATGTGAATTTACCACCAAGTTTGGATGCAGCTGAGACTTTCCAATGCAATAAACTTAATTTTTTCAACACGCTTATGGGCACTAGCTGCTGCCACATCCCCTGCAGGCCTGGCTATCAAGAAAATGAGCTTCAATGGAAAAATGAAGCAGGAGCTCCATGGCTATAGAGGCTCAAGGCATCTTGAGAGAAGATGAGCTTATCCCCAATCTTTTCCTTACATTGAACTAAATGCATTTCCTTGCATCCAGGACAAAACTACGCCATCCATCCCCATTACAAAGAACACTATTTGGAAGGTTCCAACCCACTGGACACTAAGATATTGGTGGGAGTCATTCCAGCTCTTCACCCCAAGCCAGCCCCTGCATGAAGCATCAGCACAACTCACTGTGCAGCTCCAGAACTGGGGGGAATCTCACCTTTAGCCCACTCTCCTAAGCCAACCTCAAAGTTTATAGGAGAGCTTTAATAACAAAGAGGAAAAAAAATGCCAGAACACCCCCAAAACCTGAAATGAGAGCTACAAACACCACCTATTTCTCCTTGGTGTGGAGGTTTGAGAGTCAGCATTTGCATCCCTTATTCCAGCTTTGTTCAAGGCTGATGATGAAGAACTTATCCCACCCCACCAAGCCCAGGTAAAACACCCTCTGCCCCACACAACCATCCTGGACACACCCCACCAGCAAGGCTGCATCTGCTCACAGATTTCCAGGCAAGGAGTCAATCAGCTTAGGGGAAACACTGCACTGAAAAAGGGAATGGGAGTTTAAGAGGATTCTTTTAAAGTCAACCAGCAGAGCACTTTGAGAGGCAGAAGCTACTGAATTTGCCCTTAGGCTTTGGTGAATGAGTCATTTTCTTTTTCTCCCTCTCTATAAATGTCATTCTTTAGTGACTTTACCTTTTAATGCAGTTTCCCTTTCTCTGCATAGCTGGGAGATGAAGTGGCAGGTACTGTGAAAAGACAGGTTTTGAATACAGGGAACAGGGCTGTTGGTTCCTCAGTGAAGTGCTTATTATGGCATTTTTCTCCCGTGCCTGGGGCTGGCAAGGGAGGGCTGCTGAGGGGGGTCTTCTCTGCTGCCAAGAACGGGAGGAATGCAGGAGGACCCTTTGAATCTGGTCTGCAGAGCAGATGGCTCCAGCTCTCCAGGAAAGTGCTATCTCTATATAAGCACAAGTTCATCCCTGCCCACAACTATGCACTCAAGAAATTAAGAACAGAAATATGGTTTTTACCCAAAGATCTCAAAATAAGCCTAGACCCTAGAAGAGAAATGAGCCAGGGAAGTGGGCTGAGCCACAACAGGACCAAAAGCAGTTGTGAAACCTGTGGCAGATCCAGGTCCCAAGTTCTATGCATGGACTCAAGAGCCACCTACATTCCTCAATCCAGGTCAGTCAATTCTTAACACCTCCCTGCAGAGGCTGGAGCAACCTTAATCTAAGGCCTTTAGAGGATGGGCTCATACAAAGGATGGCAGGAAGAAAATGTCCCCTCTGGGCTGCCCAGAGAGGTGGTGGAGGCCCCCTCCCTGGACTCATTCAAGGTCAGGCTTGCTGGGGCTCTGAGCAACCTGAGCTAGGTAGAGATGTCCCTCCTTGTGTAGGGAGGTTGGATGAGATGACCTCTAGAGGTATCTTCCAGCCTAAAACATTCTATGATTCTATTTTATGATTCTAGGTTTGTCAGAGGCAATGAGTTAACACCCCAGCAATTCTCATCAACTTCATCTTGCTGATGTTGTCCTCGTAACTCAAGATCTAGCTAAAAGATGTCCCATCTAGACATCAAACATGGTTGCTTCCAACCCAGTAACCTAGGAGATTCTTTCCAACCTTGGGGCTCTTCCCATCCAAGCTCAAGGACTTTTTCAGGTTGGAAGGGTGTTTCACTGAAGAGCTTGCTTAGATATTCCTTGCTGCTGCACATGTACATCCTCAGTGGGGAGGTGGGACAGAGGGTTCTGAAACAATGAAAAAAGTCAAAATTCCCCTCTTTGTTTGAAGCCTGCACTGCCTGATCTGCTGCCTTTGCACTCAAGCTGCCATCTGAAGCTGTGTCCTGCTGGCTCCCACCATGGCTCTGCAGGAACATGACATGGTGGGACACAAATGGACACTGCCCCCCCTCCCTCGTGCCCAAGGAGCACAGGTCTCACCCCTTCCCTGGAAGTTTCTTTAGGGAAGCTGCTAAACCAGGGCTCACACTGGCTCCTGCCTTCACCATCACAAATAGGTTTCTAGTGATGGCCAAGTACGGAGGGAAGGCAGAGTTGATGCAGCCTCCAAGTAGCTCAGCCAGTTGCTGGAGGTGTTAATAGAGGTGCAGATCCCAACTCTGGGTATTTTCCAGCATTATCCCTCCCCCTCCATGGCCAAGAGAGACGTTCATCTGCACGTTGGCTTTGAGCAGGCTTAATGACACAATAAGCTGATCTGCAAAATATGTGTCTAATCCTGGAGAGGTTTTTTCCAGCTGACTTTTAATGAGCTGTGGTCTCCCTCCCCGCCAAGCTCCCCTTTAGGTTAACTTTGTTCTCTGCCTGACAGATTGGATCCCCACACAAAACACATCTCAGAAGCTGCTGCTCTGTGGCAGCGGAGGAAAGGCAGCCGAGGAAAACACTCTTTCCCTTCCACCTCCCTGGCAGCTGCATGCAGAGCTGCACCACCACAGCAGAGGGAAAGCTGAACCCTTCCCTGTAGGAACTGCTGGGCACCTAATTGCATGCACACACTAATTTATCCCACGTGCACACAAGTGCAGACCCAGCACAGCCCAGGCTTTGATGCAGCCGCCCAAGGAAGCGGAGCAGATGTGCCCTGCACGTTCTGCAGCCACCATCAGGAAGTTATCAACACCATGAGGCCCACAGGCAGGGAAGCAAGTTGCCTTTGGCTGAGGATGAAGGCACCTTTTTGCTTTGGACAATGACAGCTGGGCCCAGCTCACGTTCCCTGCAAACACCCTGGGCTTCCAGTTCTTTTCTCTCTAAGCACAGCAGAGCCTGGTCTGTGTTTCAGCAGCCACAGCTGCTCCTCCTCCCCGGCCACCAAAACCATTGACATGAGGAGATGTAAATTTGGGCTTCAGGGGCACTGCCTCCATACACAGCTGTGCTCCCAAATCTCCACCTCAGTTCCTTCTCAGGGAACTACTGGAGAGACTCCAGAGGAGGCTACAAAGATGCTGAGGGGACTGGAGAAATGAGGAAAGAGACCTGGGGCTGTTTAGCCTGGAGAAGACTCAGAGAGGATCTGATCAATGCTCATCAATATCTAAAGGGTAGGGGTCAAGAGGATGGGGCCAGATTCTTGTCAGTGGTGCCCAGCAACAGGACAAGGGGCAATGGGCACGAACTGGAACCCAAAAGGTTCCGTCTGAACAGGAGAACAAACTTTTCCTGTGAGGGTGGCAGAGCCTGAGAAGTAAATGCAGCATGGCATGCCTGAGTGAGGAAGAGATTACAGCTCTAATTGCACAGAAATGTCTTTGGCATGACTGCTCCCAGCCCATGGGAAGAGTAGCTGCCTAACAACTGGGAATAAAGGACTGGGAGAGGAAGGCAGAAAAAAGATACAGAGCTGTAAATGACTAACTGCAGCCTGACTCTCTTTGAAGCACCAAACTCATGGCTGACCTTCTCACATAAGCACGGTGGACATCTCTAAAAGTGTTATTTGGCCTGGCTTTTGCAAGGAGCTTTAGTTTCATCAGCTTCATAAGTTTCCAGTGGGGTGGAGAGAGTGCCTTGGTAACCTCTGGAGTAATTACAATGTTCAGCTCACCCCATCTTGCTTCCTAAAGGCCAAGGAAATTGCTATGGGCAATAAATAGAAAAGGGTGGCCTGGCAGTCTGGTCCCCAGCACCAAGTCCATAATTTCAACCTGGCAAGAAGATGCTCATCTGCCTGTCTTTTTTTAGCAGCAAAAAACATGGATACGTTTGAAGTGGGTTTACTTAAGTAGCCCACACCAAACACAGCCCGCTCTTTTCTGCCATACAAGAGTTTTTGGCTTTGATGTGTCCCTGAGAAGCTGCCTCCAAGCTCCTGTTCCAGCCTGTGAGGACAGAGGCTCACTTGCTATCTCAAGAAGAGAAACAGACTCCTAGGTCTGAGCTCTCTCCTTGGACCACTGAAAATTCACACCTACCATAACCACACACATGCATCCATCCTATGCCTGTACATACCTTAGCACAAGAGAGCTGCCCAGAAAGCTTTACAGCTCCAAAGCTACATGTTCCCAGATGCTGCTGACCATGAACCATCTATACACAGCTCAATGCAGAAGTAGCTCCCAGGCCATCCCTATTTTAGAGGATGTGAAGGGCCAAGTGGGGTTTCTTGAGCTTCTCCTCCAGTTTCCAGCAGCATATCTTATCTGTAATATGAGACTAGTTCCTCAGGGAGAACTAGGAAGCACCAGAGCAGGGATTTCACCAGCCACAAGAGTTTTTTCCCTCCCTGGGTTATGTCCCTGTGTTCCAAAGCAGGAAGATATAGAGGCTGAGGAGCCCACATGTGGTTTCCCAGAATGAGCCTGGATTTCAGGCTGTGTCCTCACGACAAGCAAACCTGCAGCAGGTCAGAGAGCCCTGCCACATCCCCAGACAGCCTTTTCTGGCTCTGGTAATACCTCCAGAAGGCAAATGCACCTTCTGCTTTACTCAAGCAGGAGCCACGTGTCTCCTCTTCACACAGCAATTCCCCAGTGCTGGTGGGGCTGGCCTGGGACGATGTTGGGGAAGGATTAGACACCGTTGCTGGCAGGTATCCACCCAGCTGAAAGAAGCAGAGCAGCTACACAGCCACTGAACAGGCTGCACTCTATGGCCCAGGAGAAAGAAAAGGGATTAATTAAGCCCCTGGCAGCACAAAGAGAGCACCGACAGATGCCAAGTCAAAATAGAGGACTGCAGGGCTTTAACTTTCATTACAAAGCACCCTTCACCTTTCAGCAGGACAGCAGGGCTAGCTAAATGCTTTGCTACCTTGTGGTTCCTCCTGCTTCAAGATGTGGTGGCCACTCAGGCTGGTCAGAAAAATCTTCTTAAGGAGATACACTCAAATAGTTTTATGTTTCCCAACAATGACACTTTCTCAAAGCACCTGTTTCAGCTGGAAGCAGACCTGAAGGTTGCTCTGGGTGTCCATCAGCCCCTCCATGGTGCCATCACTGTGCTGGATGAGTTTTCTTCTCTTTCTGGTGAGAAGCAAGTGCTTTGGAGCACCCTCCTCAGCTCTTCTGCATCTGCAGAATGTTTTTTCCAATGGTACTTGTCCACTGCTGAAGTCCATAGAAACCTCTCTCTTATTAAATAAGGCTGACAACCACTTTTTACTTCAATGTGTATTCTTCTCTATTCCTGACTTTTTCACTTCTGTTGCCCAATTCCATTCCACATTCACACCAGAACTCACAGATATGGGATGTAACAGTGAGCAGCACTTCTTCACAGCTCAATACTGGATATAAAACCTCAAGTGATCTGCTGTAACATCAGCCCATCTTACACTTCATCTTACTTGAGAAGGTCACACCAGTAAACACCTCGTAGTAACCTAGCTAATCCTACTGAAGTACTGATAAGAGATCAAAACCCACAAGGAAAAGGCTAAACCATGGCTCTGGTCCAGGATGGTTTCAGATGTTTTGAAAAATACATTCACATGGAAATGCTGGTCTACCTCAAAGCCTCTCAAAAGGCAGCCTGCATTGAGACTCTGCCTGGTTATAAAAATCAGCTTAGTTGAATTGGTTTCAAGCCAGCCAGAGTCTCACAAAAGTCTCTTAGTGGAAAATATGACCCTGATACTCTTCACCTGAGGATTTTGTTGTCTCAGGGTGCCTCGAGTGACTAGAAGTCACAAAGTGCCAGAGTCAGTTCAGGTTTTGCTACAGCTTCATAGAATCGTAGAATTTTCAAGGTTGGAAGGGATCTTAAAGATCATCTAGCTCCAACCCCCCTGCCATGGGCAGGGACACCTCCCACTAGAGCAGGTTGCTCACAGCCCCATCCAGCCTGGCCTTAAAAGTTTCCAGGGATGGGGCTTCCACCACCTCTCTGGGCAACCTGTGCCAGTGTCTCCCCACCCTCATGGTGAAGAACTTCTTCCTAACGTCTCATCTGAATCTCCCCACCTCTAGTTTTGACCCATTCCCCCCAGTCCTACCACTACCCAACATCCTAAAAAGTCCCTCCCCAGCTTTCTTGTAGGACCTCTTAAGATACTGGAAGGCCACAATAAGGTCCCCTTGGAGCCTTCTCTTCTCCACACTGAACAACCCCAACTCTCTCAGTCTGTCCTTGTAGGAGAGGTGCTCCAGCCCTCTGATCATCCTCGTGGCCTTCCTTTAGAAACACGTGGCCCTCCTTCCTAGAAACACTTGCTGGTGCTCAGGTAGGAGCTTGCTTACCAGGGTCACTCTCAGTAGGAACAGGCTTGATTAGACCATGCACCACCCCGGTGAGGACACGAGTCCTCCCTGATTACACCCAAACCTCACCATGGATGTGTGGCACAGAGAAGAAGACCTGTCTGGGGGGGAGCACAGCTTTGTCTCATTAACAAGAGCCACATCTCAGCACAGCAGTGACACTGCTGTTAGCATTTAAGGCTTCACAGCACCGCTGTGAAACTTTCCTGTCCCCTCAGCCACCTCCTGGGACCTGCAGGAGGGGAAGGTCTCCTCTGGAGCCAAGCTGGCAAGATGCTCTCTGGCTCGTTAAGCATTTCACAGCCTCTGTTTATTTATTGCCCTTAAATGTGATCCAGGAGGGAGGACCTGGCCCATTTGCTCTTATTGTGCTTGCTCCGTGTAGTCTCCTGACTGCAGCATGGGCAGAAACATGTCTACATTACAATTAAGACACAAGCACAAAGCTCTTTTTGTTTGCAGCCACCAGAGCAGAAACGCAACAGAGGTCCCTGGGTGCTTCATGCTGGGCAGCAGCAAGACCCTGCTGAGGTCCTTGCTGCTGGTGGCTGCTTTCACAGCAGGAGTGAGGAGGGATTTGTGCTTGGCCAGGAGGCAGAGTCAGCCTGGGTTAATCCCACAGGGAGTCAGCCAGCAGTGATGGATGGGTGAGTGGGGTACTTTAAAGAGAGGGACGAGAGGAGATGCTGTAGAGCAGGGCAGTGGTGTCGCAGGAACCTCATGATGGTGCAGTGAGCTCTAGATTTGGGTCTAGGCTGCCACACAGGGCATTACACTGGGAGCATGGGCAGAGTGTAATGCAGAGGCCCTTCAAGCACCCAGTGCAGCAAGAACATGTGATTAGTTAAGGTCCAGTAGAGAGAACCAGCATGAGAGCTACCAGCAGACAAGGGCTTTTCCAGCTCCTTCTAGGACAGATGTGCACCTCCTTCCCTACCTTCCAATGCTGTATTTGAGAGAGTGCTGCTGAATGTGTGCAGCCTGCAGGGCTTGGTGATAAAATATGCAACAAGAGCAAGGCAAGAAGGAGTATCACTTGTTAAAATTGCACCTAATTAACAAGACTTGGAGTAATCCCACTCATTGAAGCTGTTCAGAAAGTCAGCCGGAGGTGGGGTTCCAAGCTGTAGACTCTAGAGCAGACAGAAGGCAAAGAGAGCTGGTTAAACACATTTGCACAGCTCCAAAGCACATCATCTTCTGCAGCATGGAGGAAAATACAGCACTATGGTTTGAAGAGTGCTCAAGAGAGGTGATGTGTGGTCCTCTCATTGCTTTGATACAGATCCATCGTGGTAAAATGAAAATGCCATGAAGCCTTCTGCTGAAGAGTTTCATATAGAACATAAGGACATGGGTCTGTTGGAGCATGGTCCAGAGGAGAGCCACAAAGATGTTCAGAGGGTTGAAACCTCTCTGCTGTGAGGACAGGCTGAGAGAGTTGGTGATGTTCAGTATGGAGAAGAGAAGGCTCCAGAGAGACCTTATTGCAGCTTTCCAGTATCTGAAGGAGGCCTACAAGAAAGCTGGGGAGGGACTTTTTACAAGGGCTTGTGGTGATAGGATGAGGGGTAATGGCTTCAAACTGGAGGAGGGGAGATTTAGATTAGATGTGAGGAAGAAGTTCTTCACTGTGAGGGTGGTGAGACACTGGCAGAGGTTGGCCAGAGAAGCTGTGGATGCTCCATCCATGGATGTGTTCAAGGCCAGCTGGAATGGGACTTTGAGCAACATGGTCTGGTGGGAGGAGGTGTCCCTGCCCATGGCAGTGGTGCTAGAACTAGATGATCTTTATGGTCTCTTCCAACCCAACCCATTCTATGACATATTAATGTCTGCAGACATTCCTGCTCAGAAAAAGCCTGTTAAGTCAGAAGGGTGCTGCTATGCAGTTTAAGGACCTTTTGCCCAAATCATCTCCATCTGCCTTTCCGGGGAACAACACTGATATTTTCAGATCTCAGAGGGATTTGAGGCCAGTAGTCTTAAACATAGTCTCAAACCACTACTTTAGTCCTCAAAAGGACAAACCAGGCTGCAGAAGGAAGTGGAAGCCTCTGGATATTGACCTTCTTCAGGAAACAGGGCAAGAGAAGAATGAGCAAACTGACCATTTATCACTACTCCTTCCAGCCTGTCACACACACAAAACACCCAGGGCAACCCAAAACCCAGGCATGAGTCCCTGGGCAGCAGATGCTGTGCCCAGGTCTCCCTTCTACCAGCAAGGTCAGGACTTGCACACACAGGTCTTCACTTCTCCCTCCTCAGTTTTCTGTATCAACTCCACCACTTGCACTCATCTACCTTTTCTCTCAAGAAGAACCAGTGACACACTTGCCTTTCAGATGCCAAGATTCAAATCTTTACAAACCTACTCAACTCTACCTTGATGCATCTCCTGGTCCTCCATGAAATATTAAAGCACACATGCAATCCCAGCCTTACAGTGGAGTTGTATAGACATCTATATTCACAGAAACACAGCAAAAGAATCATCATTCAAAACAAAATTCTGGAAATAAAGCAATGAGAGTTCTGCAATAACAAGGGCTGAGGGTCTCACACTTCCTACCTAACCTCATGCCAAGATGGTTTTCTGGAAGAGTCAAATTTTTGTTGGATGAGTGTTCTTCAACCTGGAAAACCAATTACCTCTGAAAAAAACCTTTAACACTTCTACTGTCAACAGGTTAATGTGGTCATATTAAATAGGACATAGAATCATAGAATGTTTCAGGTTGGAAGGCACCTCTAGAGGTCATCTGGTCCAACCTCCCTACACAAGTAGGGACATCTCTACCTAGGGCAGGCTGCTCAGAGCCCCATCAAGCCTGACCTTGAATGAGTCCAGGGATGGGGCCTCCACCACCTCTCTGGGCAGCCCATTCCACTGATCCATCACCCTCAGATTAAAGAACTTTTTTCCAATATCCAATCTAAATCTATCCTTTCCTAGCTTAAACCCACACCCTTCTGAAGGTAAGGATGTCAAATCATAGCAAATTAATTTCTGAAGCATGGCAGGAGCTGGGGATGTCACAGTGAGAGTCAAGAAGAAAATAGAGGTAGAGGTCTAGCAGGAAAATCAGAGCAACTCACAACAAAATCCCTCTATGTGAATAAAGGAAGCATTTTGAGACATTAGATCACTGTAATTTGTAGCTATTCTCCTCTCCCCATGCATTCTGCTTCTGTGCAGTCTTAATCCCCACTTATCTCCATAACTCCTCCTGACTTACACCACCAAAATAAAACTTCTGATACCTTAAGGCCATACTGCCTATGGACAGAGTTCACATTTGCTTTAGCTGGCTATAAAAACAACAGATTTTTTTTTTTTCCCCCCCCTGGCTAACCAGTTCAGCTGTCAGATGGTGGATATGAGGATCAAAGATGAGCACTATTTTTTGCACACACAAGCTTTTAAAGCCTGGCCTCTGGTTTAGGATCCTGAATTGGAGTTAACTCCAGTGATGACTGGGGAATTGCAAGCATTTTATGAACTGGTGAACTCACCCTCTCTACAAAGTACTGCCTGAAACTTCTGAGAAGGTACATTGACCTGAAACTCTGACTGACAAAGAAACAAAAATGGGGAAGATTTCATAGAATACCAGGTTGGAATGGGCCTCAAGGATCATCTGGTCCAACCTTTCAAGGTAAAAATAGAGTTTAAATGAGCTGGCCCAGCACTCTGCCAAGCTAAATCTTAAAGCTGTCCAAAGTAGGGGAATCCACCACTTCCCTTAGGAGATTATTCCGATGTCTAACTGCTTTCATGGTGAAACATTTTCTTCTGGAGTCCAATAGGAATCTCCCTAGGAGATTTATACCCACTGCCCTTTGTTTTTTCCATGTGACTCCTTGAAAAAAGGGAGTCTCCATCTTCTTGGTAGCCACCTTTTATGTACTAGTACATGGTGATAAGGTCTCCCCTGAGCCTTCTCTTCTCAAGGCTGAACAAATCCAGTTTTCTCAGCATTTCTTCATCTTCCAGTCCTCTGAACATCCTCGTGGCCCTTCTCTGGACCCTTTCCAGCCTGTCTGCATCTTTTTTGCATAGCAGGGACCAAAACTGAGCACAGTACTTCAGGTGTGGTCAAAAGAAAACTTCTGGAGGATATTGACTGTAGTAGTCAGCAGTCAAAAGGCTGCTGGCCAAACCTGGACCTTGGGCAAGGACAGTATTGGAGAGGTTCTAAAAGCCATGAATGTAGGCTTGACTTCTCATGAGAGGTAACAGCCAGGCTTTTTCTGGAAGAAAGCTGCCTCCATACCCTCTCTGAGCTGTGACCCTCTCCTTGGAGGGTGCACCAAGACCCAAGGTCATGCAGGAATTCAGTTCAACCAAGGGTTGAACAGCTTCTGCTGTAAAAGGAGCCCACGTCAGCCCATGGGCAAATTGTCATAAATGCACTTTGAGTGCCTTTGTGCTGAAATAGGATCAATCCCTATGGAAAACTACTGATCTGTATAATTAGAAGGAACTGACACAGGCAGCCATGGCTGATGGCAAACTGAACACACAGGAATTCTCCCTCCTTCCTGCAATAATCACAGCGCAGCCACCACGCTGCTGCAGAAATTTAATACACAAAAGGCAAGTTCTTAATGCCAATTAAATTTAGGATTAGATTTTTTTCTTCCCCCCCCCCCCTATTTTTCCTCCCTCCAGAATCTCTTGAGGCTTCAAAGGCACCTTTCACATCACACCGGGATGTTTTCTCATTACAGGGAGCAAGCTTATCAAACAAGTGCTGCTTAATTCCACACTTCAGCCCCTAAGCAGTGACCCAGATTTTTGGTCTCTGGTAGGAGAAGTTGGCCTAGGAGTATTTCAGGCTGGAGAGCAAGGGAGCAAGCCTGCCAGAGCAAGAACGTGGCACAGAGTGAGGCAGAAGCATGAGAGTCAAGCCCAGGAGCTTCACCTTCATGTTGGTCACAGCCAGGGCAGATGCTCCAGCTCTGGAGCTCCCGATACAAATAGGACATAGACCTGCTGTAGTCAGTCCAGAGGATGACCAAGAAGATGATCAGAGGGCTGGAACCCCTCTGCTGTGAGGCCAGGCTGAGAGAGTTGGGCTTGTTCAGCCTGGAGAAGAGAAGGCTTCGGGGAGACCTTCTTGCAGCCATTATCTGGAGGAGGCTGACAAGAAAGCTGGAGAGAGACTTTTTATGAGGGCTTGTAGTGACAGGATGAGGGGTTATGGTTTCAGACTGGAAGAGGGGAGGTTTAGATTAGAAATGAGGAAGAAGTTCTTCACTGGGAGGGTGGTGAGACAATTGCTCGGGGAAGTTGTAGATGCCCCAACATTGGATGTGTTCAAGACCAGGTTGGATAGGGCTTTGAGCAACCTGGTCTATCAGGAGGTGTCCCTTTAAGAGCTAGATGATCTTTAAGGTCCCTTCCAACTCAAACTATTCTATGATTCTATGGATAGAGATGGGCTCACTCACTCAACTCCAAGCCTGAGGAAGGGAACTCCTCTGGGAAACAGATGAGACATCCCTTCCTCACAGGCCTCTGCAAGCTCACACCTAGTTTATGAGGACTGTAGTAAAAGTGCATGATGACCAGCAGACTGTTTTAAATGGGCTGGGAATGGCATCAATTGACTCTGGTTGGCTAAGCCCCCTCAGAGTCTAATTTCCAAGCTGACAGGCTCAGCAGGGGAACGTGGAGTGTGAAATAAAACATTGAGAAGTTATAAAGAAATCCTAGGAGAGGAGTAGGTACAGAGGCAGCCAAATGGTGCAGTCCTGCTGGGCTCTACAGGCTCTGTCAGAAATCACAATTCATTCCCCAAATGTGCATTACACCCTCGAGCCAGAACCTGAACGTGGTGTTTCCTCTGGGCTGTGTCACATTAAGGAAGCCAGGCTGTTGGCTGCCAACCTACAACCAACATCTCCTGCACAGAGATCAAACCCCATATAGGATGCTCCTACTTGTTGGCACAAGGGTTTTGAAAGCCAAGTTATAAGGTAGGTAAGCAAAGCACATAGTTGGGTCACCTTTGGTGAAGACGTCTTCACACCTGCTGTAGAACATCTTGGTTTTCTCTCCTGAAGGTCCTGATGGGTATGTTACTGCCTCAGCATCTTCCACCTGCCAATGAGTGGCAAAGACACCTAAAGCACCCCAGAGCCTGTGTTCTAACAAACTCAACCCTCCTCTGCTTCTGTCTGCAAATGAAACTAGATAGTATGAAGTTTCTAGATAGTGTGGCCAGCAGGACAGGGCAGGGATTGTCCCCCTGGACTCAGCACTGGGGAGGCCACACCTCAAATACCCGGTTCAGTTTTGGTCCCCTCACTCCAAGAAGGACATTGAGGGGCTGGAGTGTGTTCAGAGAAGGGCAACGAAGCTGGGGAAGGGTCTAGAGCACAAGTCTGGTGAGGAGCAGCTGAGGGACATGGGACAACAAAGAGACTGAGTGCACAGAAAAGGTCAGAAGCACTGGAGTGCTCCCAAGATGTCCCCAAGAATGTAGTCATGCCCACACCCAACTAGGCTATTTTCAACTACCTCAGTTCAGAACCTCAGAAGTATAACGCATGCAAGATGTTCTCATGTGAAGAAGAGAAGCTCTAGTGACCCAGAGCAGTTTTTCCCTGGTCAGATAGTCCTGGTTGGTGCTTCCATAAATAGAGGTGGTTGGCAAAGAAGTTTGTTATTGAGAATTAGAGGAAAGTGACTGTCAAGGCTTGACAGGTCTCAGAGTCTGCACGTCCAAACAAGTGTTTTGCAAAGAAACAAGTTCCTTCCACCCCAGCTGCTGTAAAACTATTAACCCAGCATAGCCAAGTCCACCACCAAACCATGTCCCTCAGCACCACGTCTGAAGCCTTGCTTGAAATAGGGATGTGGTCTAGCAGTGGACTTAGTAGAGTTAGGTTAATGGTTGGACACGATGATCTTAAAGGTCTTCTCCAAACTAAATGAGTCCATGATATTGACTGAGCCCAAAGGAAGGGCTCTCAGGAAACACACCTATTACATCCCATCACCCATAGTTGTCCATGCAAGCCTCTTTCTGCTGATCTCTCTCATCCTCATTCCTCCTCCCTGCTAGTTTTGCTTTCGTCATCATCATGTTTTCAAGCATTCTGCTGCAGCTGAGATTCCACCCTGCTCCATCTCACCATGCACTCAGAAAAACTTCCCAACTCCTTAAAGAGGGTAAGACTGGGCACAGAAACAGAATATCTGGAGGCTTTCTAGGGGGAAGAACAGATAGTTCAGAGCTGGTAGATCACAATGTTAATGGTGAGGAGACTCCCATCACATCTCATAAGGTCCAAGTGACCCATCACAGTGAATATAGCCATGGTTAAAGTCTCTCTAACTTGCCTGCCTGAACACAGCCCAGAGCACACAGACACTACTGCTACAGGCACCTCATCTCTCAGGGCTTCAATGTCCATGCAGCCTCTTCCCACAACACATTACCCTGCACGACTGGAGCATCTCCTCTTATCTTGGCAAGCTGCCGTGAAGCCACCATCTTGGCCCTGTCCCTCTCCTGTGGAGCAGGCACTGCTACCACCCAACCTTCTGGTTTACTCCACAGCCAAGCACCTCAACTCTGCCAGGTTGAGAGTGAGTGAGAAGTTTTGAGCTGTATTTCTTTTCCAAGCACCAGGCTGTGCTGCCAGCTCTCTTCTTCCTCAGGCCAACCCCGCACTCAGCAACATCCCCTCAGCATCCCTTCAGCTTTTATCCTTCATCTGTTTGCTCTTCTCCATCTCACATCAGCCAAGGGGGAACACACCACTGAGAGAGCTCAGCAAGTGCCCCCAACAAGAAGCTCCTCCAACAGGAACTCTTTTCAAACTGATCAGCTCCTTGTTGCTTCTCCCAAACTGGTCAGTTCCTGGTTAATATCTCTCCAGCCTCGCCCTCCACCCCAACCACCATCACCTGGGGGCAGTTGGGGCCTCACACAGGTGGGTCAGGTTCTGCCTCTGAAACCACCTGGGGAGTAAAGCATGTTGCTGGGTTGGGACTCATCCATAGGTCAACTCCAGCACTTCACAGGCATGACTTATTTTGAACCTATGTGATCATAACAAACCACAGCTAGCACAGAAATATTTATGATAATCCTTCCTAAGTCACCACAGACATGATCCCCACCCCAGGTCATGTTGCATTCACCCTCCTGATCTGAAAGGCTTCTGTTTGCCACTATTTTGGGGAGCTTATCTTTGCTTTTTAGGCTGGGAAAGAACATAGCCTTGTACTTAAAGACCCTGAAATAAAGCTCCAGTGTCTGGAGCTCTGCTCCTGGCTTGGCAACAGCTTTCCACAGCTCAGATAAAATGGGTGATCTTCATGTCATTTCATCCCCACTGTGTCCATGGGCACAGAAGGAGGACTGTAAAATTAGCTGGAGCAGACAGCGGGGTGGAGGGGCTGGACAGTGTCCCTCTGATCCCTCTTTTGTGGCACACAAACCACCTCCAAAGCCACCATACCCTGTGCCACCAAGAGTCTGAGTGAATCCTTGAGGCTTTCCAGCTCCTTGGGTGCTATTTTGGCAGAGGTGGCACCCCTGCTCTGCATGATGTGGGCAACCAGCCTTGCAAGGTGCTTCTCACACAGAATTAATATCAAATGATGGGATGTTGCCTACACAAAACACATGTACACAGGGAATATAACTGATGCTAACACACAATGTCCGATGCTCCCGGCTCTGACCTTGTATCTGGAGAGCTGTGTCTGCCACCTGAGCCACCAGGGCAGTGGGTAGACACAGCTGCCACTGCCTGACACGCAGGCTGGAGGCACCACGACAGTGGTGACCCTGACTCTAATAGATCATGTCAGCCTGGACGGGCCAAACACAGTCAGAGTTGTCAGCACAGCCAGAGCCAGGATCTAAAGCAACTAAATCCTGAGCGTCCACGGCAGATCGGATCAGGGCCCTGCAGCAAAACAGATGCACAAAGCTTGGTGCAAGGACAGGCGAGGCACATCAAAGCTTTAAACAGCTTTTTTTACAACCCCAGTCAGCTGCCTAATGCCACCCGCTCCAAGGCATGGACAGTGAAACCCACTTCCAAGAGCCAGTGGGCACCAGCTTGAACAGCACAAGCCTCTCCATCACAGCCTCGCCACTTGTATGCACCATCAGGAGGCAACAGGCTGCTCCTCTTTAAGGTCAGACCAAAATTTGGGCCAGGGGATGGGAAATTGGAGCATCATGACTGCTCAAGCAAGATGGAGAGACAACCCTCCACTTGGCGCTGCTTCTCCAGAGGAACAGATATTCCAGTGATGTGACAGCAGAGCACACCTCACACCTCAGAGCAGGGCTTTCAGAGCCACTAACTGGCATGAGCCTTTAGGACCTCATTGCTTTGACCAAGCTGGACACCCCTTGTCTTAGCTGTTGTTAGAATTCTGCAAGAGGGAAACGACTCAGCAGCTCCAGTTCAGTCTGGATATAATGGTACCCACGTGTATTTGTATCAACAAGCCTTGGAGGCCTGCTGCAAGGAGAGCCTCTGATGTACCCCAGCCACCTCAGAGCCCCAGAAAGGCACAGACATCAGGTTTTGACACCTCACGGCTAATTTCATAGGAAAGATGGATTTCCCCATGGGAGAGGCTATGTGGGAGGGGAGCAGGGACCAGCAACTGAAGGACTGGTCTCTTCATGACTATCTGAGCCCCAGAGCATTTCATTTGCTTCCCTAATGGCTTGTCTACAATAACATTTTCTTTGAAGACTGCTCGCCGAAATAAAATAATTGCTTTAAAGCAGCCAGAATTATTCATTTTGAATACTCGAGTGCATCAGCCCCCTTTGAAATTCAGAAAATAAACCATCACCCTCCCCATGGCTGGCTGGCAGAACACACGCTGCCAAGTGCTGCAGCCCTTGGGAGTCTAAAATCTGGTGGATGTACGTAAATCTGTTCCCCTAAGAGGAACACAGACCAGCTTCTCCTGGGCAAGGAAACTTCTGGCTGTGGATCCATGCCTTGGTGCATGCAAGCCCCCTGCTCTTCTCTAGATTCCACAGACTGCCAGCTCTCCTCCCCGCACCACCACACATTCCTGAAGAGCTCCCAGAGCTGAGATTCCCTCTCATGCCTGGGCAGAAGTACCCAGGTTTCTGGAGGCATCCACGCTTGCCAGAAACCCCATACTAGGATTTGTCCTTCCAGCTTGTCAGATAAGGGTCCCAGAGACCAGGGGAAAAGGTTGGAGCAAAGAAGACGTACCCTTGGAGGAAGAGGATCAGATCAAGGACTACCTAAGCAAACCAGACACACCTTTGTCCATGGGCCCCAATGGGATGGGGGCACTTGTGAGTGCTGAGGGAGCTGGCAAGCACCACTGCAAGGCCACTTGGTAATCACTGACTGATCACAGTGACTAGAAGAAGTGTCTGAGGACTGGAGAACAGCAAATGTCACTCTTGCCTTCAGAAAGGGCTAGAAGGAGGACCTAGGGAACTACAGGCCAAACAGCTTCATCTCAATGCCTGGAAAGGTGATGAAGCAGCTAATCCTGGAAACCACTTCCAAGCCTATGAGGGCAAGAAAACCACATGGAGTAGGCAGCATGGTTTCACCAAAGGGAAGTCATGCTTGGCCAACACAATACATCTCTACAATGAAATGAGTAGCCTGGTGGGTGAGTGGAAAGCAGCAGATATTATCTATCTATTGTCTCTCTATCCTTGGAGATACTTCTGGGCACAGTCTTAGGCTGTAGGTGACCCGACTTGAGCAGGGAGGTTGAACTAGGTAACCTCTGGAGGTCCCTTCTAATCCCTGTTATATGAACATACAGTTCCCAGCAGTGGCATATCACTGAGATGGAAAAAGTGATCCCAGATCTGCCTTATCTTGAACAAGATTGTTCTTAGGAAGAAAAAACGTGCACCAGCTCAATCTTTGTGCATTCAATCTGCCAATCCACCAGCAGTTAAGTCCTGCCACCAATAAACTCTTCAAAAACATAAGTGATACTTCATGCCTGGAGATGATGTCAACCAGCACATCCAAATTTTCCTCAACATCTGATTTACCATGTTCTCAATGGTTGTGCTAAATCCCTAATAGAGGTTGGTGCTGAATTCATCTGAGGAATGCTGAGCTGAGTCACTGTTATTCTCCCACTTGAGTTTATCCTTGCAAATCAGCTCGAACTGAACAGCTCCCTTGTTCTGCACCCAAAAATAAACCACATGTGGAGGCTCATTCTGGGGCTTTGTTGAGCAGGTGCTGATTTGTGGAGTCAAGTACATTCAAGCTGATATGGTGCGTTCAGCCCTTTGCAGGCAAAACACTCCATGAGGACCAAAGGTTTCCAAGCAAGAGGGAAGATTTCATTGTGGGAATTAACTTCAGTGTCTGGAATTCACCTAGTGACTCATGCAGCTCCCTCCCATCCCCACGGGTGCCAAGAAAGGAATAATTCTCTCTTCAAGAGGCTCCCAAAGGGTTTAGCATTACACATCCACCCATCTTAGACAATGAAAAGGGTCTTCTCTAGGGCAAATTCACTCCAAATGGTGAAAGAACAGTGATGGTCCATCAGCTGTTACAGTGGTCAAATTAACCATGCCCTGGATATGGGGACAGATAAGTTGAGCTGGAGAAATCAGCCACAGGTAGGAAAGGAAATATAAACTATGACATTAGCCTGGCCCTGCAAAGCCAACTGTGAAACTCAGACAATATAGTTGACACAGGAACATAGAAACCAGAACCCAGGAGGTTCCACCTAAACATGAGGAAAAACTTCTTCCTTGTGAGGGTGCCAGAGCCTGGTCCAGGCTGCCCAGAGAGGTTGTGGAGTCTCCTTCTCTGAAGGGATTCCAAACCCACCTGGATGTGATCCTGGGCAACCTGCTCTGGGTGACCCTGCTTTAGCAGGGGGGTTGGACAAGATGATCTCCAGAAGTCTCTTCCAACCCCCACCATGCTGGGATTCTGTGACACATCAAAAGCCAGTAAATAGTGATGATATGGAAGAATATGATGTCATATGAATTCCTTTAGCTGTGTGTAGTTAATGCAAATTAAGCAACCATCCATCAACGTCCTGCAAAGGATTCACTGCATTTTAACCTTTCCAATTTGCTGATGCACAGGCTCTGCCCCCCACCCCATCACCACCATTTACACACCTCTCCCTGCCCCACAGAGACAACTGCAACACCCCAACAGGGGGAGATGACAGGAATGTCCCCAATGACAACTTCAAGGGCTGTGGCCCATTTTGGAAACAGATGCAAATTATCATTTGTGCATCTGGAAAAGCAGTCCCACCAGAAGAGGGGCAAGGCTGCAAAGAAGAGGTTCCACACACTATTAGACAAATATTGAACCAACAGGGCAGGAGGAAAGCCTTAGAGTAAGGACAGAAGGTCTCTCTTACTTTAAATTTAGGGATGGAGCACTTGTTTGCAAGAAGTTGAGCATTTCAGAACACTTTGGTAACTTCTCCTTAAACCCAGATAAATGACAAATGCATGTTCTGGAAACATGGTTTCACTGCAAAGTGCCAGAGATGACACTGAGCAGATAATCATCAACAAAACCATCACCAGGCTCAGCAAAGCAGTGGCAGCCTTTGACATCCCCCAGACTGAAACAGAAACCTCCTCCTGTGTTCCAGCACAGCAGCAGGGCAGATAACTGATTATCTACCATGGTTTGAACCTCCAAGGGTCAACAGCATTTTGCAGACTCCAGTTAAGAGCTGGTGTGGACCCATTCGTCCATGCAAACACATGCACCTGCTTCTGTGCAAGTTGCTCAGAAGAGGACCAAGCCCAGATCCCAGTGCCCCCTTTCCCATAGGAATAAACACATTAAAATTAACACAAGGACTTGTAAGAGAAAGTCATGCCAGATTTGTCCCTGAAATGAACGTGGTTACATGGATCATCTTACATTAGCATCATTTTGAAACCCTGCTAAGGAGTAGCTGGAGCTGCCTCGGTCGTGTTCAGAGCACACTGGTCAGTTATGAGTTGCCAACCTTTAAATGGCTCCAGTGAGGTCTTGCTGCCCTTGATCCATGGTCAGAGTCCTGAGTCACAGGGCAACCCCCAGCAGATCCCACTCTGCTGAGTGTCTGTCATGAGCAAAGAGCCTTTGGAGAAGAAAAAGCCTTAATATCCCCCACAAGAAAACTCAGAAGAATATCTGCTGTGGGATCACTCCCTGCAACGATGACACTATGAAATAAGGGATCACAAGCCAAAAATTGCTGATCACACAAATACTCTGATATTCTCCAGCAGCATTATGTATAGACACAGAGCTACTCAACATACTTCTCCCCACAAAGGAAAGCTCTGCTGCTCTCATTGCTTCATTTCTCTACTACAAGTTCCCATCTTCTGTATGACTATCAGAGCAGAAGTCTGCAGCATGACAAAGATCTGACCTCAAAGACTTGAAAGAGCAGGAAACAACCCAGTGCAGGGACAGATTCTGCTTGCTGATAGGCAAGGGATCCTGCAAACCAATCTGACTCACACTTCTGCAAGCACAGCTTATTTTGCACTCATCTAAAATAATAAAAAAACCCCAATCCAAAACAAAACACGGAAAAAAACCCCAACAAAACAACCAAGCTTTGAGGGATCTCCCCACCAGGCAAAAGTTCTTAGGACACATGAGGAGCTGCCAGGAGCTTGTGGCTCTGCAAGAGAGCTTCTGCACCTAGAAGGATGTGCAGAGGACCATCCCCCAAAGAGATAGAGCACAACTCCAGTCCTGTCATTGCAAGGCCAGCATGATCTGGCCTGCAGGTGATTCACCAAGGACAGAATTCAGCCACAGAGCCTCCTGCTCTCTGCACAGCCCCATGGAAACACAGTCATGAGGAGGGAAAGCTTTCCAGGAAAACAGGCACTGCTGGAGGGATGGAATAAGTGGGTGTTCTGCATCTCCACAACCTTCAGATCCTGGTTAGTGCATGTTCTTGAGCACCATCTGCTGGCATCTTCTTCATGAGCCGGCTTGTCACAGACCCAGGCAGCTGTCACCCAAGGCAGGGTGAGATTTGGGCTGTAGATAACTCGGACCATAAGCAGTACCCTGGCACAGCACAGTGTGAGCACAACTCCAGCCTACTCCAAAAGCAGCTAATCTGCTTTCCAGTAGAGTAGACCCTGGTGGGGGTTGGTCTCTTCTCCCAAGGAAGAAGCAATAAGGCAAGAGGAAAGGACCAGGCTGCCCAGGGCAGTGGTGGAGTCCCCATCCCTGGAAGGGTTAAACCATGTAGACGTGGTGCTGAGGGACATGGTTTAGAGGTGACCTGGCAGTGCTGGGTTAACAGTTGGACCTGATGATCTTGAAGGTCTTTTCCAACTAAAACTATGATTAATTTTGAAAAGGATATTTGAAAAGGAGCCTGTTCCCTCCACCCTCCCTGAAGGCCCTCTCCATGCCACCCTCAGAGGACAGACCTGCTGCCTGCTGGGTGGCCACAGGAGCAAAGGACACCCCTGTGATGCCAAACCCCTGTGCTCAGGCAGCAGAGCAGGATCATCCCTGCACAGCAGCCAGAGTTAAACCACAGCCTGGCAGCTCCCTGCTCCAGCCACAGCTCCTGCTGCTTCCCACCCAACAGAGCTGCATTTATTTCTATTTTCTTTGAGAGTGACACTCGGAATGAAGAGCACAGTGCAGATAAAGAGCCCTCTGCATGATTACATACGGGGCTCTGGACCAGGCAGAAATGCTGGGGAATTTATCCTCTGTCCTGAACCAAAAGAGCCTGGGAAACCACCAAGACACAAGCATAGTCCCTGTTTGAGGAACAAAACACCTTTGAAATGTTACAGTGAAAGCCAGAGATGCTGAAGGAGGAAGGGGGCACACGCTGCCTTTCCTGGTTATCTTGGATATTTTAATTGCGATCCTACGGAGATAATTCACAACTCCTAATTAGGGTACTTCAAGGCTGCAATTTGCACAATGGCTTTTTTTTCTTTTTTTTAATGACTTTCTGACTGCGGCTGGTTGATTGCTGCCCTTTGTGTTCAGTGTTCCCCACACCCACTGCACTTACCCCCAGCCTCCGCCTTGTGTACACCCACCTAAGTGTTGTCAGAAGGCAAGAGGAGGTACCTACAGCCTGCAAGATGTCCACCTTGGGGGCAGCTTCAAGCATCACCAGCTTTCCAGTGGACTGTACAGCCAGCAAGGCTTCTGCTGCCATGGGGGAGCAATGTGAGGACACAGAGATATAATAAAGAGCATTGATAACCATCTCCTCCCTCCCCTTGTTCATCACCAGCACAGGCAAAGAGAAAGGAATTGCTATTGGGGCTGCTATTGCAGGGGTTGTATTAAAGCAGGTCACCAGAGGCTTGTCCTTGCCTTCTGAACATGGTCCTTGCATCACAAGGTTACACAAGAGGCTTCTTTCCATCACATCCAGTGTCTGCCTCCAATGTTCTGTGACTACCCTTCCTCGTCCTGTAGTTTTTTTTCCTGGAAATACACCTTGTGCTGTGCCCATTTCCTTATGATCTATATGGAATGCCAGGCACAGCAAAGACCAAGGCAGGTAAATGGAGCTCTGATTTCCTCAGCCAGAAGCATCCTCACCTGGCCTGGTTTGAACTACAACAGAACAGATTCTGTCCAGTGCTTTCCCTCCTCAGCTCAGTCTCTCCTGACTGCACTGGCTGAAGTTCAGGGCAGCTGTTCCCAGCCAGTCTCTGCTCCCAGCAGTGGTGACGCTCCATGGCCAGAGTCACTGCCAAGGGTTGGGCTGTGCAGAAAGGCTCTGGCTTGGACTTGCTCCTGTGCAGACCAAGGGCACTGCTACATCTTGTGCCCCACGTTGGGCTGCACCTGTGGGGAGGAGTGGCCACCACAGGTGACCCCAAACTGACCAGTGAGGGATTCCATCCCAGGTACAGTATGTCCAGTATAAAGCTGAGGAATCACAGGGGTCAAGCTTCTTCATCAATGGCTAGTGTCTGAGGAAGACTCTGTCCACTCTGCCTTCAATTCTGATACTTATGTTCCTGAACCCAGTTCCAGAATCCAGCTCCTGAATCTGATTCCCATCTGCTGCTGAGTCCAGTCTGGGACTTCCCCAGTGCCTGCTCCACAGCATCAGTGGTGATGGTGACATCATTGCCA